>JBAMCI010000150.1:12050000-12295000 GCA_037075265.1 Drosophila nigricruria | reverse complement strand
ATTTATCATAAATCAAAAGCGGGCATAACGATATATAAAGTACATATAGATATGATTACAAAAGACCTTTTTTCAATTGGAATTTGAGCCGACTGTGCAAAATGACTTCAACTTCAATTGTAGAAAGTAAATAAGCAGCGAGCAAAGTGCAAAGGCCTGTGGAATGATAATTATAACAACGAAAGTTCAAAATGTATATGAATATTGAATAAGATTTATATAGACGTGAGTCTATATATAAACACAAATCTCTGTTCGAGACTTTTCTCATAGCTGCCAATGGTAATAAATCGTAATTTAGCTAGAGAAAAATGTGGTTTAATTGATGCATGTAAATTTTCTTAATTACGACGAGAGACGGCCACTTAGCGAATCAACTAACTATAACTAAACAACAATAATAACAACAACAATAATTGCAGCAACCAGCTATTTGTACAAAACATATAAACATTTCGCTTAGGCAATGTCGGCAGTAATTAAACGCTACAAAAACATTTCAAATCACAAAAACAAACAAATTTTTCGTATACAAAACAAAGTTAGAACGTTACAATCGAGCGCATTCGACTGCATAATGCTCGCTCATGGTTGAAGAACAGTAAAGATTATTGGAATATAGATGTCTATATTTCAAAATGTAGTTGTGGATGAGTTCTACTCCGATTTATTTGCGTAACTAGGCAATAATAGCTATAACACTTTGGAAGATAGTTTTTTCGGATAGATCACATTCCCAGGGGCCATTTTCCAATCTTAAAAAGAATAGAAGAATATGAATATCAATATATACATGAAGTCTCAAGTCTCTATCTACAATATTAGCAAACACCCGAACAGATTACACAAAACCAATATACTAGTTTTACTTTCGGAACGATTATAGCTCTTAACCACAGTGGTTTACAGCATGCGTTTCTCCCCTCCTCGAATCGATCACTAGATCAATGTCAACTTGTCAGTTAAGAGTGAAAAATCCATCAATCATTGATTGTTAAGCAAATCACAGCATAAACAATTCCAACTCTAATTGAAAACAATTGCTAAACAATTGACAGCGCACCACTGTGCGTGCCACAAATTACAGCTGCAAAATTGCGGCTAAGGTTCAGGGTTCAGCGTTTTTCGTATGCAATATGCAAACGTACAAAAAAAATATGTTATTTGCAATCCGTAAGCAATCATAAAATATAATTTTACACAATTTCTTTGGGCTATAAAACTGACATTAAGCACTACACGCGATGATCGAATAAAAAGCCGCGAGGCGAGGCAGGTTTAAGAGCGAATCTTAACGACTTCGTGGAATGAGGCTAGTTTGAGTTGCTTTAAATTGTTGAAGTTGAATTCAAACGGTAAATCACTATATATATATATATAGCCCCCTCAAGCTTAGCTTAAATATTAGACTACACCTCTGCGCATTGACAACTGATAACAGCTGATAAAACCAAATTGTGCACGAACGTGCCAAAGAACACGAGATACGCCCACTTTTGCAGTCGATTATCAGCGAGATATGGGGCCCATGCTTGTATAACCCATGAAATCTTTTCAAATATTGCTTCAATTCATATAGTTACTAACTCACGCATTTAGCAATCGACTAATTAGCGTGCGACTTGCCAGTCAGACTATCTACTGTACTTAAGTTTTATGATCATTTAATAGAAACATATGGAAATGCTTATGATAAACTAAACAATTTTTTCTCTTACTGATCTTTTGTGGATTTTATTTTAAGAGAGAATAATTTAAAGGCGTTCCATGTGTTTCATAAGTTCAAAAGTATTTCTAACTGGAGTTTTCATAAAAACATTTTCAAACGATATTTAAATTAACAAAAGTTTTCTAAAGGACTATCCGACTAGAACATACCATGACCTGGCATAAAATTTGTGTTTTAAGCATTTGGTTTAGATGTTATAGGTTTACATACAGTTTTTAGAGTGAAGATATAGAAAATCAGTGTTTACTTTAACTAAATATGAAACCTATTCAAAATATTGCTGTTTAGTATTAAAAAAATAAATAAATAATTGGAAAAATATATAGGCAAAAAATATGTTCAGCTTAAATGAAATAAAGTATGAAATAATATAAATTTCAAATGGCAAGTTTCTAGCTAATATTAGTAACTGAGATCGTCACATTCTTATAAACAAACATGACTAGCACGCTTCCTGCTTCCGGTTACATACATACGCAAGGTACTTAGACAGCCAATTAGTGCAACATTTAGAAAAGTATTTTCTTACATTTATAGTCCATAAAATTTATAGTGTAAACAAAATGGATTACACATTTGTGGCTCATAAGTGGCGCCACTTCCAAATGGCATACGTCATAGCCAGCATTACTCAACCAACAACAGGCAATCACAATCGGAGTGCCATTCCACAGCGAAATGAAGCTCATTATGTTGTGGGAAGGTTCAAAGTGCGTCGGACATATGAAACAACGTCGCTATTTATACGCCGCACCTTGAGCAGGTGAGCAATTCAACATTTGGCTGCCTAATCTAATCGAATAGTTCGTCTAATACTATACAATAAGTTTTGATAGCAGCGTTGGGGTAGAGGAAATACTTTTTTTTTTCCAGGTGGTGTAAATTTTCCTTAATTGAATTAAGTTAGGCGAACTGCCGATGCTTATCGATCCAGCTATTTAACTTGAAATTTAATTAATAAGCCGACTAAGAGACAAATGTTTTGATAATGCCCAATGGACGTCATTAAACTGACCGATAAGCTAATAAATTTCTAAAACAAAAATTGTATCTCAGCTTGAATGAATTTGATGATCTAAGAAAGAGAGAAAGAGAGAGTTCGTACATTGCTTATCATTGGGACAGTCCGATAGAGTAATATTTAAAGAATTTAGCATTCAATTGAGGCAGCTGTGTGGAGATAGAGTATTATAGAGAAGTCATTTATACTGGTTGGAAATACACCGAGTAATTATAAGCTACAACTGATAATTATAGCTTAGACTAAAGCGCAGTTTGTTTATGAGGTAAACTTGAAATCGGCTTAAGCTTTAGCTTATGTGAGCTAAGTTGTAGTTTCTATGCAGTAAGAATCTGATATACTGCCAATGAAACCCTCAAAGTGGATTCTACTTTATGTAACACTCAGCACATTTCGCAGAAATATATATCTATTTATTTCCAAAAAAAAAACCGTATAAAGAAACTTTTAGCCGTAGTTTGCGAAATTCTAATAGAATAATTGTTCATGAAAATATGTATAAATGAATTTATATATATACGGGTTGCAATCTAGCTTATCCATTTTATGAAATTGTCTGCTATATATACCCATTGACAAGCTGAATTTACAAGGTATATATATTATAATTCAATATATAATACTATATAATTTATAATTGCCCAGAGGTTTATGGAAGGTTATCTAAGCGAAATCGGCCTCTATCATCGACATGGGGAGTCGAATTGCCCGTCTAAGATTAATAAAATTGTCTTCTGATAAGCCCAGCCAAACACTTGAATTAATACCAGCAATCAGGTTGTGCCACTTGTGGTCTAGTTGTCTAGTCAAACTAGTCTGGTGAAAGCGCAACAATCATCTATCGAAATCGATTACCACCATGCCACATGTGGCAAGAATTTAATGTTAGAGGCGGATCTCAGTTGTTGCTGTGCCGAAGCATCAGATGTCAGCAGGTTCATAAAAGAGAAAACGTGGAGTAACAAAAATCTAAAACAAGTTTTTTTTTATTTTTTGTTTTTATGTAGAGACGAGGGGCATTTGACAAAGGGTCGTTTAAACGCGCAACACGCTGAACAGCCGCAAGCGGAAGGGAGCTCAACCGCACATGGCGAAACAGACAGTTCGTATAGAACAACAAAAAAATAAACAAAATTGTAAGATTGCGGGGGATTGACTAGAAAATACCCTGTACATTAGAGAGAAAATGTGTCAGAAAGAATTGGATTGACTGATAATATAATAGTAGAAAATTTCCGATTCAATACATTTAAAAGTCAATAACCCCTACGTCAAGTAAGTAAAATAAATGTAAATTGAGTTATACCATAAACTATATAACAAATTTGGTAGCTCTAGCTGTTAGAGTACTCGAGCTATAGATAGATATATTAATGATTATATAAAATATCGACAAATTTATTATATATGCACCAAATTCTACTATATAATCTAAATTTGAAATATGGAACACTTAGAAGTTTAATGATCTACTCATTCATACTGAGTTATAGACAGACATAGTTAGACGAACTCTACTCAACTTCAGACAGAAATAAATAATTTCACAAAGCTTGCCCTCAGCCAAACACATACATCTACACAAACCTATGCCACCCCTTTCCTTATACTCTTGCGCTAACCATAGGGTATTTTATATATAAAATTCTGCAAACGGTGCTTAAAAACCGAAAAAAAACTTTGTATCCAAAACTAACGTAGCGAAATAATTAAAGAAAAGAAAGAAGCAGAAAATTGAGTAACTTTATGACGGATACCTTAGGCACGTAGCAGTAGAGCAGCTTGTGCTCCTTATCCACAATCATGTGATCCATTTGCAGCTCTGTAAGATCATCCACGGTCTGCATGTCGGCATCCAGTAGATCACATTGTCGCTGCATATACTCCTGACGCTGTATGTTGATCGTCTGTGTGAGCTCCAGACTGTGTTTGGTGATCTTGACATTGTTGTTGTTGCCATCCTCGAAAGCGGGCGCTGCCCAGAGCCGCACAAATGTGTAGATCAGCAAAATGCCAAATAGCTGTATTGCATTATGTTCCATTATCTCGAATGGCTGTAGTTTGGACAAGCTTCAGGCTGTTTTTCATTGGATGAGTTTACAAATTTGGCTTCTTGGTTTTATAGTTTGTGTTGTTAGCTTTGCCGCCGGCGACCGAAATACTTGACGCGATGCACAAACTTCAAATTGGCCCCGTTCTCAATGCCCAGTGCCGTTAAAGTCGCGCGACCGTTGTCAACGTTGTCATCGATCGGCTGATTGGTATCCACGTTGAACAGTGCAAAGCAGCGCCATAGAAAACGCCAAGAGACAAGCGCGCGATGTTCGTGACCGTTGCGCAGCGCCGAATTGACTAACTCGCCGCTGGAGCGAGGCAAAACTTTAGCTCCAGCCGATCCCACAACCTGTTGTCGGCTACCGTCTTCGGCATGACCAGCGTCGTCTTCGTCTGCCACCCGACGTCGCTCACGTTGTCTTCGTTTCAGCTGAGCGCACGAGATTGTGGCGATTGCCTTTTTCAGTTGGGCAACCGTAGGAGAGCGCTGATGGAGCTAAAATTCAAAAAGAATGCGGAGAGAGAGAGAGAGTGAGAAATAAGCAAGTAGAACATGTTAGCCTTTTGGAGTGTGTGTTCGCATTGCATGCTACGGCTTAAGAGTATATCAAATCTAAGAGTTGCATTTGTAAACAATTAGGAAAAACTAAATATTAAATGTTCATTTTTGATATAAAGAGATCGGAGCAGTTAAATAATTTTAAAGGATTTCTTATATATTAATTTGTTTTGGATTTGATAGTAAAAAATTAAAAATTATATAAAATATATAAAAATTAAATTGATATTGAAAAAATATATTTAATATTTTAAAAAATCTAAAATAAATATGTATTATTCTTGTACACATATAAATATTTACAGTATACAGCTGCAAAAGATTAAACAAAAACAATATTTATGCCAAATTTGCTGTTTTCAAGATATATTAAAATTGTTTAGTAATAAGACATAGCTCTACTTCCAATATATTTAGTTATTATATTTAAAATTTAAAAATACATTTTTATATATGAAATTTCAATTAAATTTTTTTCAATTATTCAATTAAGCAATGGAATTTTGTATTAAAAATACTGTTATTCATAGATAATCAAGACTAAAATGATGTGTGTGAAAGTATTCAATCTTGTTGAATTCAAAAAATACAAGATTTAGTTATGCTAAATCTGTAAATATGATTATCTCTTTCATATTTATTTAATATATAAATTTTGAGTTAATATTTAAATTTTCCTAGCTCCAATTCTCTATTGTTGGCTGCCCTTTTACTTAATAAAAAAAATATATTGTGTACATAGACAGCGAAAATTTCACCAGTATCTAAATAGAACTTTGAACGAATCGAAAATTAATCAAATTGATCGATACGCACATCAATGACCACACCACACACACACACACACACATAATCATGTAAATAATCAACTGAATGGCAAATGAGTGCAAACAGCTGTGAGGTGAATTTCTTTTTGAACAAACAACTCACCATGATTTTGAGCGTGCTGAGGCCGTCGCGATGCACGTAGATCGTAGTGGCACGGTTTTCAGCCTGGGCAATCTGAAATTATGAAATATATACGTATTATAGTTAACGGCAACATTTAACGGCATCAGCTGCCATAACATTTATGATTCTAGCCAACAATTAGCAGCTGCCGCCGGAGTAGGTCAAAGTGACTCGAAGCATGCTAATTGAGTTGCCGATGAGGCGCAAAGAGGAAGCGCTAAAAGGCGGGCAAATATTGTGACGTCAGAGGGTAATAAGAATGCCACTATGATAAGCGCTCGCGCATGCAAAGGCAATTCACCTACCAGACCCAAAAGTTCAGCCGGCGTTGCATCGTAGGGCACGTCCGCCAGCTTCTCGAACTCCGACAGAATCTGTTGCAGCTCCTGAGAGCTGGCTGAGAGCATTGCATTGTGCTCGGCGCGCTCAAAGTTGTTTTGTAAGCGCGCTGGAGTTGATGTTGGTTTTGGATACCTTCTTCGCCTCTTTGTTCGCTGCACTCGTTGCATTCCCGCCAAGTTCCGCGCCTCTCTAATTGCTTTCTTGCGCAAATTAATTGGCAGTCGTTTTAGTCTGCTATGATTTAACATTTTACTTCCTGCCCGAAATGAATCCATGTTTTGAATCAGCAGTAAACGTTAGTTTTTGTATCAATTGAAAGTATTGCTGTATAATTAATATAATAGTTTATATATGAAAAAAACTATGCAACTTCTAAACTTTATAAATTATTTTAAATTGCAAATGCCTCTCGCCATTCACACGTTGCGCTCACAAACAGCTGTTTAAAATTCAGTGTGACCATATAGTTAGAAATACTTAATTACGCAATTTGCTTACTTGCACTCAATTTTGCGTCCTTGTGCACTCACTTTGCGTTTTAAATTTGATTTTGAATTTAGTTGAATTTAGTTTGATAACGTTTTTTTTATAAAACATAATAAGCTATCAAAAATTTGTCAACTAGTAGCCCATGTATTAGAATTCAATTCTATACAATTCTTAATAGGGGTTATGGCTTTGTGTCCAACAGATCAAATGTATTTTTTTATCAAAATTTAAAATAACAAATTAGCTTAGTGTAAATTTCAAAAATATATCTTTATATATCTATATATATATGCATATATAATTGTTATCGACATGTCAAAAGGAACAGGCCCCTTTTCGAAGCTGTATAATGCCATTATCAACTCCGTTGATAAAGTAGTGCCACAGTCCATCAGACCGTTTTGGGAATCCCCGGCAGGTGCGTAACTCACCTTGATTACAATTTTATCATTTTCTACAAATATTTTTTAACTGTCGACTAGGTCCAAAAACGGTCTTCTTTTGGGGACCTCTTGGCAAATGGGTAAGTGTACATAAAATAAGATTATTTTCTTATTATTCTATTATCTTTCTCTCATTTAGGGCTTGGTATTGGCTGGAATTGGAGATCTTGTCAAACGGCCACCCCAAAACGTGTCGCTCAATCAGTCGGGAGTGCTCGCAACAACGGGATTGATTTGGTCCCGTTATTCATTTGTCATCATACCCAAAAATTATAGCTTGTTCGCCGTTAATTTGGTCGTATTTTTGACTCAAGGTTTTTTAATCGCCAAGCATTTGAAATGGAGAAGCGAAAACAAAGACGTTATTTACCAACATCCACGCTCGATTCTCCGTTTCCATGACAGCTCATAAAAATTATAGCAACCAAACGGTTATTTTAACTTTTTATAATGCACAAATACATTTAATAAAATAATAAATAAGATATACGATATTCAAATAAATTAAGGCGATGGCTACTACCCTCCCCCACGGACTTTATGAGATATGGCATGAAAGAGAATATTGTTTTTTCAACTCAAATAAGTGTCAAAATTGTAGCTAGACTTTAGTCGTTAGTACTATGTACTTCATAACAAGCCTATAAACTATACGAAACAGTTCGGAGGTTATTTTCAAAATTATTTTTAATATATATATCTATATATCGTTGACTATGTCTCGAGCAAGGTGCACTCTTTCAATTCTATATAATAATTTGATCAATTCAGCTGAGCGCTGCGTACCCCAAAAGGCACGTCTATTGTGGCAGTCGCCAGCAGGTGAGCTAAGAAAAACTAGATTGAAAATCTTTAGATTTTCATGTTCTTCAACATTTAGGTCCAATGACTACACTTTTTTGCGGTCCCTTTGGCAAGTGGGTGAGTTGTGTATAATTCCTAAAAATTCCACTCAATTTATATATAGACTTTCAGCTTCTTGTAGCAACTGGACTTGCTGACGTCTTCCATCGCCCAGCGCAAAATATTTCCCTCAATCAAACAGGTTCTTTGGCAGCCAACGGTCTGATCTGGTCACAATATTCCCTGGCCATCACTCCCAAAAGCTACAGTCTGCACGCAGTTAATACGGCTTTATTTATCACACAGTTGTTGCTTATCATCAAGAACTTGAACTGGCGGCATGCACACTATACGGCAACAGTAAGAACTGGCAGATCAATGTAAACAGAGTAAAAACAGTATAATAATAATACAATTTGTTTTTGTTTTTCTTTTTTTTTTGCGTGCCGCTCGGAAGCTTTACAACTTTTTATTAATCTTTCTTTTCTTACGCATTTTGCAATCATCATATTTTTGAAATTCTTAAGTTATAAACTACATATCATATCATATCGTGTATTATATATATATATTCATAGATAAGCCCACGCTAGCTGTTGTTCCGTGGGCCAAGACTTTGGGCATTTGACTTACAATAGTTAAGAAATAAAAAACTAAAATCAAAAAAACAAATTATATATACAAAATGTTATTATTTAGCGCTGGGTCCTTGCATCGCTGTGTCAGTTGGCGCCGAGTTCCGTTTGGCCAAGGGCGTTGCGCACAAGCTGCGCTCTGATTGGTCGTTCGTCCGGCCAATGCGTTGCCTGCAAAGGAAGGCATCGTTCGTGCAATTGTCTTGCGGCCAACGTTCGCTCGAGCCGGGCTAAAAACGAGCAGCGCACTGCAGTTGGCAAATCTTAACACACACACACGCACACACCCTGAGACACACTCACACTCACACAGGAACACACACAGGCATAGGAGTTGGAGCATAGTTCTTGCTGTGCCAACAGGCGTATGCGTGATTTATTATCAACGTTTTTCTCATGCGCGTGTGAGCCCAACAATCGTAGCTCTCTTTCTCTATGCCTGTATGCATTTACGTGTGTGTAGTGGTGTGTCTGCATGTGTGTGTGTGTGTCAACTTTGAACGTTTGCCAAGTGCATTACGCTGCCAGCAGCCGACTTGAACTTTCAACCGCTGCGCTGCCATTGGCTGGTCAGACCGCGGACTAGCTGCAGCGGCCGTGGCTGCCAATTGGTCAACGAGGCTCCTTTAACGCATCGCTGTAAAGAGAGAGAGAGAAAGAATGAGTGTGAGTTAGTTTAGTTTGTGAATGTGAGTGGAAGGAGCAGAGGTCTATGGACATGTTTATATGCAAGAAAAGGGCTTTATTTAATAGAAGAAGAGGAATATATGTATTTATATATATATTTTATATAAGATAAGTATATATTAATATATACATATATATATATTTTGTATATGCATATGTATATCATAGATATTTTTTGTTAAAATAGTATTTTACATATATTTACTTATACGTAGTTGAAAGTTATAGAAAATAAAGATTCCTAAGAACTTCAACATCTTTAGAGTAAAATGTATTATGTTAGTACAAAAGAAATGCAAAGAAGAAAATCAAAAGAAATAGAGCATTAGGTCACAACTATAATAAATACCATTTTCCAAATAGTTTTTCTCTATACCTAATCTTAAGTTACTCAAAAAATATATCTTTATATCCTATCAATATTATAGTATAGAAATAATAAGGAATTTTCTGCTATACGAATGAAATATACGAGTAATATATATAAAAAATCCATTACACTAAAAGATTATTGGATATTTTAAACTAACGCTTTAGTTAGATTTCAGCAAACTGAGTAAATATAACTATACTTATTCCTAACTTTAATATAATTAGATTTCTTGATATTCTTATTCCCCGCCCATCAAAGGTATTACCGTATCGAATACGTCACGGCTTTTGGACTGCTCAGCCCTCGAGTGGCTTGGGCAAGGGGCGACAATTGTGGGGGCTGTGAGGAATGGGGATCTCTCAGGCCAATACGCAACGATGGGAATGGGCGCTTGCCAAGATGGTAGCTTGCCAAAATCTCGAAAGATTTTCTCACGCTCGCTTCCAAAGAATCTCAATGGCAATGAACTTTTTTTCACTCTCAAGTTCTGTTGTTGCGTAATATTGCTGCGTGCTGAGGAATCTTGGCAGCCGTCCTGGGATTTCCCCAAGCACACACACACACACACACACTCACATGAACGAAATGCCTCTACACTGTAATTAAAGCGCCACCTGCCGCGTTGGCGCGTAAACAAATTTGGACTGCATAATTTATGATCATGGAGTTTTGCCAATAAGTTTCTGGATGAGCAGACAAACTGTCTGCCAACAAATACTGGGCCGACGATCTTGGCTTCCCCACTCACACACACACACACACACACACACACAGGCACACTTAATGACTTCGCTTGGTTAGTTAACTGAGGTCAGGGCTGCTGACGAGGCAGCACTGGGAACTGTGCTATTGAACAGCTGCCAATTGAGACCACAAGATATCCAGGCCTCACCTCCTCACTACCAACATCTTAATTACATCTGATTTATTGACTCTTGCAAATGGCAACACTTTGTCCTAATTGCCATTTGAACAGCTGCGCAGTTCTGTGTTGTCCTGTGATTTACGATCGATTATTATTTAATATAGTAGATAACTAACATTTAACAGACTGCGCCTTGCACATTATTCATGCCTCGAGTGAGTGTACAGCCAAAGTGCTTGGCTAAAAATAACAGTGTGTCAAATATGACAGACAAGTTTTGCTAGCTGTGCGGTCTCTCGGGCATTATGCAAGACAAGTCACAAAGGAAAAAGTCTATGCCAGACATCAGGTGTGAACATTCGTGAACTATTGTGCATATGAGTAGATTTGAAAGTAGATTTTATTGATGAAAGCGTATGATACTTTGTGAATTTAATGAGGTATTGAGAAGGTACAGCTTATATAACTCAGAGGTTTTAGAGGTTTAGGAAAATTATTGAATTTTTGGAAAATACTTTTCGAATACTACTATATGTATATCAATTATATTTTTAAGCCTTTTAGCTTAAAAGCTGTATTTAATCCAAAAGCACGCACTACAAACTTTTCATGTGCTTTTAAAACAAACTGTTATATGATATCGAACATAAGTTCAATTTTAATATAAACAAACTGTTATATGATTTCGACCTCAAGCTCAATTTTAAAATAAATTTAATAAATAGCATATAACCCCAGCTGCATGTGCTTTCAAAACAAACTGTTATATTAACTGTTATACCATTGTGGAAATTACAATTTACCTGCATTTTATAAAATTTTTTGTAGCTTTTAACTGCTAATTAATATTGAATCTATATTTTCTAATTTAATATATAAATTTAAAACAAAATATTATAATTTTAAGTATAACAATTACAATTTAATTTAGCAAACATGTATTACTAAATAATTGACTATATATAATTTTTTTAAGAAATTATAACTATATATGATAAAAAAAAAAATTATAACTATATATAATTTAAAAAAAAATTATATATAGTTAATTTTTTTAAATAAAATATGCCTATTTTATAGTTAGCGAACATAACACAATCAAAATAATTTCTAATAATATAAATACCGAAATATTGTTTTATATTTTAAAAATTTATGCGGTCATAAAAAATGTAAAAACATTTGCTTTGCATTAATCTAACATTTGATAAATATTAATAAAAACCAGACAATTTTACTTAATAAAAATACCGCACATTTCGCATATTTGTCTTATGTATATATATAAATATATATATTTGTTCATCTAAATGTTATATATAAGTCGCTTGGGCTCTGTGATCTATATAGCACGTTTCACGGACGACGCAAAAAGTGCCCCATTCTTTGACGTTTTAAACAAATTTGGATTTTTGTATATTTTTTCAACTATTTTTCGTCGCTGCGAATTTGCTTTTATTTATTTTGCTCGGCAGCTAAAAGCGGATTTTTTGTTTTCCCAATTTTCTTGGGTGATTTTCTTTGCGCTTTGTTTTACTTTTATGTATTTTGGGTTGATTTTCGATTTTCTTATTTGTTTGTAGATTTTTTCTTCATTTACCTTGCTATTTTCGGACACACTTGACGGGTTCCGAAGATCGACAAGCGAAAGGCTCAGACCAAAAACAAAAAAAAAAATAAAATAAAAATCGAGAAGAAAAAAAAAATTGCGCAGAACTGTCGCCAGAAGGCCCTTATATACCACATAAGTGGTACATGCCCGCATATATACCCAATATATCTTATCTATATAAATAGTATTTGGACCGCTCCTGATGCTATATACTGTCCGACGATCTATCCACGACGTGGCGCGGCGAGGCGATGACGCGCAATTGACGCGGGCAAAGACGCGTTGAAAACGCGCGACTATCGTCGCCGTCGCTTCTATTTTCGTATATCACATAGAGAAACGGACACAGATACAAATACAGAGATGTGTCTATATATACATGACTACATATAGAGATGTAGAGACAAAGATTATACAGTTAGAGCAAGCTCGTGCTCGTGCAGTTGTCTGTTTGTATATTTTCGCCTAATCTATTTCAGTGCCTCATCATTTTGTTAGTTTGGTTTTTATTTTATTTTATTTTCTTTCCTCGATCCTATGTATGCTGTCTATAGGGCGGCAGCGGCGATGGCGACGGCGGCACAAATTGTAATTAGTGCTAGTTTTTCTTAGTTTTAATTAGATTTTTTCTCATTTTGCACGTATACCTTGAAGATGCCAATGTGATGCAGTAAGACAGAAGCTGTCACTTGAAAATACGAGAGTTGTTCATTAAATAGATACAAAAACAAAACAAAAAAAAAAAACAAAAACCATGTATAAACGAGTATATACATGTTTAGCTAAGCAAATTAATTATATTTAATTAATTGCTTTAGCATCATTATTAAATTGGTTAAAAGACATGTATGTAATCTTGAGTGAATAATTGTTTGTAAATCATTGCCAGAAGTTGAGCAAGAAATGTCGATTTGTATTTGTATACTGTTAATAACCTTAAGAGAAGGTCTTATTAGTGAACGAGAGTTACTATGCTATAGTATACTGTAAACTATATTATATATATAGCATTCTTATATATTTAGTATATAAGCTTTCTAGTAGAACACTAGTAGATTCTTTACAAAAAGTTACTTTCGCTTTTATATTTCTTTATATGAGAATATTATAGAAAAATTTTTGTTAACTTTTTACCCTATATCATCTATAAATATACAAGTTTTGACTAGTTTGTATATATTTAATATATAATATTTATTTTTTTATATTTAATGTTTTGAGAATATCTTAGAAAAAAGAAATTCTTCACTTTTTACCCTATTTCAGCTATATAATAAACAAGTTTTATCTGACCTTAAAAAAGATTTAAGAGCTAAATATTATAAGAAATTTATTAAACAATAAAATTAAAATTTTAATTTAGATTTCAATTTACAAATATTAAAAGAATTATAATAAAATAAGTAGTAAGAGTAATTAATCAGATCTAAAACTCAAATGAAAGTTTTAGGCGTTTGGTTTTATTTACGTTATTATCTATCTACCTATCTATCTATCCGTCTATCTATATCTATCTGTCTATATCTATCTATCTATCTATCTACTTTTCTATCTATCTATTTATTTATCTACCTATCTATCATTTATATATTATATATATACGATTAATCTCTTGATCTTGTAAAAGATTATATAAATTATTTCAATTATTTCCAATTACAATTCCTTTAAATTAAATAAAAATTGTTTTTATTTACATCAAATAATTTCCCATTCTCATTGGGTTCATTGTATAAAAACTTAAATTATAAATTGTTTTCCTCAATAAAAATAATTACCTAAAGCCAACATGAAAAACTTTTAAATTATTTTTAAGAATTCAGCATTTAATTACAGACAGCACTAAACTAATTTTAGACAGTTTTAAGAATATGATTAATCGTATTAATTAGTACACAATATATACAAATGCACATAGAGCACTTAAGAATTATCTTTAAATTTTTAATTAGTTTTTGTAGACATTTTTTCGCGTACAAGAAAAGCAAAAGCAAAAACAAATTGTCTTCATGTCTAGCAAAAGCTGTTTGTTGTGGCAGATACTGTGTGTGTGTGTGTGTGTGTATTTGTGCTTCTTTGCAGCTGTGCTACACTAGCCAGAGGTTATCTCCAGTTAGGCTAAGAGAATTTTAGCGGCAACGGCAACTTTCGCCAACGACGACGCGTCAACAACTGAGGCAAACGAATGTCAATCAAAACAAATAAACAAATGCGAACAACAATAAAAACAACAACAACAACAACTAACAAATAGCAAAATCTGAGGAAATTGGCAAACAAAACTTAAATATTAACTGCTGCCAAAAAGGCGGACAGCGCACAGTGAGCATTTGCAAGCCAAAAACATAAAATTTGCCTGAATATTGGCCAATAAATTTTACAAGTCGTTGACGATGGCCAACAATTTTCTCTTGGTCAAGGTCGAGCCAATCAAAGCGTCATTACATATATATATATATTTATATATATATATAAACCAAATACTTATAATCATAATCATGATAATTGGAAACCTGTTGCCAAAGCCAAATGCTGTTGGCCAATAAACGATCAGGCACAACAACAACTGATGACGTTGTCAAACTGGGCAACTCGTCAAAAAAGCATGTGTGTGTGTGTGTGTGTGTCAGCAATTAAAATCATAATGAGAGTGCCAAGTGGCGCCTCCCGCCCAACAGTGGCCAGCGGCCAACTCGACACGAGCCTCTCGCATTCCACACACACACACACACAAGCACAGGATGCGTTGCTGCCGCTGCTGCTGCCAAGTTGGCAGCCAGACGCAGTTGCGTCTATGTTTATGTTTTGTTGCTGTCTTCCAGTTTGCTGGCAATGTGTGCCAAATTCGTTGAGCAGGAAGTGAGAATGTCTTGGAGCTGTACCAAGAAAATTGCTGCAGCAGACTTGTAGGCGCTGCAAATTGCAGACAGAGCATGCGACACCAGGGCGTATACGCAATGTTAGCCTCAAATTATGTATACGCCAGGGCAGCCACGGAACTCATGCATAACAAATAGATAGCCCAGGCCAGGGCATCATCATTAGACAAAAGGAAATATAAATATATTTTGGAAAAATAGAAAGCCAAAGTCAACTTGCCTTTTCGGTCATCAAAGGCTCGCCGCGCCGCACTAATAAGTTTTCAAGAAAATGAAAAATCGTTTGTGCATTTTTCTAAGTG
Source organism: Drosophila nigricruria (assembly GCA_037075265.1). Taxonomy (NCBI): domain Eukaryota; kingdom Metazoa; phylum Arthropoda; class Insecta; order Diptera; family Drosophilidae; genus Drosophila; species Drosophila nigricruria. The sequence continues at coordinate 12,279,215 of JBAMCI010000150.1, read as the reverse complement.
CAAAAATATGCAAATCGAGTAAATCATTATGACTGGACAATGGCAGCGCAGCAGACAAAGTTTTGCTGAAGCGCCGCATAAAAATTATTTCGGCTGGCAGGCCGAAGGCTAAAGCTAAAGGCGACAGCAGACTGGAGACTGGAGACAGGAGACAGGAGGCATAGGACCGAATAATAATTTGGCGATTTATTTGTTTGTTTGCTTTATTTGCCATGTCTACGCCAACGAAAATTATGGCAACTGACTTTTGCACCCAAAACATAATTTCAACAGACAATGCGAATGGCACTTGCCGGCTTTGATGATGATGCTGTGTCCAACGGCAATTGAATATCAGTCAAAAGCAATGAGTTGCTTTAAGTGTTTTATGAATTTGAAAGAAACGGAAATATTATTTATCGATCGGCAGTTATGGTATATAGATACAGATGAGATATATTAAATAGGTTTGTTTGAATTAGCTTTGGAAGCATATGGAAGCTAAAATCTGCCAACAAACCTTAACTTTCTGTATTTTTTTTATTAAAAACTCTTTTGAGACTTGAGGTAACTTTGACGAAGAAAAAGTTATAGTTCTTATTGCAATCCATAGACTGAATGAGCTTCAGCTAAGCTTTTTTTCCTGTATTATAACTTAAAAATCTTTTTTGAGACTTAGAATTACCTTGCTTGAGATAAGTAACCTTAGGATTCCATCTCAATCCACAAATTTGGCACCGATTAAAAAAATTTTAAAAATATATACATGGAATAATCGTCTAGTTTTATCCATGTTTTTCATCTATTCTTATCTCTATTTTCAATCTATGTACCATCTATACTTTTATCCATCTATAATATTTTGTCTAGACCTTTCATCTTTGTCATTTCTATGATCCACATGTAGTCACCTTAATATTTTATCTATGCTAAGTCATCCACATGTAGTCATCTACATCTTTTATCTATACTTAGTCATCTGTATATCGCAAGAATATAATATAATCCTCTATAAGCTATCTTCTATCAATAATCATCTTTACTTAAAAATATTATGATAGTTCATCTTGCATTGTTCAGCTTTCCAGAGATAGAGATAGAGAGATGTAAATAGCTCCTTTCATGGCTACTATCCATGACTCCTTCCGTCTCTTTATCTCAATCTCTATCTCTGGGAAGCTAAACAAATCAACATTAACTTTTTCCAAATCTATGAAACCATTAAAATATTCATATACAACTTATGTTACTTAATTTTACCCAAGCAAATACAAAAGTCTTGAATACTTTTTCCCTCAAAGCTTTACCCTTTCAACCCATTCACAGACATTGCAAAAATTTACATTTCATATGCCTGAGCGCTATAAACATGAAATGCGCTTTAGTTGTATATAAATACCCATTCTCAGACAAGTCGTTTATTTGCAACTATTTGTCACATTGCATGTTCTTTGAGGCATTCTATTTTTTTTGTATTTTCAGGCGATTCAATTAGTTTTAATTGCTTGTCGTCGCGCGTTTGACTTCGATTTATTTAAAAATGCGACCGGCTGCCATCAATAAAATCAATGCGGGCCATAAATCTTTGGGCCGTTCATTGAAACGTGCTCAAATGCAAACGGGCCAGTATCTCTACTTTTTTATTTGGCTTCAATGATAAGGACTGGCAAAAGGAAGTGTGAACTCTTGCCGGGGCTGACCAGCAGCCATTGTTTGTCGAAGCCGAAGACTGCAAGGCAAACATATGCAGGCAGTCAAGAGGAAAGGACACAATGCGCTCGCTGCTTGGCTTAGTTGCCAATTTCCGGCTAATGTTGGGTGGAGGGGGCGGTGTTGCGTGGAGCAGACGGGGCTAAGAATTATTTGCCAGGATGTCCGAAACATTGTTGGTGTCAACAAATTCCTTTTCAGCGAATGCCAACTGCTAACAAAAAAAATACGTTCAACTATTGCCAAAAAAAAAACGAGAAAAATGTGAGAAAAAAAATCGAAAATTAATGCGCAAGCATTAAGAAACGAGCGGCCAAAGCTCCTGCCCATCGCATGTCCTGCCGATGTCCTTTTTGCATACCGCGCGCACAATTAAATTTCGTGTTAGTTTTGAGGAACTTTTAGTCCCAGCAGCTCCTTTGAGCTAATTTACTGAGTGCAGTCCGCTGTTGTTAATTGCTTTAATGGCTCGGAAATTTCTAGACAGAAGAATGGTAATGAAGATGTGAAGTGCTCGACGAGGAGATACCTTGGAGATGTGCATAACTTTGCGAATGTATCGAAAGAGTTGTTATTGAATACTTTAAATAAGTTTTTAGGATGTATGAGAGATATATACACTAAGAGCAATAGAAATTACTATAACTGGGTTGACTCTATTTTATATATGTGGTGGCAAACGCCCCTTAAACCTGGGTACCGAATGGAAATTTCTGGCTCTTCTTCGATAGTGGCTGCTACGGAGAATTCCTTTCGTACCAAATTCCATTTCGATGACCTTAACATATAAAAGTATGTACTCCTGCTCAGATTGTTGAGCCATCAAAAGACGAATTGCTTCAGATGTCAACAGATTTCACATTAAATTTCATCTAAGGTATTACCAATTAATTATTAATTTTAAAACTCTTTTTACAGATTTAATATAAATTATAGTCAAATGGCAAAATCTATTATATCTTTTAAAATTTTAAAAATATTAATAGCTTAAACAGTTGCTAAAATATAATTATTGGAAATAGTATCACTCTTGTTTGGTCACTCCATATTTGCTTTCGTTCTAGTCATAAATCGAACATAAGCTGATCGATAACATTATCAACAATACTATCGATAAGTTAGGCTTATTTCTTATCATATATACTGCCTTCAGCTTTTCTGTAAACATACAAACGCCTCCCTTCTTCTATTTACAGGGTATCTGAGACATGTACAAGTTTTTCCGTATGATTCTAATTGAAAGTGATCCACAGTTGTGCTCATAAATTAAAACATTAAAAATTGAAAAACAAGCGCATGTTCGAGTATTTAAAAATATTAATTGGTCTGCATTTGATTTACTCTTTAGATGTTTCCTTTGTCGAACACTGACCATAAATTAATGACTTTCACGTGAAGTCTCAGTTGGCTTAGGGTTACAATTTGCGGTACTTTTGGGAGGCACTTGTTCTGGTTCTGGACCATATATAATATTTTTTATGTCTGTGCACTCGGTGGCGGCGTCTGTGCATTGAACCAGCACCACATTGGATAAGTGTAGCTGTTGGGCAAGGGTGAAATCTGTATCTAATGCTCTCTAGTTATGAACCCCCAAATAAAATACAAGTTGCGGCCTTGAGCGTCCAGCGTGGGGCGATGTTTGCTTTGGGCGGGCGGGCGTTCGTACTGTGTGCTTTGGCATTTTTGCAGAGCCTATAAATTGTATGTCTTAAACGTATCTCTTACGCCTACCCCAACCGCTGTCACCCCCTCTTGTCATATGACGCATTTAACATGTCATTTTGTGCTGCATTTTGCTTATTTATGTGGCGCCAGACTGTTGGCTTTTGCCTCTGCCAACTTGGCTTAGATGCGAGTGGGCGGGTGAGGCTGAAGCTGTGAAGCAAATGGTATAGCTAAAGCGATACATTTGTGGGCTGATCTTGTTGTGGTGACAGCTGCGAGCATAAAGGTGGCTTTTGCTTTGTTATGTGCTGACCTAAGACTTTTTAGGTTATTATTTATTTTAAAATAAAAAGTATTTTTAACATATTAATAATTATATATTATCTAATATATATTGTAATATATAAATTCCAAAATTCATCAATTGAATAATTCTGTTCTCTACTTATTAAACTAAATTATTTGATTTGTAAAAATATATATGAATTGAAAAGTAACTTAAGGGTTCAGCTCTTTACCCAGAAAGTAAAAATTATTTAACCCCATCCTTAGATAAAATCTAGGCATAAAATTTAGCAAAAATTATTAAGAAATATAAAAATCTTACCATATTTTCATCAGAACAAATTGTAATTTCAGATAGAAAATATGACAAACTAAAATAACAAAACTCTGATTTCCCATTTTCAATGGGTTCAGGGTATAAAGTCACACAAAGTGATATTTAACGGAAGGAAAGAGGTGTATTCGAGGCATAAAATTAATAATGGAATTCAGGATATATGGGCTTTGTGTAAATGAAACAGAGAGGAGGAAAAGTAAGGAATCCCAAATAGTATCTATAAGCAGGGCAGTCGAGTCGAGCCCAATCTGACCATCTGACTTTTTGTCGATGTATATGTATGAAAGATCGTGACACCTATAAGAGCTAAAGATTTGAATATGAATAAAAGCGTAATTTCTGAGTTTCCTTTCAACTACTTTTAAATGTTTTTTTATGAATTTTTATCATAATGAAGAACTACGTGATAGTAGAATAATAGGAAATACAATAAAGTTCTTAATTGCATATCTTAATGCATATCATATAATCATGTTATATATTTTTAAATATAATACATAAATTATAAATATAATATATAATAAATATAATAAATTTTAAATCTAAATATCTTTTTAATATAATATAATATAATATAATATAATATAAATATATAATATAAATAATCTAAATTTGCTCTTCTCTAATGAAAACCCCGTTTTCCATTGCCCCCAACACTTACCATTTTTGCACTCTATTATACAGCTCAGTTATGCTCCTGCTGCTCCTGCTGCTGTTGTTGCGCCAACTTTTGAACGAATCCTTTCGCAGCGATGCACAAAGCCCACGCAGATAATTTTTTCTTTTATATTCAAATTGTCTACGAGTGCGATCAGTTACCAAATTAGTACCAATAATAACCGTATATATATATATATATGATCAATTATTTATGTATAGATATTGCACTAATGTTTAGATAATTGTGTTGGGTTATATCATAGTTGCTTGTAATCGATTATATAATTGGCATAGAAGTATAGAAGACTACGTTTGCTACTATATATTTTTTTATTTAGTTTATTATTTATGTTTTTAATGTTTAATATTTGAAATATGGTTTATAGGGTTAAGCACTAGTCACTACTTAAGAGTTGAATATTGAATAATTTATATAGTTTGAGTTCTGTTGCACGCTGCGTATGCTTGATATTCGTTAGCTACCTCTGCGCGTGATGCGCATCCTTTGAGGTTTCGCACGCGTTTGCTTTGCGCCAATATTCATTGCGGACATCGCTGACATCGCAAATCATTAGCGGCCAGCTAAAACAAAGCTTGTTGTTGTTGTTACTGTTGTTGTTGCAGCAGCAATTGTTGCTGCTGTTGCTGCTGCTGTTGCTGCTGCAGCTGCTGGTTCTGGGCTTCACGCCAGTTGCTCCATTGGCGCACCTCGGTTTTTGGCACTGGCCACAAAGTTGACGGCGCACGTTGGTCAGTTTAAAAGGTTCACACACACAAATACACTCACAAACACACACACTTACACACACACACACGCACACACGTATGCAGCACAGCGCGTTTTGTTCTTGTTGTTGCGGCGCGACACGTTTTTTGTTTGTTTTTGTTGTTGTTATTGTTTATTTTAGCTGTATAATCGAGACGAACGCATCCTGCGAAGCGGTTGCTGCTGTTGTTGCTGCTGCTCCACTGCACCACTGTGCCAATCCATGTGTCCATGTGTGTGTGTGTGTGTGTGTGTGTGGTGTGGTGTGCGAGTGTATGCCTGCCTGGCTGTCAATTGGCGTCCATTGCGGCGATCTTGGCCAGGGTCAAACCACTGTTTGACTTGGCTAATCAAACTGCGTTTGCGGCCAAAAAATATATTCCTTCACTGTCATCCTGCGCTGCTTTGGCAACAGCTTTTGGCGCGTTCTCATCATCTTGGACCTTTACCATCACCACCTCTTGGCCAGTAATTGCTGTTGTTGGCTGGCTGACTGGCTGGCTGGCTCGCTGGCTTGCTGGCTCGCTGGCTGGCTGACTGACTGGTTGGCTGGCCACTTTTCTTGGCTGGCTACGCGTCGCTCAAAAGTCAAAGCCAAAGCCAATCCAAAGCACTGCCCCGTGCCCTATGGCCAACCGAGACACACACACACACACATTATTCGTGGCAGTGGCAGAGCCGGTGACTGTGCCAGCTGCCCAGCTGCCAGCTGCCAGCCTTTTGTTGGCTCACAACACCGACGCTACCAGTTTCTTGGCCAACTGACTGACGACTGCTCGCAGTCAGCCAGCAGCAGCCAGGCAGCAGCGGCAGCAGCCCTCAGCCGGCAGCAGTCGTTGCTGTTGTCGACGTTGCCGTTGCCGCTGTCGTTGTCGTCGCTGCTGCCTTTTTGTGTCGTCATCGTCGCCGCCTACCACAGACACCGTATCGCCTGCCCTGCCCCTCCGTCCATCCCCACATTCATGCTGCGCCTTTGTCGCGTGCAATTCCAACTGGCTGCGCTCCAAGCGAACTCGTCCTCCCCTTCCACGGCACCTGCAACTCGTTTGGCCATCGTCGTCTGGCTTCGGCCGCTGCCGCGTCGCGTCGTGCTCTGCTGCATGTTCGGTTCTCATGCTGCGTTCTGCTCTCTGCGCTCTCTGCTTTTAGCATTTTCCTCTTTTCGTTCAAAGGCGCAAAGAAAAGCTAAATTTTCAGAAATTTGCTTTTCACATGTGCAGCTCACTTTTTTACCCGCGCAAAAGTCTTTCGCTGGGCATAGAAGATTTATGACAGCATCTGCCGGCCAGGGGAAACGAATTGGATTTCTTTTTAACATGAGCAAATGGCCAGAGTCTTTAAATAATGTTGCAATAAACCAAACGATAAACAATTAAGACACGTTTAGCTCTTAAAAAGTTTAATGTTTCTACACTATATCATTTTTACATTGTAAATAAATGGGTTGACTAAATTGTTTCAGTGTGACATAGAAGTCAATTTTATACACTTATATTTTACATTTACTATACTTTTAGATTAAAAACAGCACTTTTTTTTGTTTTTATCTTAAATTACAAACTTGACATTTTCGATTGTTTTTATATTATTTTACATATTTTAAATTTTAGATTTTCAGATTTTCAAATGTTTTCTTTTTTCTAGATATTTTAATTTTATTTATTTTTTTTAATATTTAGAAGTAATATTATTTTAGATATACATATTTTAGACTTTAAATTTCAGATTTTTATATTTTTTCAAAGGATTTAGTTTTCAAATATTAAGATTGTTTTGATTTTTGAAACTTTTGTATTTTCAAAATTTTAGTTTTCAGTTTTTACATTTTAAATATAAATTCAAATATAATTATATATATTGAATTTTATATTTTTAATTTTATATTTATATTTTAAATTTTAGTTTATATTTTGAATTTTAAATTTTTAAAATTTTGAGCTTTTAAGGCTTCTACATTTTTATTATTCCAATATTATTATCCAATATCTGATTTAAGTGATTAAGATTTTCGATCTTAGATTTAAAATTTATTATTTTATATTATAATTTTCATATATTACGTACAAGAGTTTTAAATAAAAAGCATGTCTATAAGTAAAGACTTGTTAAAACTATTCCAAGTAAATACATATTCCTATTATTTCATATTCCAGCCATTTTACATGTTATTGAAGAATACTTAAAGAGCTATATGCCCATGCCTAACCATTTTCAACTGTTCCAATCATTTTCAATCAAAAATTCTATTACAATAAATTGAATATATTTAAAAAATACAAAATTCTTTTATGCCAAAATATTTTTACAACCATTAAATAGTCAATAAACAAAAACATTAACTACCTAAGACCAAGATTGGATTACTTGTGCATTTGGCACACAAACAAATGAGTTAAGTAAAAGCCGAAAGAGCTCTATCTCAATGACAATCTTAAGTAGTTTTTGTCTTTGACAATTATGAATATACACGAATATGCATAGCGGAAAATCCGCACAGAAAAATCTATAAAAATAGATAGATGAACTTTATAAAGCAATAAGTGTGTGTGTCTGTGTGTGAGTGTGTGTGTAAGTGTGTGTGTCTGTGTATATGCTTGAGTGTGTGTGTTTGCCTTCCGACAAAAGCATAAACGCTGACATAAAATTAGAATTTAAATGAGGCAGTAAAATTCTTACAAAGGAACAACCGAAAAACTTAATGAAATGCAAATGGTCAACAGGTTCGCAACGGCAGCATTCGATGCCAATCAGTGTAAGTGTGGAGGTTGACTTCATGCCCTTCACCTCGGTCGGCACTGGGGATACTTTGTGTGAGTTATGAAATCGAGTGGCGCCAGTGTAAAAATTTTATGCAATTGCATAAAATGTGCACAGTAAAAATTTGCAATGCACTAATAAATTTCTAATAAATGCATGTTAAATAAAAGCCACAATGTAGCCAGCCAGTGGGGGGGAGTGTGGGGCTTACAGTGTTAATTGAGCCTCGATTATGTGGCTATTAATGGGAGTTAGTTAACAGGCGAACAGTGCAAAAACTGTAACAACAATGAGCACACACACACTCATGTGTTGACCGCAGCCCGCAGCAGCACGTGCTGCCGCTAGACAAACAAGCGTGCCCCTGCCACACACCTGCTTGCCTCACCCTCGCCACTCGCCACCCCCTGAGGTCATCCTGTTGTGTTGCCTGTATTACAGACTGCTGCGCTGTTGCTGTCGCTGTCGCCGTTGCTTCCGCACCAGCTAAACGTTTATTTATAGCCCAAAAACAGCGCAAAAAGGATCAAAGCACACACACACTTACACACACAGCGCCACTTCAGCTAGACAAAGGCCACGCCAAAGATAAACATACGATTCTGAAATTTTTGTTGGGCTTGAGTAACAGCCACAACGTTTGTTGGCAACGCTCTGTCCCGCACTTAACTGGGCTGCAGCTAAAGGGTTTTTTTTTGGTTGCTGCACGCATCTTGATTTTTGCCAAACAAAACATTGCTCGAGCACTCGAGCTGTGGCTATTGCCTTGGCTATAACTGTATTTGCTTATGTTAGTCACGTGGCTTTCACTTGGTTGGCCAAATTGCCGGACAGCAGCAGGACTACAATGGTGGGTAACAGAAAAACAACTGTGAAATCATTTTTAGTGTGTTTTGTACAGAAATAATGAAACTTGAAATGCCACAGCAAAAATATATTTTTATAGCTTGTAGCTTGTACAAATAAGAAAATTGGTGGTAGGCAAAGTTTTGAACTGAAGTAAATAGAAATAAAATAAAAAAAATATTAACAAAATTTTATTTTTATATATTTTTTTATCTATATATATTTTCATATTTTTAAATATTTCAATAATTTAAAAAAATATATATTTTTATATTTTAATATTTTTGATTTTTTATATTTATATATTTTTAAATTTTTATATATTTATTCTTTAATATTAATATATTTATATATTTTTAAATATTTAAATATAAAAGTATAAAAATAAATTTTTATATAATATTAAAGTATAAAAGTACGAAAATTTTAAAATATATAAGTATAAAATACAAAAATTCAAAAATATTAAAATATTAAAAAAAAAAAAATTTTTATTAAAAATATAAAAAAAAAAAAATTTTATGACTTTTTTAAAATTACAACATATTTATAACATATTTCAGATGACTAAAAACAATAAAGTAAATATAATCCAAATCGACAGTTTAATTTTAAAATATAGAAAATTTTTGTTTAGCATTTATTTCAATAGGTAATAAATAACTACAAAATCTGCCTTCTATACAAGTTTTTTGATATAAAACCCAACTTATTCCAATGCCCAGTCCTAGTTTCCCTAAGCCCTATACTAACTATTTTTGATAATTTACATTTACTTTAAGCAAACTCTGAATTTGTTGCCCAGTCCTAGTTGCCCTAACCCCCATATACTAACTACTTTTGATAATTTACATTTACTTTAAACAAACTCTGAATTAGCTGAATGCATAATCCCTATGCTAAATTTACTATACTTCAACTCTTATCGCTGGCGCATTTTTTGTCAAGCGTTTAGGAAGCGGAAATCCTTTTGTTTTTGCTGCCACAGTTAAATTGGTCGCTTTCTAATCGCCTTCCTGGAAATTAGCTTCTATTCAGTTTTTGGGATATTCTTTTTTGTGCGAAGTGCGACGAGTTGATAATTTCCGCAGGCGTGCACACACTACCACACACACACACACACACACATACACACATTATCGAAAAGTTTTCAGGTCATTAAGTTTGTCGACAGCTTTTGGCAGGAACCAGAGAAACAGAGACAGAGACAGACGGCTAACTCAAGCTAAAGGAAAGGTGTGAATTAACCTAAACTCGTAGAAGTGCCAATAGAAAAACAATTGAAAATTTAAGTGTTTTCAACAGTTGAGGCAATTAAAGTACATTCTTGTTAGCTTAGAATTAAATAAATATAAATTTATATGTATATATAAATGTATTTATATATATTTGATTTTTGCAGATCTTTGGAGTGGGCAAGCAATTTAATGCACATATGCTAAGATTTATGTGTTTTGTTGGATTCGCTTGGCCAAAGTGCAAAAACAAAGAGACATTTTATTTTGTACAACAATTTTATTTTTTTGTCGTTTGGAGAGCTTGAGCGAGCGCCAGGGTTAGGGCAGCTGCGTCTGCCAGCCAGCCATAAAGAAATGCTCATCCACTCTTAATACGCTAACTGTGAGGCATATTAACAATTTTGATTGAATGAGAGATGTATAGAGGATTACTTTAGGGTGCGTAGGATAGATATATTATTCATAAAGATATAATATAAATAAATCTTTGGAACCCATGAAGCCTAATCAGTTTTTTTCAAGGAATATAAATTATATTAAGATGAGTACTAAGGAAAGGTAAGAAAGGAAAAACAAAGCAAATTTATATTTGATATGTTTTTAATTAAGACAGAAAATGGAATTATTACTCATCAATAAATTAGCAAGGTTTGACAAATAAAATGTAAGCTGGTTGACGGTATAGATATTTCAAGAACTTCCAGACTCTATTATCTTCAGACTTCGCAACCGACTGCTGGTTCGACTCCACCTTGCTAAGTTGTAATCACTTGAGAGCTGTGTAGCTGTAAAGAGAGGAGCTGTAAAGAGAGCTCTATTATCAGCAGACGTTCAAGTTTGCATACTGAAGACGGCGTCCAACTGCAAAGCGGGAGAGACTCGTACTCCAACGTCTGCTGATGATAGAGCTGAGAAGCTTTTGCATATATTTGATGTAAAATACTCTTTACAATATCTTAAAGAGGCTTTCATATAGTCGCTTATTATATGAGCTATTCTCAACACAATTTCATTACAATAAGACAAAACTGAGCTAAGTTTAGCTGGCGTAGCCTGAGCTAAAGAGTATTGAGTATTCATCATGCCCTAGCAAAACTTATCTGACTTGTTAGGTATGTAACATATATATATATATATATAGATGCTGTCATGCTGTGCACTGCTCTGGCATTTGAATGCATGAAATTGTTTTTGTCGCGTTTTCTTCTTCTTCTTCTTTTTTTTGGGTATGTGGAGACATCCTGGCATTGGAAAGGATGTGAATACTGTTACCACATTTTTCGCCCACTTGGCCGGGCCTGTCAAGAGGGCAGCCGATTTTTTGGCCTGGCCGACGCGACAGTCGACGCGCTTTGCCGGCATCGCGATAGCGCCAGTCAACTCTCCTGCAGTTAGACTCAAATATCGGCCAATGCGTCAAGGAATGCCCGTTGAGACCAGAAGCCAAGCACCGAGACACGCAACATGCATATTAATTTCGCTGTCTTGGACTCTAACTCGAACCCCAGCATGGGATGGTCGTTGGTTGGGACAGTCTTTCAGTCTTGAGCTGCATCTGCATGCAGAATGCGTTGTTTATGGCGAAAAACTAAACAGCATTTTGCATTCAGTATGCAGTGCTTAACTCTAGCAATTGTTGTTGTTGTTGTTGTTGTTGATTGATCAGCAAATTGAAAAATCAGGGCAAACTTCAGTTGCCTATGCAAATTGTGAAAGTTTAGCCAAGCAACGACATTCACAATGTTGCCAATTGCATTGAGTTGTGAGCCAACTAAACTAAGCCTAACGACCGAGCTCACATGAAAAGCTTGATTAATGTAAATCCTGTTATAGAAAGATTTATGAGAAAGTGTTTTTTAATATATATATACAAATAAGTATATATAGTAGATATAGTACTAAACTGATTTTCATAATTTTGCCATAAACTCCTCAACTCTCTGGCCTTAGCCACTCAGACTTCAGTTCAAGCATTGCTCCATTTGTTGGCGACATATTTGAAACAGGTGTAGACGCCAGCTATATTCATTACCTATGCTATATGCGGCACGCGCTTGCTGAGTTGGCTATAAATAGAAGTTGTCTTCGCAGCAGCTGAAGTTTGCAGCGAATTGCAGCCAGCAGTTAAATAGATGACAACTTAAGAGGCAGAAGCACTCATACTCACTCATACTCACTCATACTCACTCATACTCACTCAACTCACCCAACTCACTCTCCCACTCAGCTGCACTTTGGACACGCTTGTGTCAGGAGTCAACGTTCTTCAATGGCTCCATTACCGTTGCTCGGGTTATGGCCAAGCCGCAACATTGCGACACAAAAAACACTTGAACGAACAGCCGCAGCAGCTGAACAGACGACCCGGACTCGCAGCCGGATCCGGAGCAGCACTTTTTTGTTTGAGTTATTTTACGAGTTTTATTGGCTTTTATTGGCAACGAGATTTGAATTTTTCAAAACGACACTTGCGCTGCAGAGGCGAAATGCTACAGCTGCCTGGACAGCTTCAGCTACTGCTCCTGCTGCCTGCTCCTGCTTCCTGCTCCTGCTGCTGTCGTCCTAATCGCTTTGCTGTTGCTGCCCTGTCGCGTTGTTAGTCATTTTTTATGAGCTTCGCTCTGACTCTGCATGTATCGGCTCTCGTTTGCTGCCTGCAGGTCTAACAGGTGTCGTCCTCTCCTCTCCTCTCCTCTACTCTTCCTTCGTCCTGGCCATATGTGCTGTGGCTGTTTCTGTGATTTCTGGCCACATAACTTACCGCTGATTGCAATTTTATGGTCAAAGTTTTTGGCGACATTTATAGGCAACGATAACGTACAAACTGCTAATTAACTTGGCCATAAAACGCTTAAGCCTTTAGCCCAAGCTCTGGTCGACAATCAGAAAAACTGCCAAAAAAAAGAGGCGTACTCAATGCGCGGCTGCCATTCAAAGTGTGCCGCATAATGGCAGCCGCAGACAGACAACTTGCTAATTTTCATGCGCCATTTACGGGACAAAATCTGGCGAGGATATGCCACCCACTTGCCAGCAGTCATAGTGGGAATACCCTGTATTTATTAAGAGAAGAGGGATATAAAGGTTAATAATCAGGTTGTGCAACAATAAATGTTGAATGTTGGGAATGTTGATGAAAAGTCATTATCATTAGCATTAGCATTAGATGCTCAGTATCACAGAAAAGTAGGTCTAACTAATGAAATATAAGAAAGCGATACAAAAGCGAAATCACTAAATAGAAACATCATAGGAATAGTTAGAATATCCGCTTGTTATTCAGTCACTAAGTGAATACTAATATCTAAAGCTTATATACCGGGTAGCTAATAGTCGAGCATGCCTATATAGTATCAGACTCAAATCAAAACTTTGTTTCAATACTCACGAATGTGTTTTATCTTAGTTTTGCTTGGAACACAGGGTATTGACTAGTCGAGTAACTGGCACCTTGCTAACTCCTGTTTTGCCTGTCGCATCACGAATTCACTTGACAACTCTTTTATTTTTTTCCCCCAATTTTTTGTATTTTTTGTTTTTTGCTGCATCAGATTGTCAGCCTCCTTTTGGACTACTTAAAATTCAGTGGATGACATAAACATCCTTAAGTAACCCAGTCAACAATGCCAAATGCGCTTTAACGATATGTCAGAGATTAGAGCGCTAAAAATGCTAAAGCAATTAATTTAAGGAATTTGGCAGAATGAACAGGGAGACAAGAGAAGAGGAGAAGGGCAGAGTTGCTTGTTCTTGGCTGCAATTTGATATTAAAATGTGTTCTCAAAAATGGAAACTCAATGAATTTAGAAAAGTGGAACGGAATGAATGGAGTTTGTATTGGAATTAAATATAAATAAATTAATCTGAATAATTTATTTATATTTAATTTGAAAAGTAAACATGAAGAAAATTGGTATATCTAAATGGAATAAAATAATAATTATAATAAATTAAAAAATGAATTAAATAAATTTTACAATATTAAGAAAGATATACAAAATTAATAATTTTTTTTTTTTAAATAAAATATATTTATATATATATTTTTTTGTAGAAGTAAAATAAAATAAGTTTTTTTTCTAAAACATTTTATTTAAAAATAAAAATAAATTACATTATTTTTTAATTATTATAATTTAATGATTCGTTGACTCTATTCTCTTATACTAAAAAAGTTTTCTATATAAAATGTAACTAAAGAAAACATTTTACAGAACATTGAAATGACTTCATTCTTCTCTCTTTTTGTCAGCAAATGCAATAATAACCACAATAAAATGTTATAAAAATGAGCATTGGCCGGAAATGCTCGCGCATATAGTCTATAATAAAGGCAGCCAGCGGCAATCGCAACAAAGCAAACAATAATTTCCCTCATATATATATAAGAACTTTAGCCAAATGTGGTTGGAGTAAAAGCAGCTACGGCATATAGTGGTGAAGTGTGTTTGTATTTATGTGTGGGCGATTTCAAGGCAGCAACGGATGTACAAATTGCAAAACATAATTCAAATTGTTTGACTCTCTGTTTTGTTTTTTTTTTGTTTTTTTGACAATGACTGCGCCAGTTCCACTGATGCTTTAGCAAGTGCTTTTATCTTGGCATATGCATGTCCATGTCCATGTCTATGTGTGTGTGTGTATTGAGTTGAAGGGACTAAAGGCTGGCAGTATCTTTATCTGTTTATTTAAGCTGCAGTCAGCTGAGCGCGCCTTTTAAAGGTTATTAACGGGCATTGTACTACGTGGCGTATGAGTAACATTAATTAGCTGAAACTGCCAGGCGAAGTGCGCTTAAAAAGCAATTAAATGTGCTTAGCATAAGTTGCCAAAATATTTTGCATGCATTTAGGCGCCGCTTCAAAAACCATTGCATACTCTCGGGCGGCGCCAGCAAATGAATTCTCGGTTTCAGCTCGATTTCTAGCTGCTTTTCTAGCTTTTTTTTTTTGGCAAACACACGCCACACACACACTCGCAAGCAGCCCACCATTTGACTTAATTAGTTGGCCGACGCCACTGCTGTCGACGCCCCCTCAGCTAGGCAGGCGGTCGGGGGCGTGGCTGTTGCGGAAAAACTATGAATTTATTTGACACTTGAATAAATGCGGTTTTTGCGGCGACAACGAAAAATGTCAGCCCATATTTTTCACCAGGCAGGGAGCTCTCTCTCGCTCTCTCTCTCGCTTGTCGACAGACAGCTCTGCCCAGGCGGTAAACGTTGCTACGTATTGATATATAACCCATGTCTTGCTTGTTCTTCATGTTCGATTCACAGCGCCGCGTCGCACATTTCCGTTTCCTGATTTTCTTAGGCCAAAGCCTGGCCACACACACACACACATGCATGCATAAGTGTGGTGTGTGCTGTGTACTTAGCGTTTTGTAAAATCCCATTTTGACTCTCTAATTTATGAATGTATGCGCTAAGTATGCGCTCATGCCAGTAATTGTGATATGTGTAAGTGCATTTGGCTGGCCGAGACAGCGAACAAAGCCAAAGCCAAAGCCCAAACCACAAGTAAAAGGCGCCAAGCCAAAGGCCATGATGTCATTTGCTGAACATTTTTAGCTGCAAATTTTTGAGGATTGGATTAATTTGAATTTGAATATAGAAGAAATTGCACAGTTTATAGGCATTACTAATATTTCTTGGTAACAGAAAGTGCTAGTTGATGTGATATAGTTAAAGATAAATAGAAAGATAAGAGATAAAGATAAATAGATCATATCCTTATGTCATAAAGGCCTTCCAAGTACAGAAAGTCTACCAAAGTCCTGTGTTCAAACAGCCTACTATATATAAAACTTCTTATCAAATCAGAAACAAAAGTGCTCTGGTAGGGAGTGCTCGACTAGTAAATACCCTGAGCCCCGTGCTGATATCAATCATTCCACGCTACTCTTAATACATAGTTTCCATCTTTTATGGTATTCAAATTATGCTAAAAAATCCAAATCAAATTATCGATTTTTATCGATATTATGCAAATGGAAAGACTTATCGAAAATACAGGTATATACATACAAGTCTCTAGCTAGATATACATACAAGTAAGCCATACTAGAGTGGATGAAGAAACGGACAGACGGACAGACTGAAGGCTATATCGACTCACGTCGTCGACTGGATAAGTAATGATCATCAATGCCACGCCTTCTTCTGCCTGTTACATAAATGTTCACAAAACAAATATACACTGGATTGCCATTTCTATGGGTTGAGGGTATATACACAGAGACACATATGCTCATGTATAGACAGATAGAATTGATAACATTAATAGCTCAGACTAAAATAGAAAATACTTTGCAAAAGATAATGAATATTATAAAGAATGACCAAACGTTTCTAATAATCTTCTCCAATAGCAACTCTGACAGACTTTTAGCTGATAAGATAACCAAAGATAATGAAAGCAATTAATAGATAATGAATATTATGCAATAGCCACTGCCCTAACCCAAACTGAACTGACCTTGAAAGTGCATGGGCTATATGCCAATAAATCGAACAATGCACCCTGACTCAAAACGCACTGCAATGCGATGGCAATTAATAAGCAATCGAAAAGGCAAAGCAGGTCGTAGGCGGCGGGCCACCTGGCAAGCAAAAAGAAAACATTAAATTATTTGAGTACATTATAACTGTTCGCTGTGCAGACAGATATAGAAAATATATCGAAGTCACCAAATTGGTCAGAGTGTTGGAATTCCTAATGTACTTGTCGCACTTCTCAGGTTTGTTTTGACTTTTTTTCTCTATTTAATTCACGAATTTGTATTCCGCGCAAGAACCTTTAATCGCCGAGTTTATATTATAAACTCACGTATCACAAATAGCTCGATGTCAGTCGTGGTACGCCGTCGATGTACGCAGTCCGCTGTTAGAGTTGAGCGCATTTAAAACACGGCAATTCAATTGAAATTCAAACAGAATGTTCATCGGCCTATCGACGTTTCTTATCAGCGTGGGGGTATACGCACTCGCCGCTTATCTATACGAGCAGCTGCGAATGCCCTGTCGCTTGTTGAAGTTGCGGCTGATTGGCGATGCAAGGCACCGGCTGAGCCTCAAGGAGCGCTATGGCAATTGGGCAGCAATCACTGGCAGCAGCGATGGCATTGGCAAAGCCTATGCCATGGAGCTGGCGCGCAATGGCATCAATGTGGTACTCATAGCCAGAAATGAAGACAAACTCAAGGCGGTGGCTAAGGAAATAAGTGTGTGGATAGGGAATGGAATAGATGTAGTAAAATTTCTTACATTCTTCAACTCTTCCAGCTACGGAGTGCAATGTCCAGGTTAAGATTGTCATCGCAGATTTCACCCAAGGCTCAGCCGTCTATGAGCACATTGAGAGCGAGCTAAAGGATATACCCTTAACCATACTAAGTATATAATATCCCATCACTAATTATTCTCCCTAACTCATTCTCCTCCCACCCCACAGTTAACAACGTGGGCGTGGGCTTTCCAGGCGGCGTCGGCAGAGTGACCAAAGATCAGCTCCAACAGCTGATCGATACTAATGTGCTAGCTGCAGCGCAGCTCTCGCGCTACCTTTTCCAGCGTCTGCGCGCCGCCAAGCAGCGGGGCGCTATAGTCAATGTCAGTTCCGGCACGGAGCTGCAGCCCGTGCCGTATGCCGCACTCTATGCGGCCTCAAAGGCGTTCGTGCGCAGCTTTACGCTGGCGCTGCAGTATGAGGCTGCACCGTTTGGCATCCTTGTGCAGTTGCTGTCGCCCAACTTTGTGGTCACCAAGATCAACAGCTACTCGAAGCGCATTATGAGCGGCGGCCTCTTCATACCCACAGCTGAGCAATATGCACGCAGCGCTGTAGGTCAGTTGCGGGATGGTGTGGACGAGACGCCTGGCTATTTTTGGCATCATGTGCAGAATGCCGCCATGACCGCTTTCCCATGGAGATTGCGCTTGACTCTGGCTCAGTTGTTCTTCACCAGAATTGCTGATAAAGAGCGGAAATAAAAGCATTGCATACTTCCAGGCTGTAAGTGAAATGGGTATGGTTTGTGTCTTTGCTAGTTGTCTTGGCTATGGTGCTTGCAGCTTTTCACACATTAAAAAGCTCTATGAACAGTTGTTTTTGGTTCTCACTGTTAAAATCAATAATTTTTCATGAATGTACATAAATTATATGGGGAGTTCTTTTCAGTCTTTTCACGCGAACAGACACGGGGAATAGTTTTTTTCGGACTGCACAGGTATTTAGTTGTAAATGTTTATAAATCATTATCTTTATTTTTGTTTACAAATTTATATTTACAAATAGTTTTTCTAGTCAAGCAGACATGCGCTCAAGCACTTTTTGATATATTTATTTCCTTATTTATATTATCAGCACCTTTTTTTCTAAAAGTCATACAAATAGATTTTGCATTCAATTTACCTATGCATATACAGATTTTCATTCTCTCAAGCCAAGTGCAATCAAAATACTTTTCAGTAATTATGTTTATTTAGCATTTGGCATTTGATGTATGCTTTGTTTGTTTATTTTGTCTAGAAAGTGTTTGAAATACATCAGCGTATAGAAGGCATTTAATGAGTTGATGATATCAAAGCAATTGATTTCTGAATGAAAAAGATGTGGAAAATAGAATATTTTAAAAGATTTTTAAATTCAGTTTAGAAAAGAGAAAGAATACTTTCAGCTTTCATAAACCAAAATTTTTATTTTAATTTTACAGAACATCAAAAAAATCTATTTGTTTTTTAACTTTAAAGTCGAAATATTTCAAAAGCTTTCTAGATGGAAAATCAAATATTTTTCAAAATTTTTAAAGGGTTTCAAAAAAGAGGAAGGCTACTTTAAGATATAAGAATTAAAATTTTAAGGAAAAAATTTGTACTCGATGTTGCTCGATCTTAGATACTAAAGAAAAAGAACTGCATTTGTGCAGTATCTCAAAAACTTTTCGATTTGTATTCAGCAAATCAGTTAAGAAAATCTTGGAAATATAAGGTCTTTGTAATATTAAATCGGTTCTGAATTTATCTGGAAAACTTTGGCAAAAAGAAAGCGTTTTTCCTTTAATTTGTATATACTTTATATATAACATTATATATATGCACACATTTTCCCAACTCTACAAGGGATTAAGGCAATTAGCCTTTCCCACACGTGTAAAATCTTTATTACTTATTTAAGTCGTTTATCATGTCAGAGCACTTTGACAATATTTCTAAATTTGTTATCATTAACAAAGGTCCCAAGTTCAGCTCATGGCGTGTAGGAAACAATTTTTGCATCTTTTGCTTAATTGATATCAATTAGCTGTCGAGTACTATATACAGGTGTAGTCGGGCATCCAAGTCCGAGTAGTATAATTATGCACTTTGTGAGAGCTCACAAAATGTCAACCAATTTGACAGTCACACTTTTGCCTGCATCGTTGGAGATTGTCTAAACTCTCTAACAATAGCGCGGCGATAATTAAATGTCTCATAATTTGCCAGATTTTGTAATCTTCACACCGCGAGCAAAACATAAACTCTTGCTGTTGATGGAGTAATGAAGCTACAAAACTGAAAGAAGAAGCCGAAAGAGCTACAAGCCGACTACAAGATACGAGTTTTTTTGTAACTGTCTGTGTATCTGCAGTGTGTTGTTCATGTTCATGACTTAAGAGACAATTGCAGCTTGTAAGGCCCGAAAAAAAAAATATATATATATATATATATATTTATATATACGATTTGTTGTGGTCGTGAGCTCTGCGCGGCCTGCAACTCGAGTTCAGTTTCGATTTCGGTTTCGGTTTTTAGTGCGTGATCGACGCTCCGAGTCGCTACTTGTGCCCGCAGCTCAAGCCGTGCAGATATTAAAAAAATACTATAAATAAAATTAGTTTTAATTGAAATTCAATGAATTTCCAATTGAAAACTGTGCGCGTCTATTTCCTTTATAGTATATATGCCTATCATGCTGATTAGTGAACTGAACTGAACTTACATAAGCTTAGCCAGCTATCAGCTGTCGCTTATCAAATTCATTTTATATACATACATATGTATTAAATTTGTGTCAATATCGTTTAAACTATATAGACTTTATACTAAAGCGAATATAATCATTATGCAGCCGGCACTGGAATTAAGCATTTACACACTGCTACGCATGGCGTTCATTTGGCAGCTCATTTCCCTGGCCATTTACTTGGTGGGCACTCTGGCCATAGCCGCCTATCTCTACGACAATTTCAAGTCTCTGATCAGTATTATTAAGGCACTGCTGGAGCCGTACTTTCAGCCGCAGTTGCCGCAAACATTGCTGGACAAATTTGGCAAATGGGCAGGTAAGTTTCATCTGTCTCTCTTTCCCTCCCTCTCTCTCTTTCTATATTTAATTGTCTCTCTGTGTCCATTTACGCATTTACAAATTTAATTAAAAATACTTTCGTACGTTTTATTTTGAGCAAAATTAATTTGCATATTTATTACGCTTTTATATAAATAATTACGTGCAGATATATTAAAGTATTAATTAAAATATTATATAAATATTTATTCAAATGTTCATATTTTATAAAATATTTGTTTTTATAAAATTAGACATATAAAACATTTTTATACCCTGAACCCATTGAAAATGGGAAATCAGGGTATAATGTTTTTGTGAAAAGTATGTAACAGGCAGAAGGAGACATCGCAGACCCCATAAAGTATATATATTCTTGATCAGCTCGATGAGCTGAGTTGAAATAGCCCTGTCCGTCTGTCCGTCCGTCCGTCCGTCCGTCCGTCCGTCCGTCCGTCCGTCCGTCCGTCCGTATGAACGCAGCGATCTCGTAAACCACAAAAGCTAGATATCTGAAATTTTCAGAGAATACTCGTCTATAGCCTACGCAGTACGAGTTTTTTTTAGATTTTCGATAACTCATCCCGTTTCCTTATTATCGATAAAAATCGATAACTTTTCTTCGGTTAAGCATACCGTAAGAGCTAGAGTCTCCAAATTCACTGTGTAGATCCGTGTAATGAATGCGGACATTATGTCATTTTTGGATTTTGGATGCCACGCCCCCGTCGCCCCCAATTTGAAAAATTCGTATTTCAAATACTAGAGACTTGTGCTTTGGCAAATACACACATATGAATGACATAATTACGCTGTGCAAGTTTGATTAAGAAAGTACATCCACAAAAAAAGTTATTAAACATTTAATTTCCCATACAATAGGCATATTGCAGCCCGAGCGCAGTCGCCGCGCTGACTGCGCAGTCAGCAGAGCGCGTGCTTATGCGTGCGTGCGTATGCATGTGTGTGTGTGTCTGTGTGCGTTGCTCGCAATATTTGTATATGTAAAATAAGAATATAATGTTGGGAAGATTGGCACTTCGCAGGGTTCAGGGTATCTCGTAGTCGAGCCGTCTCGACTAGAGCACTCTTACTTGTTTTATTTTGTTTATATTTTCAAATATTTTATATTTATCTATATTTTGTATAATTAAATATTAATTTTCTTTGCAAAAAAAATTTTAGCCCTACAAAAGAAAATATATTTAAAAACTCATATTTTAGTATCAATTATAATTTAAGAAATCTAAGCTTAAAAATTAAAAAAAAAAATATTTAGTATTAAAAAAAAATTTATGAAAAAATATAAATGAAAATGATTTCAGAACTTTTAGATTAAATTGGATAAATTTGCCTTTTATAGACCAAGGAGAGAAGAAGAAAATATAAATAAAAATATAACCAAATATAAAATAAAATAAAAAATTATAATAAATATGAAAAATTATTTATATATAAATAAAAATAAATTTCCAAAATATGCTTTCTCCCATTTCCCATAAATCACGCACAATAAAACTTTTTCCAATAATAAGCATATAATTACAAATCTAATGAGTGTATAATGCACATTACATGTAGATACGATCTGTGCATATAATATGCACAATTATATAGAAATTTACAAGCTAACAAAATTATGTAAATTGCTCGGCCCAATGGCATTTTAATAGAATTTTTTCGTGATCATCTATGCTATATTATTAAGACAAATTATTTCCTAGATCCAGAGACTAAGCCAAGTCAGCATGAAGCAACAATTACTTATCAAAATTGTACCCATTTACTATAAGTTTTTTATTAGATAAGGCAGTTAACTGTATTTCATTGATAAGAGCGGCATATCGAACAGCTGTTTCAATGCTCACATTCTCTATATTTGTTTACGCTTTGTTTATGGGGCAAACTGAAGTCATTCAACTTGGCTGAACAAAACGAAAACAAAACCGGATTTGTAAAGATAAATTTTTATAATCTCACTTTTTGGCACGGCTTGAAACGCAAAATATAATCAATTTGTAATATTCAAATATATATATTATATATATTAATATCGTCGGAGGTTAAGTACTTCGATTGGTTTGGGAAACAAGTTTCAAGACTGTATTCCAATTGTTTATTATTCCTATAGGAGATATTATCCATATATCAATAATGAAGTAAATTAAATTAATGAATATATATATATAAATATTTTTATAATATTAAAAAATATATATTTAAAAAAATGATTTTGGATATAAAAGCATCTTTTTCTTTTATTCCATAATAATAATAAAATATAGAATATTTATATATAAATATTTTATAATATTAAAAATATATATTTTAAAAAATTATCTTGGAAATAAAAGCTTTTTTTTGCATTCCATAATAATAATAAAATAAATAATAATAAAATATATAACTTATGAAGCCAAAGTAGCTTTATTTGTTTATTTACTTTCTAATTTTTGCCCACATTTGGCAAATATTATTTTCACAATATTCTCAAGTGTTTTTGACCTTGACTACAATTAGTTTTACTTATCCATTGAAATTTTTATTTTTCCCCAATTTCAAGTATTACTGGCGAATATTTAGGCAAACTTTCAAGAGTCTGTGCACATTTTTTCCGTATTCAGCTACAGCTAAACACACGATTCGTTGCAGCTGCCGTTTGCTGCCAATATTTCCGCTGCACAAATATTTGGCAACAAATGTGGCCAACAGCGAAAAAAACAACATCAGCAACATCAACAACAACAACTTGTATTTTAACGGTGCCAACAATTGCCGCCTGTTGGCCAGTTGCGCAGTCGCAGCGGCAACTGTTGCATTGACTCATTGCAACAGCAACAGCAACACCAACTGATCGCAACATCAACAACAAGCTAGTTTTTGTTTTGTTTTTATTTTATTTTTATGTCTCTATGCCAATTTTTCTGGTATTCAGATTTGTATTTGTCTTGGGCTCCACAGTAGCCCCTAACACGTAAATCAAAGATATCCAACTAAATAAACTGATTAAATAAATAATTAGCAAGGGTGTGTGAAGCAGTTACCTCTGTGTATAGCTAATAATGCCAGCATTTGAAACTGAAAGTTTTGTGGAAATGCAAATATAACAATGCTACTCATACAAATAATACTACACGTAATATAATACTATAATAATGAAATTATTTCGGCTTGTTAGAAGGATTTGTAGTTAAAACATGAAAGCCTTATATAAATTTATGTCATTTATGAGAAGCGCATAGAGGAGCTCTATTGAAGAGCTCGTTTATTATTAGAGAACATCTATATTGCATACATTTTCACATTTTTGGGATATTCGTATTTACATTCATACATACATATATGTATGTATACATTACTTTTTACATTTTTAAGAAACTCATTAAGAAAATGCAAAAAACAGAGAAGAGTCGTGAAGCTTAAGTCCCTTGAGTATTATTCCACTCCAAGAATAATAATTGAAACACTTTCCTTTCTCTTTTCAGTGATAACCGGTGCTACAGATGGCATTGGAAAGGAATATGCCAAGGAATTGGCACGTCAAGGTCTCAATCTGGTGCTCATATCACGCACCAAGGAGAAGCTCATCGCGGTAACCAATGAGATTGGTGAGTAAACATCATCTGCAGATAACAAAACTTAAACTGACGCTAACTTGTGAAACAACTTTTACAGAGAGCGAACACAAGGTGAAAACCAAATGGATAGCTGTAGACTTTGCCAAGGGACGTGAGGCCTACGAGCAAATCGAAAAGGAATTGGCGGGCATACCAGTTGGTATACTGGGTGAGTGGAATGCACTGGGAGAAAAATGTGATGTGATTAGGTTGGAAAATTTAAATAAATGAAAGACTTAAGATCAATTTATGCAGAAATTGAATAAAGTCTGGTTGAATGAAACTGAGGCATATATGACAAAAGTAAAGATTGCTTTAGAAGCTTTTTTGTTTTGGTTTATAACAAGAATTTAGACAGTTAACACATTTTTATTTTTGTTTATTTATATTGTAGTATATATTATACTATACAGCAAAGATTTGAGTAGCGTTATATGATTCAAAAAGATTTTTTTTTATATATTTTACATTTGAAATCTGTTTTTCTTGAGCATGTCTCAATTTAGAGAGCTATCAGGTTGAAGTAACAAAAGTTTGCTTTAAAGACTTCAGATTTTAAATGTAGAGAAAAAATCTCTTCAGATTGATATTACCTATACACTTATGATGCCAAAATACCAGAATTTTTATTAAAATTTCAAATGTCGAATTGGTAGGAATATTAGCTTATACCTCAGCACCTGTTCGGATTGCCTTACTTATTAGACTTCAAACTGATTGAAATTCTTTTGTTAAAAAATTATTAAACAATACAAAATTATCCTAAACATATATTTCATATAATTGCCAATCTCTTCTTTATAATTATTAAAATCAAACAAATTCTAGCTAATTTAAATACTCAAAGCTAAGAGTATAATTCGAACACTTAAATAAGTGAAACTTACACTCCAAGCAAACTTCAGTCAGTAAACATCAACAACTAGTCTAAGGCAGCCGCCCATCTCTCGTTCATATAGCCAACTCATTGTTGGCTAACAGTAGCCGCTTGTAACCGTATGTCGAGTGACAACAACAATTAAAGCTCCGGTTATTTTTTGTTGTCAATGTCATTGACAAAAGTAAGCTGAGCAGAGATACTCGTAATGGCGTGCAATTATAATGACTCTTCGGTTCGCTATGGTAGGGCCATTCGACGGCCCAATGTGTGTGTGTCTGTGTGTGTGTGGCAGTTTTTCAAACATTTTCAAGTACATCTAAATAATTTCTGTGTCGAATTTTATTTGCCAAACTCATAAACGCTTTGACGCGCTTCAGCAATTTACATTTTTGGTCGAGTTAACCTTGCCAAGAGCCAGCAAGGTTTTCTGGCCGATAAGCATCTCTGGCCTTAACCGGTGAAAATTCACTCAATTCATTGCAGTCAACAATGTGGGCAGAATGTATGACTATCCGGAGACGCTGGAACTGGTGCCGGAAGACATCATCTGGGATATATTGACGATTAACATAGGCGCCGTCACCATGCTCACCCGTAAGATAGTGCCACAAATGAAGGCGGCCCGCAGAGGCGCCATCGTTAACATTGGCTCCGGCTCAGAGCTGCAGCCGATGCCCAACATGGCTGTTTATGCGGCTAGCAAGAAGTATGTCACCTATTTCACACAGGCCCTGGAACAGGAGCTGGCCGAGCACAATGTCACCGTCCAGCTGGTCATGCCCATGTTTGTCATTACCAAAATGAATGAGTATTCCGATTCGGTGATGCGCGGCGGTTTCCTTATACCCAATGCACGCAGCTTTGCACGTTCCGCCGTCTTCACGCTGGGCAAGACGAGCATGACGACGGGCTTCTGGACGCACGGACTACAGGTGAGGCGATTAACTATTTATTTAATTAATTAATTATTCTATCAATTCAAATTTACAGTATTTCTTCATGAAGCTGGCGCCGCTGCATCTGCGCATGCTCATTGGACACCAGTTGACGCGACGTCTGCGCCTCGAGGGCTTGAGCCAAAAGAAGTTGACTTAGTGGACTGCAATTGCATTGCAGCAATAACACACAAATCGTACATTTTAAGAGTCTTGTAAATATTGGCGCTTAGTCTTAATCAATTTTATAACTGTAAACAATTTTCGTACAAAAACCGGCTAAAAAAATTCAATTTTCAAGTCTCTTTTTTATGCCAGGGAATTGCATAACTTCTGCATTGTGCATAGAGAGAGGAAGAGAGAGAGAGGGAAAAACAGGGAGAGAGACATAGAGAGAGACTACTCAATGTACAAATTTAGCCGGAAAACCGGTCTTGACCAACGGGCGGAAGAGCCATCGCTAAGCCATGCTTCATTGCATCGAGTTGGCATTCTTGAAGCTAAAAGTTTTTTCAAATTTAGCTAAAACCCAAATTCGTATTGCATGCAAATGAATTTCAAGTGGAAATCATGAGGGTCTCTCAATTGTGGTCAGTGCCTACAATTATGCAAGCTGACATTACAATGCAAGTTTTTGACTGAGGCAGTGGGACAGAAGGCAGCTTACCTGACTTACTTGCCATTTTTGGTGGCCCAAAGTACACGGTAATTGATAGAGCTTGTTACGCTAATTCATAAAGTAACCATTGTGCATCTGTGAAGCTTGTCAAGGTCATTTATATATATAATATTATAAATATATTTTTATAAGTTCCTAAGAGCAAGAAATTAGTTGGATATAAAAGTACATGGTTCTGGAAGAGGTGAGGTTCTGAAAAGAAAAGGTGAAACTGGTGAAACTTAAAAAGAAAAGTTATCTCAAACGAGTGTAGGCAACAGAGTTTCAAACCTTAAACTTAGCACATTCGTAAACATGAATGTTGACGTTCTATAAAGTAAGTATTTAAGAAAATATAATGACAAATCTTTTTCAAATTGATGATAGCAGGTCAGGTCAATCAAAGATCTGAACATTTCAAATAATTACTGTTTTCTAGCTAATCTTTTATGCAGTTTTCATGTTTTCCTATTTTCAACATTGCATAGCCAAGCCAAATCAACTGAATAGATTTACTATATACTACAAATTTTATATTTTACTTCACCAGTAACTAGATTAAATAATAAAAAATCTTAAAAAAAGTCTTCATCTATAATGCATTACAACTACATCTCTATGAGAACCGTTTAATAGCTTCCAACTCTAATGTGAAATTCATGCCATTTGTCAATTAGTCTAAATGAAAGCGTATTCAGTGAAGCGAAAAGGTGAGGCCAGTAATCAAAAAGGTAATCAAAAAAAGTAATCAAAAGCATAAACGGAAATTACATATAGTTTCCGGCCAAAAAATTTTATATATTTTCAAAATATTTGTGTTGTTTGTCTTTTAGCAGAATCTTTTATCTTGTACCGCAAAGCTGAGTTTTTTAATACTTAAATTTATTTATTTCACTTATTTTAATAATTATAAAATTATTATACGGTTTTATATATTTTTAAATATAAATTTATTTTTAAAATAAAAATGAGTTTTTAATGAAACTATATTTTCTTATATTATGAATGACATTTTTGGCATAGTCACCACAAGCATGTTTATAAAAATGTTATTAGAAAATGTTATTAAAATGTTAAATGTTATTCAAGTTATAAAAGGGGAAACCTAGCTACAAAATAGTTTACTTTACAAGTTTCAAACAACGTTTGACTGACGTTTATTATTGTTAGAGACTTAAATCAGTGAAAAATATATGTCATACAGAATATTACAAAAATTATAATTCACTGATGTGAAAACTGAGATTCATGTCTCAAGCTACAAAGTCAATTAGGCGTAGCCTGCAAAACCTTTTGTAATCCAAATTACCAGCGATGCCTCAGATAAGGCTTTATAATGAATTTACTAACTTGGCTTATGCTGTTATCATTTGTTCCCTTATTTGTGTTAAATTTCTGAAACAAGTCACCGTTTTTAACACAACTTTTAATTTACAAAAAAACTGTATTAATTAAAGTCTTAAATTTAGCCCAAAAACCAGAAAATAAAATTTTTTTTTTTGCGTTTTTGTTATTTTATTCCTGCTTTGTTGTTGTTATTTTTTTGTTGCATTTTGTTGCTTGTGCAGCTGTTGGTCTTGTTGTTATTTACGAAAAAAATGCAAATAGAATGAAATAAAGATCTTACATATTATGTGCAAAGTGTTAAACAATGAAATAAACAATTTTCCTATGTGCGCCATGAGCTGTTGTTGTTGCTGTTGGTGTTGTTGCTGATGTTGTTGTTGTTGTAGTTGTTGCTATACACACTTATACTGTACATTATGGTCAATTAATTATTAATTGAATAAATTCCATTGCGAAACAAAAATGTTGCCTGTTAATATTTATGATTAGAGCAGATGACGCCAAGGCCGTGCAGGCCATAAAAGTTGTGAATGTCCCAAACGTTCCAATTGGATTGCACGAACGACTGCAAATAAATATATAAGTATATATATATAGATAAATATAAATATGTTATATTCAAAATTTGTATATTTAAATCAAATGTAACTCACCGGAACACACATTTCCTCTGGCAATACAAAGCCCCCAATCGAACCGAGCAGCTGCTCTTATTGCCTGCAGCTTTGACGTCATCTACAGGAAGTCAGAATCGAATGGGAACATTTGTTACAAACATGCCAAATAGCTTGAACAGTGAAGTGAAATATATATATTTCAGTGAAATATATATTTAGTTTTAAACGAAATAATTACTGCTCGCCATCGCAATTCCAAAATTATTTATTTGAAAATGGAAATGCGCTCTTGAAAATGTTGCTTTTGGCAGCCGATATCGAAATTCAATTTGTTGTTTTAAATATATATATATATATAAATATAATGGCTCTGCTTTGTGTTCAAGTGGTTAAAACGCATAAACAATAGCCACAAAAATGTGTTTTTTAAAAATGTTATTTTTAGCTGAGATTAAAAGAGTTGAATTTTTTAGACAAACTAGAATTTTCGCTATATTATACTCAAAATAAAATTTTATTTATGCAAAAATACAATTTATAGAGAAATAACATCAAAAAGGCGTCTGCTTTTTAATACAATAAAAAAAATAAATTTAAATTTAATGCATTTCGCAAATATTAGAAAATTTTAAAAAAAAATCTAAAGGAAATCAAAAAATTATCAACGCTCAAAATATCACGTCAAATTCATTTGACAAATCTCACACGCTGCAATAATATTTCAAAAGCCATTTTATACACATGTATACATATAGATATATACATATATTTGTATATATATGTTATATATGTGTCACAGGGAAGGTTAGATCTCTAGTGAGCCATGTCGAAATGTTGTCGCTAAAAAAGTGAAAACTTTTTGGAAAATGATTTTTTTTTTAATGTCGCAACTTTTGACAGCGTTGCCAAAAAAATAAAAACCGAGCATAATCATCATGAGATATAGCTATAGCTATATATCTATCTATGCTGAACTATAGTAGAATTTTCTAGTCTTTTTCTTTTATTTTAGCTAATTTAAGTAATTAATGTCACAGAAATGCTAATTATGTTCTATATGATTTGCGATAGCTGGCAATAATTTTTGTAAAATATTTTTATTCATTTATTTGATTTCGACTTACCTGACTTAGGGTACTAATAGAAATCCATTAAATGCTAGCGACTTAAACGCGCGTAACGCTCTACAAAAAATCCTAGTCGGTAAGTAATTTTGTTTTTATTTTTGTTCATATTTTGAAATTGTTGTTGTTGTTGGAATTCAAAATTCAACATGTAAGCATATATCCTTGAACTATATTCGAATCATTATTTAGAAGGCGGCTTCGTAGAAGGCATAGAGCAAGAAGAGCAAGAAGGCCAGGATTAAGAAGGTGGTAAACAAACTTCTGGCTTCATTCATTTTGCTATTGTTGTTGTTGTTGTTGTTGCTTGCTGAATTTTTTTGTAGAGAAATGAAATTATAATTAACCAATTAGTCAAGTGGGAAAACACTATTAAATTTATACATATATATATATTTTATTTAAGTTTTGGTATATATCAATGCACTTCTTCTATGATTACACACAGTATAGGAATTTGCAGGAATCGGCAAACCGTTCGTAGCAAATGGCACGGAATAACTGAGAAACGCACCAAAAAATATTTCTCCACAAACTGGCCTACAGTTTTTATCAAGAATCAAAATCGGACAGCAGCCAGCAGCCAGCTCATTGGAATTATGGTTTATATATATAAAAATTATTCATATAGCCCATACACATAATCAAAAAACAAACATATATATCTTTATATATATTTGAGAGATATATATAAGGTGGCTGGCCATTCGTATTGGTGTCCAGTTGTTGCGCATATTTTGATGCGGCACACATCGTCTCTATATGTATGTACCACCTTACGTATACGCAACATTTATAAGTATGTTTAGATTCCATGTGGATGGATGCGTGTGGGCGCTAGCAGCTAGCTGTCCACGGCAACTTCTCCATAGTTCTCCCAGTTTCTCTTTCTCTTCATTTCAATTCGGCCATCATTCATTTGAGGCGCTGGCAAATTGTTATTTTCAGATAGAATTTTATTTATTTCTTTGTTATTCGGTGATTGCTTCTATAAGGCTGGGCGACGTGCTACTTTATCTTCCAGGCAGCTGTAGTCTAAATCGCAATTCATATTTATTTTCTTTGGCCCGGTAAATACGTTTTTAAATTGCTTGTGCCACATGTTTGTTTGGCTTTTTGAAACATGTCCAAAACATTTCAAGGCACTTAGCCCCGGACTCTGCCCTACATTTGCAGCTAATTGAATTTTTCGAGTGCTATGCGCGTACATATATTTTCCAAATTTCTTTTTAAATTTAGTATTTGGAATAGTTTACTTAGGACATGTAATGAGTAAATGAGGAATATCTAGATCAGATAGCTTTGAACATTCATGGAACGATTTTCTTGAAGAAATATTATTATTTTTTTATTTATATATTTAAATTTCAATTGCTAGATGTACATGCGTAATACTTGTTCCCAATTATAAAGTAGCTTAAAAAAAGGTTTTCAGCAGTTGTTGATAGTCTAATATATGTATGTATTTATAAAGATAGATTTGGCAAGAGTCGTAGAGTATGTCTGCGGTGTCCTGCATTAAAAATTTCATCCCTCCAGCTTTAAGACTTTATATTCTATATAATTTTTCTAATGTGCCAAGCCCACTTTGTGCTTATCTATATATTCTTATCTGTATAACTAACTATATGCCATATATTCCCCATTATTATAGCTTAATATATACATATATATATAATTGTGTGGATCTATTAATACATGTATGAACTCCCCTTTTTAGTTCCCTAACTTTCATACCATCCCATTTATGAACCTATAGCAAAACATACATTGCATCAAACCAATATACCCTTTTGCGTTCTATGTACGAGTATTAACCTACATAAACCTGCTATGCACACTTTTCAGATGCGATTCAAATCAATTCCATTAAGCATAATTGCTAGCAACTTTTGAAATAAGGCTAAATTTTGTGATTGGTTTTTAGTCTTTGAAGTACTAGAAATTTTTAGTTTAATATATTTGTAATTAATAAAAATTTCTAACCTATAAATTCAATAGATCTACCAAATTTATATTTAATATTTAAACCATCTTCCATATGCATTTCAACTCACTCTCTATTATCTTTCCTTACATTCTCATACTTAACCACACTCACCTTTGCTCTATGCCCCAGCCTGGAGTCTGTGTTATTTACAACACGGCATAGATGATCCAGAGGAAGAACAGTAGAATGGCCAAAATGCCGAAGGTGGTGAACAGATTCGTAGCCTCATTCATTTTAAATTAAAGCGCTATAAATAGATGTTGAAAAAAGGCAATTAATAAATTGTTAAAGGCATAATATTAGATTCCAATTGGATAGTTTTATCTGCTCAGACAACCTCGCAAAGGTCAGGCAATCATAATATTTGCTCGCGCGTGAACATTTTGTATATGTGATCGCAGCATTCAAAAGGCGCCCATTAATTTTCAAAAAACACATATCATTTTGTTTTTAAATTATACAACTTGTTTTATTTTATTTATTTTTTATTTCTTTTTATATGTATATAAGAAATCATAAGAAATGTTATTCAAACTGGCGACAGGCTCCATATAGACGAGTATACTATATATATAAATTTATATATATTTATTTGATGTTTTGCATTTTTTTCTATTTTTTTTAAATCTGTTTTTGTTGTTGTTGTTCTGTTGATAGAGCAATCAAAATGTCTGTCTGTAGTACATATAGCGAAAAAAAAAATTGTTGGCATAATAATTCCAGCTTTATAGATTGGAACAGTTCCAAATATTTCTCGATAAATTTATTAGCACGGCACACTTAAATTCGATTGGGATTATGCAAAGAAATTTCACTCGACACAAGATTATGCCAACTCTGCCTGGGGGTTACCTGGATTCTTTTGCGGGTATATAATTTGTATTTTTAATTTTTTTTCTTAGTTTTAGTTTTTTGCGGACTATTTGTGCTATTTACTGCAGCGAGGCTTTGGCCCAACTAAAATCGATTCACGCACTTGGCCGCTGGGTTGCGCAAAATATAGCAAAAATTCAAATACTTTGCGACGCTAAACATTGGCGTGAAAGTATCTATAAAATAGAAAGAACACACACACACACACACAGACACACAGGCAGACTCACAGTTAGATGTTGGATATTTCGGAAAGGAACGACACTCAAGAGAAAAACGTTGCGCTGTCAACTGACAAGTGGAAAATGAAAATATGTCTGTGTATATATATAATTATATAGTGGAAAAAAGTCTTCTTGCTTTGCTTTCCAAAAAGCACATGGGCCAAAGTGAGACGCCAATAGAAAATGTTGCTTGGAACATGCTTTAAACTTTCAACGAAAATCCACATCGAAAATAAATAAAATAAATTTTCTTAGCCGCTTTGACAGTTTGTGAGCAGCCGCAGCCGCTAAAAAACATTAAAAAAAGAAATTCTGAAAAATATATAAAAATAATGGAAAAAATAGTATAACAATGCTTCTTGCATTAAAAATAATTCATATACTATATATTATATAAACATTTGCCAAGCAATTTTGTTTCACTTTCCCATGCGAATCTTTCCATTCACAAGTCTTTTGTTTCAGCTCTTCAGGTGCTAAGGAACCTAACCAGAATGACGTTATCTAAAAGACTCAACAAAAGTCGAGATGACGTTGTCGAATGTCATTAAAATTCATATGATTTGAGCCAACGCATAAATTCTGAACTTTAGCTGTAAAGATTTTGAAAACCTAAAACAAAAATACTAAGAAATACGCAGAACAGTATATATAGTATATATAGTATATACTATAGGCTATATATTATAAGTTATAGACTCCGCCCACACTTTCGTAAACAATTTGACGCATAATTTGGACCATGTTTCCATACCAATAGTGAGTACCTGACAGTTGTCATTAACTCAATTTGAAAATGCACTGCGCAAATGTTCGAAATGAACTCTAGAAAAAAAAACAATTCGAAAAATTATATATATACTCATAAATATGTCGAAATCATGTGCATAATGACTAAAACAATTACTGAAAAATGTTTGGAAATATTTTAGGTTCAATGATCACGAAATATTGAAAACATTTGACTTGACATGCAGTCAAGAAGGGAAACAAAGAAAAGTGGCAAAAGCAATATGCTGAAAGGTTTAAAATACTAAATTTAATATATATTTTAATTTTTTTTTTTTTTTATGTTTTTTTATATTTTATTATTGTTATATTTATATATTTTTATATAATATATTTATTCTACTTGTAGCTAATTTGGGTCGTATTTGGAAATTATAAAAATATTTTAACCAATGAATTTCAAAATATTATTTAAACAATCTTTTTATAGCACTTGAAAGTGAAAGAAAATTTATAAGAATTTAATTTCATTCGTATATTTTGATAATTAAAATAAAATATTTACTATTGTCAAATTTTAGTGTCTGTATGTCCCTAAAGAGTTTATATAGTTTATTTTAAGTTAATCTTTTATTCAATTTAACATTTTAATATATATTTTTTTATATATTATTAATATTAATATTTATTATATATTTATTATATTATATTCTCAATATTCACAGACTTGCATTGGCTATTAAACTATACAGAGTTCATAGAACTTTCTGCCTCTATAGTGAAATAAACTCATCAAATTATTCACATAATAAATATAAACAGACAGTTCTTGAAATAAATTTTTCGTTTTTATCACTTTAATAAATCTTAATTATAGAACAAACTATTTTTTTAATATTTACATATATATTTTCTTTAATAATATTAATTAATTCTACAAAATTCCATTTGACTATTCACATCTATTTATCATACACTTAGCCGGCGGATTCATTTGTGACTCCGGCTCACATTTGAAGGCAGCCTGGAACTCGGGCAGATTCATATAGCCACGATTGAGCTGCGCGGCAAAAAGCTCATCGTGGCGATTGCACAACTGCTGCGCAACCGCATAGAAGAGTATGCGATGTTCATCGAGGCCAAAGTATTGCAGCACAAACTGTTCGGCAAATACAAATCGCTCGCCCTGCAGCCAGAAGCGATAATCCCGTAGAGCTGCCTGAAATGAGCGATGGAAGTGAAAGACATTGGCCACCTCATGCGTGCTCAACGGGCGATAGATGGCCGCCTGCTGGGCATCGTAGAGCTGCTGCGTCTGTCGCTCCAGGCAGTCGAGTGCCGTATAATAGCCATCGGTGTCCTGCAGCAGGCGCGACTCGCGCCACAGCTCCAACCCCTGCGTGGCATAGTAATGATACATGGGTCGATGCAGCGAGAGCAGCACAAAGTGCAGAAAGTGGCGCAGGAAGTAGGCGGATTGCTGCACATCCTCCGCATCCACATAGGGTGACTGGAAGCTGTGCCGCAGCTGAGCGCGTCGCAGCTGCAGCAGGTTGCCGTAAAAATGATACGGCTTGAAGTGCACCTGGCCGTACGTCGACGTCAGCTCGCTGACGTTGAGGTAGTGTTGCGCATGGGCCTGCAGCAGCCGTGCCACCTGCAATTCACGACGCTCCACAGACGCCGGCAACAGATGTCCATACCAATCCCGACTGCCCAGCGTGGAGCGTCGGCGCTTCTGAAAACGCGTCGTGTGCAGCTGGTACATGGCCAAGGCCACGTCCCGAGTCAACTGTGGCGCCAGCACATACCACTGCCAGTACTCGGCGTGCAGCAGCCGCTCGAACTCCGTGGCCAACTCATAGCAATCCTCGTAGACCAAGCGCTGTTGCGCCTGCCACAGCACATAGTTGTAGACGATGCGCGGCTCTGTCTGCCGCAGCACGCTCCACGCCCGTGTGATGCGTGCCACATTCACGGGCAACTTGCGTGCCGTCACCAGTTGCTCTTCCGTAAAGTTGAGCAGACCAAAGAAGCGTTGCATATAGTCCATGGTATTGTCATCCAACTCCAGCTGCTCCTGTCCAGGTGCCGGTGTGCTCTGACGTTCTCGCTTGCCCTCGAACAGGCTATTGGCCAGAGGCAGCTCACCTCGCATGCCCAGGCACAGCATGCGCATCTCATGCGCCACAATGTGCGCCACCTGAGCATGACGACCTGTCAGCACGTCCGACATGCTCGCCTTGAATTCCCGCTGACCGGGACAGGGCAGCTCCTGTATGGGCGCCACATAGATGGTCTGCTCGGCAAAGTAAATGTGCAGCAGTGTGGGCAGACCATGAGCCGCCAGCTGCGCAGCCAGTTGTATCCAGTTGAGCTGCCCATCCAGCTGCCGACGTTGCCATTGGTGGCGCAGAAAAGGCCAGCCCGTGAGTACTTCCTGGTGAGCAGCTAGAAATGGCACCTGCTCCAGCATGTGCTCCAGGTGCGCATGCTGCTTGCCTCGCATCCTGCACTCACCGTACAGCTGGGCCAATAATTTGCCCGGCAACGTTTGGAAATGTTCATGCTCCACCTGAAAGAACTGCATGTGATCCTGCAGGTTATACAAAAACGGAGGCAATGCATCATCCGGATCCGGCGCTTCATTTAACTGTGCAAAGTTTCCGCATGCATGTGCATAGAAATCATCACAGGGCTCCAAGCTCACGTTTCTCAGTGCGACCAATTGCTGTAGATTTCGTTTGTACAAACGCGTAAAAAACTTGGCTGCCTCGTCGTCCTCCTGCTCCTCTGTCGTCCCTTCGCCATGTGCCAGGCGCATGACCATCAGCAGCATTGCCAGCTGCCATTGCCAGCGCATTTTGCTCATCCGTACGCTAGCCTTAGCGCGCGAGTACTACGTCTCGACAAACGAAGCTGGGAGGCAGCTCGCCGCTGATAAGCCCCCGACTAGATGTGGAGCAGAGCGTGCACGCTCGCCTAGATTGTGACGTCCACCAAACAAATGATAGCAGCACATGGCTCATGTCTCTAATGCCTTGACCTTACAGATTTCCGCTCTAGCGAAATAGACGCTGAGAATGTCAACAATCTATTACTCATTGCCAGGTATTAACCGGCGTTGCACGGCTTAAATTGAATGTTTTATGTTAGCTATCTATGTTAGTTGAGATAGACTGAGAAATTGATCATTTTTATACCAGGAGCACCTGAAAGGCAGAAGAATGAGACTTTATAAAAAGTAATAATTTTTTAAATCCGGTTCAGCAGCCGTTTCGAGCCAGACCTGCCCATCTGTTCATTTCTCTCGACAAATTTAAAAGCTAGAGATTTATCGAAACTTATCGAAACTTATCGAAACACTTAACAAAGTCCTTCTTTAGCAAGCGCCTATCAAGTTCAAATCATCGATAGGTTTTTCATTTCCGTTTTTCATTTCGGTTAGAAACGATATCGAGCTTCACTTTTTGGAGAACATTTCGCATTTGCAGAGCTCATCATCCAATTCAGTAAGTAAATATTAAAGTAAATTATGAAATATACCAAATTTTGACTAGATCTTTTTAAAAATAAGAAAGTTATACATATTTAGTGGCAAATATCAATAAGATCAGTCAATAAACCCATAATTTTCTTTTAATAACCCAAAACCCAATTTCTTTTAAATTTGGCAAGAAACGTATCCGTGTGTTCTTGTTTGAATGTATGCAGAGATCTAACCTAGAATGTGTGAAAAAACTTGCACGGCACGTGACTTCGACTAAAATATTTTTACCTAGTTTAACAAGTTAAATGAAAAGTGAATATTGGAAGAATATGCGTCTGTTTGTGAAGCATTTTGCTGCCATTGAAACTAGATCTAGAAATTTTAAAACACTTCTGAAGAATTCGATGAGATTTTTGGGGATCTAAAATCAGTATGCCTTGACTTTTTATTAATTCATTTAATGTCTATTGAAATATAGGTTTGCTGTAGTTATGGAGGAAATAAACAACAATAACGTCGTGGAAATCCCGAAGGAAAAGGGTGGTACTTGTGAAGTAAATGGGAAAAGTACATCTCTAGCAGCTGAGGAAGGTGGATCTCAAGTAGATGAGAAAACTGGATCTCAACCAGCTGAAGGAGATACATCTCTAGCAAATAAGAAAAGTGGATCTCAAGCAACTGAGGAAGGTACATCTCTAGCAGATGAGAAAAGTGGATCTCAAGCAGCTGAAGGAGGTACATCTCTAGTAGATGAGAAAAGTGAATCCATAGCCGCTAAGGAAGGTACATCTCTAGCAGATGAGAAAACTGGATCTCAAGCAGCTGAAGGAGGTACATCTCTAGCAGATGAGAAAAGTGGATCCCAAGCAGATGAGAAAAGTGGATCCCAAGCAGCTGAGGAAGGTACATCTCTAGCAGCTGAAGATGATGGATTTCCAGCAGATGAGAAAAATGGATCTCAAGCAGCTGAAGGAGGTATATCTCTAGCAGATGAAAAAAGTGTATCCCAAGCAGCTGAGGAAGGTACATCTCTAGCAGCTGAGGAAGGTGGATCTCTATCAGATGGGAAAAGTACTTCTGAAGCAACTGAGGAAGGTACATCTCTAGCAGATGAGAAAAGTGGATCCCAAACAGGTGAGGAAGGTACATCTCCAGCAGATGAGAAAAGTGAATCTGAAGCAGCTGAGAAATGTGGATTCCAAGCAGATGAGGAAGGTACATCTAAGGCAGATGAGAAGACTACTGCTCAAGCTGAAGAGAAAACTACAGCTCAATCAGAAGAGAAAATTGAATCTGAAGAGAAAACTACAGCTGAATCAAAAGAGAAAATTGAATCTGAAGCAGCTGAGGAAAATCCATCTGAGGCAGATGAGAAAACTGAGTCTCAAGAAGATGAAGACGAGACTCTCCATTTGAACTTTGAAACTGCTCAATATCTCAAGTTTTTGAAGAGTAAAATTAATGATTATCCACCTCATACTAAGAATATCATCAAGCTTGAAATTAAACGCATTGTAGCTAGAGCTGATAAGGGCACACTTAGCAAGCCCAATGATATCAACTGTCCAGAGTGAACTATGGAAATACTTTGTGAATTTAGCATATTCCAAATGTGAATCAAAAGACTAAATAAACCCATAAAGTATTACTATACTACAACATATATTACGCCTTTAAATTGTATATATATCTTATAGTATATTTATATATGTAAATATTTCCAGATATAGTTAAACTTGTTGCGCGTGTCAAACTTGAAAAGTCTTCATAAATTTGACAATGTTGCTAAACTAAGTTATAAATAAATTAATGGATGCTAGCCTAGCCATAAGATCATCTCCCTCACAGATGAGAGAGTGAGTGAGAATGTCACAGATGTCGCTCGTTTAAGCGCTAATGCTTGTTCTATTAGCTGCCATTCCGCCTGACATTCCATGGCGAAAAGATTATTAGTGCCCCTGAAAATATAGACAGCAACTATACATAGGAAATTTGTGTATATACATAGATTGATATATATATATATCTATATCTATATATACACTCTATAAAGCACATCCAATGTGGGCGTTGGCAGCCACACGCAGTGATAATAAATTGGGCAACTATAGAAATTGGGAAAAAAATATTCAAACAGACCTAAAATCAATTAATAAATCAATTGTATAGCTCGCACATACCACTAATAATCCCACAGTGCTCCAATTGGGTTAACACCTGCTGCTGCCAGAGATTTCAAGCAGGTAAACAAAAACAAACCCAATTTTAAGTGTGTTGACGTGGGTCGGGAATGAAATATATTTATTTATTTATTTAACTGGCATTATCTTTGTCGTCAGCCTATAAAGAAGACGCGCCATATATGTCTTAAGGGTTTGAGTGCTATAAAAGCTGAAGACAAGCAATACTAAGCGATCGTTCGCTTCTGTTTTGTTGTTGTTGTTGTGGGACGTGCTTAACTTTGATACTTTGCGTACTTATTGAAACAACAAACACGTACGCAGCAGGTGAGTGTGTGAGTGTGAGTGAGTGCGTGTGTATGATTGCAGATAAACTTTAGGTCTGCATTGCTCTCTGCAGCAGTTTAATTCACAGTTAGCTAATCCTCTGACTCTCAATGTTTTCACTTTTTTTTCATGCTCAACTCTCACTTTACACACACACACACACGCACACTCACTCACTGCCCAGCACATTGGCCAAATTGGTCAACGGCTTGAGGGCCGGCATTCAGTTTCTCCAACATTTTCGGCCAAGGCACAGCGCGCAACGCTTTAAATATTATTAAATTAAGAAAAGTACATAAACAACTTCAAAGATGAACTACAGGCTGTTGGCCATAGCCTGCCTGTGCTTAGGTAACTATAAAAAAAAAACTCTTAACACTAAAATCTCACTATATTCCCACTCCCTCTCTAGCCTACCCCTGCTCTGCCAGCTCCGTCTTTGATTTCGTCACACAATCAGCTCCACAATGGGATAATGTGGCATCAACAACTGCAGCTCCTGTGGCAGCAGCAGCAAAACCTGTTACCAATCGAGACATCACTGTTGGACCCTGTAAATGGGCCATCGGCCGCAGCTGTCCCGATCCGGATGTCAAGTATTATATTTACACACGTCACAATGTCATGGATCGTCAGAGTCTGCACATTGATGCATCGGCAGAGCAATCCAATTTGACCAATTCCTACTTCAATCCAAGAGATCCCACCAAGATACTCATACACGGCTACAACTCCGATATGTTTTTGAGTCCGCTGCAACAAATGCGAGATGGTGAGTAAATGATATAATAGATTAGGGGAGTTAAGTGTGTGAACCTATATCTAACCATATATCTAAAATCTGAAATCTAGAATATCTAGCCAAAGCGGACTACAACATAATCTATGTGGACTGGAGCGTACTGTCACCCGGTCCCTGCTACATAAGCGCCGTGCACAATACACGGCAAGCGGGCGCCTGTGCAGCGCAGCTGGTTGAGCGTCTGGTGGAGACGAACAATACGGATATACACATCATTGGCTTCTCGCTGGGCGCCCAGGTGCCCAACTATATAGCGCGAAATTTAAAATCTTTTCAGCTGCCACGTATTACAGGATTGGATCCAGCGATGCCACTGTTCATTACCGCCGGCCTCAACGACAAGTTGGATCCCAGCGATGCGGGATTTGTGGACGTGATACACACGAATGCCTTGGTGCAGGGCAAACTGGAGCGTTGTGGCCATGCTGATTTCTATATGAATGGCGGCATTTCACAGCCAGGCTGCTCAGGAGCACAGTGGATGAGTGGGTGCAAAGCTGAA
Organism: Drosophila nigricruria; assembly: GCA_037075265.1. Taxonomy (NCBI): domain Eukaryota; kingdom Metazoa; phylum Arthropoda; class Insecta; order Diptera; family Drosophilidae; genus Drosophila; species Drosophila nigricruria. The sequence goes on along the minus strand of JBAMCI010000150.1, from coordinate 12,238,352 downwards.
AGAGAATATCAAAAATATATTTAATAAACTCATGATTATTTTCCATATAGATTCCTTTGCCTGCAGCCATCAGCGCGCCACGGCTTATTACCTCGAGTCCATACGCTCACCCAAAGGCTTCTGGGGCTGGGCCTGCAGTGGCTACATCTCCTATCTGCTGGGCATGTGTCCGCCCACTAATTATCTGCTGGAGGCCGGTGATAACGTGCGTCCCGGCACGCGTGGCATGTTTCTGATAGACACCAACGACACCTCGCCCTATGCGCTGGGCAAGTGGACGGATCTGCCGACGCTTGGCGTCAAGCGTCCACGTTTACCCTCACTGCCACAACGCATACCAACGCAGAGTGTCGATCCGCTGCTGCAGCACATCGATCAGTTTGGCAAGTTGGCCTCAAATTTCAATAATCTGCCGAGCACACCTGAATTTCACGATCTCTACGAACACTGGACCAGCTACAGTCCACCACAAATTACGGAGAACGAGAGCGATGACTCCATCGAGGAGCAGGATGTGGGCTCGGGCGAGTTTATAGAAGTGCTGGATGATCGTCAATTGCAGAGACCACTAAACTGGTGGGATTACAGACGCAATCTTACATTTGGATATATAGATAATGATATATTCAGCACGCCAAACGTGCACTAACTGAACTCCACGAATACTAAGCACCCTTCCCTTGCCCCTAACCCAGAGAGGACCTGAAAGAGACTCTTATGAATATAACATTCCAGGCAACTGGCCAAGGAATTATATCTTAATTTAACTTATCATAATAATAGAACTTAGTTTATTAAACATAATATTCCCCTAGGTATAAGTAGTCAAAGTGTAATCTAATTCAGGACTGTAGTGGATACCCCTACTATCAGTAGTAAATGCATTGATATCTTATTAATTGATTTATTGTATTTTTAAACAAATCGCAATACAATAGCAGTTCGTATATAATTATATTGTAAATTGTAATAAATCGCCATATATGTATATAATTAATAATGGACTTACGAATGTTGGTGGGCGTGCGCGTGAGTTGCGTCCGCAATGGGAGTGGAGATTAGATGGGGTAACTAAGCCAGCGGACACTAAATTGCGCCCAATTGGCATTTACAATACAATTTGATAGGAGCTGCCGCCTGCCTGCCTGCCTGCCTGCCTCGGTGCCGCCCTGCATTACATTGGTTTACTGACAATAGAGCGGTGGCATCTTGATTGGTGTGCTGTTGTTGGCATCCTGCAACGCCATTACATGTTTAATTATTTGAGCTTATGGATAAAATGCTAAGTCGTATCTTTAATTCCGCTGTTGCTCTTGTTGCCTACGACACGATGGGTCCTACACCTTCTTCTTGACCACGCGTTTGGCACGCGTCACTGGTACAGCTGCTGACGCATCTGTTGTCGATTCTGATGTTTCGGCAGCAACGGCGGAGGCTGCGATAACATCTTCCGTTTTGATGGCTGGCTCTAACAACTCTGCAGCTGGCGTTGCTGCCTCATCAGCTTTGTCGTTGGTGCTTGTGGGTTCTGGCACTGGCGCTGGCACTTCTTCAGCGATCTCGTTTTTCACATCCACATCCATCGTGGTGTGCTCCGTGTCGCTGGTGCCCGACATGGGCGATGGTGGTGCACGCACTGCATCTGGATCATCGTCCTCCTGTGAGTTCGCCGTATCATTGTTGCTGGCGTTGTCCTCTTCCGCTTCAGTCTCCTGTATGTTGATGTGGTAGAGTTTCATATCTTCATCTGAAATGGGCACCGGTGCATTAGAGAGCGGATCGCGTCCGTTGAGTGACTTGGGGAATGCAATCACATCGCGTATGGAACGCGCGCGACATAATATAGCTATGAGACGATCCAGGCCCAGAGCAATGCCACCGTGCGGCGGACAGCCAGACTCCAGAGCGCTTAGCAAGTGCGCCAGATGATCGTGGGGAATCTTGAGAACTTGCTCCAATATGAACTGCTGCATATCGCGATCGTGGATGCGCATAGAGCCACCGCCCACTTCCTGACCATTCAAGACCAAATCATATGCCTCGGAGCGTATGGATTCCAGATTGTCACAGCTGGTGGCAAACTTATCTAAATCCTCAACAAGCGGCGCCGTGAACGGATGATGCACGCTCTCAAGCTGATTTGTGGCTGAGTTGCGCTCAAACAGCGGAAAATCTACGACCCACAGGAAGCGATATTCATTGGGTTTCTTGGTCTTAACATTCTCTACAAGGAAATCGTGATAGTCGACTCGAATGCGACCCAGAAGATTACGCTGTGGAGAACATGAAGAGGTACTTATAATATAAAAATGATTGTAAATGATTCAGTTTACTGACCGTCTCCACTTTGGGTCCAATACACAGGAAAAGTAAATCGTTCTCCTCCAAATCAAATTTCTCAATAATCTCAGTGGCCACCTCGGTGCCCAGCAGCTTGGTGAGTCTCTCCTGCACGTCCTTGGCAAAGTTGAATTTGCGTACGAAGAGCGTGCCCGAGAAGAACTTGCTCAGGCTCTCGTAGTGCTTGCGTGCGGCTCCATTCCAGAAGGCTTCGCTGGCACGCACCACAATGGCATAGGCGCTAAAGTCATTATATTTGCCCTTGAAGTTTTCACTCTTCTCGATAATGTCCGAGACGTTGTTAAGCAGGAAACAGAAACGTGTGTCCGGCTTATCGGTGCCGTATTTCTCCATGGCCTCTTCGTAGGTAATGCGCCTGAATGGCGTCTGCAGTTTGGGCAAATGCTTGGGCCACGAGTAACGCAGAGTTTCCTCAATCAGTTGCATGATATCATCGCGACTAGTGAACGACAATTCAATGTCGAGCTGTGTGAACTCCGGCTGACGATCCGGCCGTGTGGCCTCATCACGATAGCAGCGTGCCACCTGGAAGTAGCGATCGATGCCGCCGGACATCAGCATCTGCTTGAACTGCTGTGGACTCTGCACAAGTGAATAAAAGTGACCCGCCTTGCGCGTTGGCACCACAAACTCCTGAGCACCGCCGGGCGTACGGCGGAATAACGTTGGCGTCTCCACCTCCACAAAGCCCAAGTAGTTAATCAAATATTCGCGCATGCGCATTATAACCGTCGAACGCAAACGCAAATTATGCTGCATATCATTGAAGCGCAAGTCCAAGTAGCGATGGGTGAGCCGCAAGCGTTCACCGGCTCGATTAAATTTGCGTATCTCGAAGGGGAGATTCTTTTTGGCCGCATTCAGTATGTCGATCTTGTCGGCCTCGATTTCAACATGTCCTGTGGTCATCTTTGGATTTATGGTGGCTGCTGGACGCGGAATCACGGTACCCTCGACGCGCACAATCGATTCAATGGGCACACCTGTCTCGGCATACTCCTCCAGACCCTTCGTCTTGGCCAAGATGAGCACCTGCGTTTGCCCGTAAGCATCACGCAATATGAAAAACTTGTTCATGCGCTGAAATTCCAGCCAGCCGCATATAATGACCTTTTCGTTGATCTCATTGGAGGTCAGTTCACCGCAATTGTGTGTGCGATCGGCAAACTTGTTGGTGTCCGCCACCTTTTGACGCTGCTGCTCGCCACTGGTCTGAACTGTGCTCGCTACAGTCGTTTCACCGCCATCCACATCGCCCTCACCATTATTGGCGCTGAGTGCGTTGCGAGCAGCAGCTGCGGCCTCATCGGCCTCGAGATCATCAATCGACATCTTCTGCAATTTCTCCTTAACCTTGATAGGACCCTCATAGGGGTCATCGGGATTTAAAACTTTCACATTGGTCACACTAACTTCCACCTCGCCAGTGTCATATTTCTATAAATAAGGTATGAAATTATATAAATAAGGTATGAAATTATATAAATATATTTTTAAAGTTTATAGTTGTCTTTTTAATTTACCAAGTTTATGTTTGCCTTCGGCCTGCCGAGCACTTTGCCAACAATTTGCAATACAGTTTGCTCCGGTGTGGACATAAATGTGTCCATTAGCTGAAAGGAAACCGTGGAAGTTTTAGTTAGGCGAGTGATTCAGATAAATGCATGATACAATTCTGAAACTATCTAAAACTTCAGGCAAATTTATGATACAGTTATAAAACTATCTATAACTTTCGACAACTTTATAACACAATCCTGAAACTATATATAACTTCTAAACATAAATAAAAGAATCACATCAGCTTAGGGAATATAAATATACCTAAGGCATACCTACGGTATAAGGTTGTGTCTCCCATACATTCATATACAAATTATATTACTGAATTTATGTCTCCTATACAATCATATATACATATTCATTTTTAATGTGTATCATATATACATATCTCTATCTATATATACATATTCATTTTCAATCAATTTATATCTCTCTCATATATACATATTCATTTTAAAACGATTTCCATCCCTACTCATACGCATTTGTATATATTTACTCACAGATTGATCTTCGATCATGAGCTGAGTCTGACCGTAGCCATCCTTGAGCTGCAAGAACTTGTTGTTTTTGGTCGATGGTATCCACCCCACCAAGGTGACTGTTTTGCCGACATCATCGCGTCGTAGATCATTACAGGTGAGATCGCGATTCTCAAAATATTTCAAGATATTCTCATTCTCTGCAAAAGGAGTGATAGAATTACATACATTTCTTTAGATTTATCAACTTAGCTACTCACTGGCAATCTTGTACTCTGTGCTGGTGATGCCCAGGCTGCTCTGTTGCTGTGCCATGGTGCTGTAGGTGCGCTTATCGCCGGCACGTTTCGTACCGCTAGCAGGAAAATGTATGCTGAGTATGTCCTGCACCTCCACTTCGATTTCGCCCGTGGGCATGGTCTGATTACATGAATTGTGTGGCCGCCGCATCACCTGACCCACAATTGTCAGCGTTGTGTTCTCTGGCATATTGTTCATTCGACGTGCCACTCGTGGATGTTTATCCTCCAGCACGACCAGCTGACAGGCGCCACCATTGCGATCGCGCAGCTCAGCAAAACGATTCACACGCTTTTTGAACAGTCGCCCCGACAGCTCCACAAACATGCCGCAGTGATGATTCCGCAACTCTCCACAACTCTGACGCATGGGCTGCGGTGGCTGCGAGTTCATGCTAAAATTACTGGCCATTGCGCTCATCAGCTGCATCAGATCGTTGCCCGAGATGTTGGGACCCACTGGGAAAATGATCAAATTAAATATAGTTCACATGCTAATGCTCAAAATTCTTTGAACTTATACTTAAGCTTAATTTTTCCATCGAAACTAGCTACTATAGCTTGAGATATGAAAATTTTATACTATTCCTTATAATATAAACTGAGAAATATAGAAAAATTTAGGTCAAGTAGAGCAATATTTAAATTTGGCAAGCTTTACAAGCTATAAAAAGCTCAATTATGATTTACTTCAGCCATATGACAAGTTATTTATATAATTCTCGATAATTGCCTGCGTCGATAACAATATCGTTCTAAACATTTTTGTCGACTGTGCAGCGCTAGATTGCTGCTGCAATAATTTACTTACTGTTGAAAGGATTTGGACCAGGGCCGAAATTGTCGTTATAGCCGCCGCCTCCACAGCCGCCACCGCCCCGATAGTTATCAAAATCGTTGTAGCCACCACCACCACCACCACCGCCGCCGCCGCCACCACCATAACCACCTCCGCCTCCACCGCCATAACGTCCACCACCGCCGCCTCCACCGCCGCGATACCGACCGCTCATGATCTGCAACAAAAAATATAAACCATGAGATTGGTGCCTGAGTCAAGCGGTGCGCCACACTTACGTGACTACAAACTGCTGCCGCTGTTGGGGCTGTTGCTGCCGGGTCGCTGCTGCTGCCGCTGCTGCTGCTGGCGCTGTTTAAGTTAGTTTGTTTTTGCGTCGATTTTGAACTGCAGTAGAGCGCTGATGATTTTCCGTATTGAAGCAGACGCTGCTGCTGACAACGCGAAACGTTTCTGGAAATTATAAGCATTTTAATTTCAAGCGTTGCGCTTTTCACTCGCTCACTTTGCGCCTTTTGCAAGCCGATAAAAAATTTTTCTTTTCAAAGCACGAGAAACACACACATACACACACTATAACAGATAACCTATGCGTGTGCGTGCGTGTGTATATACGTGTTCTAGCTAATGCCTGTGTGTGTATGTGTGTGTGTCTGTGCCGGGCGTCGCGAAAACGCCGATGAGCTATTGACCAATTTGCAATTGGTATTCGCGCTTACCTAAGCAATAGGTTGGCTATCTTGAATTTAATCGCGGGAGATATCGAGTGCACTTAGTTAGTTCAACACGCGCACAAAAATTTGTAGTTTCAACTACAGGAAACTTGCTTTTCTTCTGAAAAATAACTCAAATATGTTTTGGCTTGGTTCTGGTGGAGGAGAGAAAAATTAAGTAGAGCAAACATCTATCGATAGTATTAGCAAAAACATCGATGAGGCACGTTAGTGATGAACTATCGCCACCCAACGACAGCTGCCCATTACAACTACAATTTATGAACTAGTCCCATGGAACTAGTTAAAAATTTGAAAAATAATATACAAAATCCATTCTCTTTATTTACATAAAGCTTAAGATCATTAACAAATGCATAAAATAACAATAGATTTGTGTTACTCAGTACTATGCATGACTTGTCTGTGGCATTCAAGTTTCCTCAACTTGCATTTGGCTTATAATTATAGAAAAAAGTACAGACCAGATAGTATTACCCAAAGTCTAGCTATGTTCAGTGCCATTCAGTGCATTCTGGAAATGTGTAATGACATAGTCATGATAATATGCCATAATGCACAACGGTTGTCCCAATATTATAGATGCCCAGACAATAATATTTCCCATGCGCGGGCCCAAACGACGCTCTATATATCTAGATATAGCTGATAACGGTATTTGACCCATCATGCCAAGGAAAGCCCAGATCTTGTACGTCTGCAATGGCACGGAGACCTATAGGAAGAAAATTATAAAATTTAGATTTATGGATTTCAAGAGTTTTATAATAGATCCTACCAAATACTCGTGGAAAAAGGCGCTGAATAGGAACACAATTGTGGACGCCTGACGGGACGAATAACCCATTTGTACAACGGGTATATATAGATGACGCACACACCACCTGTGCACCGGCATATTCCAGGTGCGCCAAAATGTATCAATATTATTCGCATTCCACCAATCACAGTAAAAGTTACGGTCTGCGAAATTCAGTACTTCGCCAATGGCATTTAGGAAAGAATGGAACAGCAGATAGAAGAAGATCAGCCAGACCAAATGATTGGGAAGCTATAAATATATGATATATATACATATATAAATTGTAATAACAAATCATATACAAAATTCATAAACTTCATACTCACAGCAAGTTTCAGCAGACGTTCTGTGGCCAGTGCCATGTCCATGTTGGAGAATGGTATCAAGGAGTTACGCACCGAGGGTATAATCCATTGCTGGAACAGGGCCATCAAGACATTCACACCAATCAGCACTTCCAGCAAACGTTTCAGCAAAAAACGCTTGCGGACGCGCGAAGTGCGTGGGAAATTCAGTTCATAGCAAAGAGTTGGAGCGCACAGGAAGTACAAAATATCTTTATAACATAAGTTTTCGGGATATTGTACCAACTTAGTGACATCTTCATCATCCTCGCCACCATTCGAATGTTTTCTCTCTATAAATAAAAAGTCATTCAGAATATTTATTCATAAATTTAATAAAAATAACTTACTCAGTTCTGCTACCGTTATACTTGGTCGTCTTTCGCGTGGCTGCCTTTGATAATAGGTCTTCCGACACCACATATTAGTCTGCACGTAACTCCAGAGCTTAAGGAACAGTACAGAATAGTAGAAACATACGGTTGTCCCTCCCACTATAAAAATAAAATATTATAATATACATATATATAATAAAATATATATAAACTATATATTTCCCTTCATACTCACTTATGCTAAATGCAGCTCCTTTCAGATGTATTATGACTACGGGCAAACAAACTGAAACAATTATGTTTGCTATCTGAATAATCATGCCAAGGCCTTCGGATATTATTTCCTGCAAATATTTGAAAAAATAAATGTCAGTTATATCTATCGATAGTCATAAGTAAACAAATTTCTATCGCAGTCTCTATGTATCGCTCGTGCGCGTGTCGATAGTCGTACTTATCGTTCATCGCTTAAACGTGCCATCACCTACATTGGCACATTCGTCATTCCACCGTTTCGCACAACGCTTGTTCGCTAACGCTTTGTGTGCGCAATTTCGTTATATGTTGTAAAATAGTGTTTAACCAGACTAATCAAAAACGCAATAGTCAACGTGATATATAAATATAAATAAATCAAAAAAATATCAACAACAAAATGGAAGTGACCGACGCCAATTTGCAATTGCTTGCCGGCTATTTGCAACAGACGCTCAGCGCAGATCCAAATGTCCGCAGACCTGGTAAGTGTGAGAGAGCATGCGTATGTGTGTGCGTGTGAGCTTAAAAGAGAGCGGACAGAGAGCGACAGAGAGCAACAATGTATCAATGCGCGCGCGGGAAAACGGCGGTGCCTTAGCGGTTCAATTGGCAAATCAACGGCAAAAAGATGCGATTGTTGATCGACTCTCTTTTACTCTCTGGCATACCTGAATAAAAACATGTTTTTTTTTGTCTTCTTTAAATAGCGGAAAAGTTGCTGGAGTCAACGGAGCTGCAACAGAATTATCCGGTGCTGCTGCTCAACCTGATCGACAAGGCCACCATGGACATGACCATACGAGTAGCGGGCGCCATTGCATTTAAGAACTATATCAAACGCAACTGGGCCGCGCACGAGGACAGCGACGAGCCGGATCGCATACACGCGTCCGATCGCAACACGATCAAAACGCTGATTGTCACATTGATGCTGCACTCGCCGACAGCGCTGCAGAAGCAGCTGAGCGATGCGGTGAGCATCATAGGCAAACATGATTTCCCCAAGAAATGGCCCCAGCTGATCGACGAAATGGTGGAGAAGTTCGCCTCTGGCGACTTCAATGTCATCAATGGCATTTTGCAAACGGCACATTCGCTTTTCAAGCGCTATCGCTACGAATTTAAATCGCAAACGTTGTGGGAGGAGATCAAGTTTGTGCTGGACCGCATGGCCAAGCCATTAACGGAACTGCTGCAGGCCACCATGCAACTGACCACCTTGCACGAGGGCAATGCCGAGGCCTTGAAGGTCATCTATAGCTCTCTCGTGCTGGTGAACAAGGTGTTCTTCTCGCTCAACTCACAGGATCTGCCCGAGTTCTTTGAGGACAACATGAGCACCTGGATGGGCGCCTTCCTCCAACAGCTGGCAGTTGATGTCGCCATTCTGCGCACCGACGATGACGAGGATGCCGGCGTCTTGGAGCATCTGCGCTCCCAGGTCTGCGAGAATATCTGTCTGTATGCGCGGAAATACGATGAAGAGTTTAAGCCCTACATGGAGCAGTTTGTGACTGCCGTTTGGGAATTACTGGTGAAGACCAGCCTCCACACAAAATATGATGCCGTAAGTAGAATTTCTATTTACTATTCTGTTGATTTCGTTATATTATATGATATATGGTTTTTAGCTCGTCTCGAATGCGTTGCAATTCCTTTCGGTGGTCGCTGAGCGCAAGCATTATCATGGCATCTTTGAGAACCCGGAGATATTGGCGCGCATCTGTGAGAAAGTTGTTATACCCAACTTGGACATACGTCCCTCCGACGAGGAGCTGTTCGAGGACAGTCCAGATGAGTATATACGCCGTGATATTGAGGGCTCTGACATTGATACGCGACGACGCGCCGCCTGTGATCTGGTCAAGACGCTCTCCATCAACTTCGAGCAGAAGATCTTTGGCATCTTTGGCCAATACCTACAAATCTTGCTGGGCAAGTACAAAGAGGATCCCGTTACCAATTGGCGTGCCAAAGATACGGCCATCTATCTGGTCACCTCCTGGGCATCACGTGGTGGCACTCAGAAACATGGCATAACACAGAGCTCCGAACTGGTGCCCTTGCCACAATTCTGCGCCGAGCACATTGTGCCCGAGCTGGAGCGACCCAATGGTAAGTGATATAGATATATAAGTCTTAGTTGAGTTTAGATTCCACGTTAATCTCTTATTTGTCCTGCACAGTGAATGAACTGCCCGTGCTTAAGGCAGCTGCCATCAAGTATGTGATGGTCTTTCGCAGTTTGTTGGGTCCACAAACGTTGGCGGGCTGCTTGCCACATCTGATACGTCATCTGCCCGCCGAGAGCATTGTGGTGCACAGCTATGCGGCCTGCTCGCTGGAGAAGATCCTAACTATGCGTGATGCGAGCAACGCGCTATTGTTTGGCGCTCAGGTAATTGGTCCACACGCCAATCAACTAGTTAGCGGATTGTTTGCAACGCTTTCGCTGACTGGATCAGCGGAGAACGAGTATGTGATGAAAGGTGAGTTGAAGGTCACACTTAATATATATAATTTGATTCATTAATTTGTTTATTTCTATTGCTTAGCCATCATGCGCAGCTTCCATGTGCTGCAGGCAGGCGCTATGCCCTATATGGCCGTTGCTTTGCCACGCCTTACCGAAATTCTCACATTTGTGGCCAAGAATCCGTCTCGCCCGCTATTCAATCACTATCTCTTCGAGACATTGGCACTATCGATTAAGTATGTTATTTTAAAGGTCCACAGGAATATTTAATTAATCAATTTCTCTCTAGAATCGTTTGCCAAGCGGATGCATCGGCTGTTAGTTCCTTTGAAGAAGCGCTATTCCCCGTTTTCCAGGGCATCTTGCAACAGGACATTACAGAGTTTATGCCCTACGTATTTCAAATGTTGTCTGTTTTGATGGAAGTGCGCGAGGGTAGTGGACCCATACCGGAACCATATTGGGCACTCTTTCCCTGCCTTTTGGCACCGCCTCTATGGGATCGCCGTGGCAATGTAACGCCTTTGATTCGTCTGCTCTCGATCTTCATCAAGCAAGGCTCTGCACATATCCAAGCGCTTGGCAAATTGGTAAACAAAGTTTACACAAAACACAAGGAACTGTCCCATTAAATAATCTTCATATTTCAGAACGGCATTTTGGGCATATTCCAAAAGATGATCGCATCCAAGGCAAATGATCACGAAGGCTTTTATCTGCTGCAGAATTTGTTGTTCTATTACAACGCCGCCGAGCTGCAGACGAGCATGCGCCAAATCTTTGGCCTGCTCTTTCAACGACTGTCGCTCTCGAAGACCGCCAAGTATCTGAATGGCATCATTGTGTTCTTCAACTTCTACGTGGTCAAAATCGGTGGCAGCCAGCTGGTGCAGCTCATCGAACAGATACAGCCGGGCATGTTTGGCATGTTGCTGGAGCGCGTGTTCATCACGGACATGGCCAAGGTCAGTAAAGAGCTGGATCGCAAAATGGTCGCTGTTGGCGTTAGCAAACTGCTCACCGAATGCCCCGAACTGTATTCGGGACAATACAAAACGTACTGGGCACGCCTACTGCACTCACTAATCGATATGTTCGAACGCCCGCCCGAGAAGCTGCCCTACTTGGATGGTCTGGAGGGTGGCGGGGACGCAGATGTTGTGGTAGATGCCGAGCCTGGCTACCAGGCTGCCTTCTCCCAGCTAACATTTGCGCAGCCCAAACAGGTGGATCACCTGGCCGACGTGACCGATGGTCGCCAATACTTAGCCAGAGGGTTGAACAACTTATCGCAGAGCGTGTCACCAGTCGAGGTGACCAATTTACTCACACCACTGGAATCGGACTATAAGCAAATGTTGATGAAATATTGTGAACAAGCGGGCGTACGCATTGCCTAAATCTTTTTATATGAAACACATACACCCAACTACAGCTCTCATACACACACAAGCACACACACTCTCAATGCATGAATTATTAATTGTCATACACGAATTGTTTATAATGGTATAATATAATCAATATAAAGTTATGTTTGAAACAAGGTACAATATGCAGTTGGATTGTTTTAGAATGGGAGAAGGATTCTGCATTTCATATTACATTCTATTTGCTATCAATGAAGCTATCAAAAATTCTGTATTTAAAGCAAATCTCAACTAGCTCTCAATTCAGATCACATCATGTATGCTTAGCGCCCTCTGCCGTAGGCTAATTAAACTAAAGCCAAACAAAAACCAATTGGAACAGTGCTCAGCTCTGCCATGTAGCAGCTGTTTAAAACTAATTCTCCTTTCGACCATAAATTCAAATTGGAAATTCAAGTTTTTAACAGCAACCTTTAAAATTCAGTTCGCCGGAGTAACATGTGGGGGCTAATGAATGAATGCGGTCATCGATTGTACCAACTGAGCCGACAAAAATTACAAAGTGAGTAAAGTTCGTTACTTACCAGAGCCAAACCCTTTTCGACAGCCAGACACAGGGAGATGTGCACAAAAGAGTCTGCAAGCAAAAGTCAATGAGAGTTGACTCAACTAGAGATAGAGAACAGAGATCATACTTACACAGGATTAGAAATAGAGCATTATGACCCTCGCCCTGATTGCGACCGCTCACAAAGAAATACCAGTCAATGGGATTGATGCGTATGCCGTATCTGTAAGGGGGTATTAGTTAGGACTTGCTCTCTCTCTCTCTGTATTCTCTATACTCACTTGATCAGATTCTCCAGACCCAGACGCAAACCACCTATGCACAGCAGCAGAAAGCCCCAGTTGACCAGTCCCGTAAAGTTGGTAAAGCCTGAGCTCCAGGAGAACAAAGAATCGCGGGGCCGATGTATGCTATAAAATGATCGTTATATAGATACTTTGTAAAGTAATCCCCTGCTCTCTTTACTCACGATCTGTCGGGCTGTGCCTTGCGCTGTTTGGCCTCCTTGTTGGAGATTTCCTCAGCACGCGTCACACTCTGAGTGCGTCTATAGCGCAGCTTCTTCTCACTCGTGCCATTGCCATTCTCATCCTTGTCCAGCACCTTGCGATATTGGCGTAGATCAATGGGATTGCCATGCTGATCGAACAGATGCTGCGTCGAGTTACGACTGCGCAGATTGTTCAGATTGTGTTCCGTGACCGAGGCGGAGCGTCGGAGACGCTTCAACAATCCTCCAGCGGTGCCATTCTTTTGTGTCGGCTGCGCCGCTGCCTTGGGCACCTGATCCTTGGGATCTTTGGTCGCTGTCATGGCTCGCTCGTTGGCAATAGCTGCGCGGCTAAAGAGAAAACTTCGATTAGATTTCAATTTTTTTTTTAAATATTATTTATTTTTACACTCTTCGAATCTTATCATTCACATTCTTTTTGAGCACTAAAATTTTTGCAATTGATAAGAAAATAAACTTAGTTTCTATTTGCTATTAGCGCTTTATCAACTTGGGGGCTCTTGAGCTAAGCCAGCAGATCGCAGCGATCGCAACAGCTGGAAATTGTTGTCTAAAATTAAACTCTCACAAATGTTAATAAGTATCATAAAACCGCAGCTGGTTTGGGGCTAAAGTTCATGTACTCCAAGAGAGAGAGAGAGAGAGAGAGGGGGAGAGATATATATAGAGAGAGAGAGAGAGAACTATAGTTAATTGATATTTACCTATCCACTACGTATTGGAATATGTGATAGAGAAACATATTGACACATCTGTGTAAGTGGAAGCTGTTAGCTGGCTTCAAAACCTGAACTGTGTGTGATAAGCAGCAGTTGCATGTGCTCTGCCTACCCTAGCCTCGGATCGGCCAGGTAACAGGCATTACGCGATCGAGATGATTAGGTACAGTACATAGTTTAACACGCGAGGTGATCGCTAAACGCAAATCGCAAATCGTCGTAAATTTGCATTGCAAATTCTAATTGTACAATCGACGCTGAATGTCAGCTCAGCTGGCTCAATGACATTATCTTAAACTAGCTTGGGAACAAAGGATTTTCAAAGTAGAGTTAAAGTTTAAGCTATTAAAAGTGAAATGGCTTCAACTTGGATTGCTAATTGAAGAAAATTAACTCTAAATTGACTGTTCAATTAAACTAGTTATAATTTGATATGATAAATATAGCTTCTACTCCATTATTATATAGTCTTATTAGAATACAAGTCTTATTAGGAAAAGTCCAGATACTAGTTATAATTTAACTATTTATCTCAGCTTATTTGGTAGATACAAGTTTTTGCTGGAGATAAACAATGCCAAATAATCACAAAGTAAACAGGGTATATTGGTTTTGTGCAATGTCTGCCTAGCTTGTCCGTCCGTTTGTTCTATTGTAGCTAGAGACTTTACATGTGGAACTTAAACTTGTTAAGATTTAGCTGATACGCCCACTAAAGGCGTGTTAAATTATTACTATTTCAAGTGCTGTACGACCACATGGGGGCGTGGCAAGTCGTAAAAGCTATTTGTTTTACAGCTCGAAACTTACAAATATTGTTTGTTGAGTCACTGTTGACCTACTCTAGTGACTAACCAGCAGAAATTTAGGAGAGGCGAGAAAAAAGTAGATGTATATTTGACAGTTCTACAGCCCTAGTGCTAAATTGACCAAAAAATTGTATTTCTACGCCTACTGAGAAATTAGCAAATCGTAAAAAGCTTTATATTCCTTATGGAAGGAAGAAGGAGAAGGAATACTCTATATACTGTAGAGAAAAATAACTATAGAGAAGGAACACAATATATATAATATAGAAGGAATAATATATATATAATATATAGTATAGTATTCCTTATCCACACCTATAGGCTTATAAACTATATGTAGTCCATCCTAGGGGTGCTTGACAATTCCGAACGAGTATTATGCAGTCAGTTACGCCCAATTGCAACATTCTTACTTATTTTCTGTATGGAAATATGAAATTAGGAATCTCAAATTGAATTGGTTTTTTAATTTTAAGTTTGCAAAATATATACGTAGGTATCTAAAATCAGTTGAATGGTATAAATATACATTTAAGTAAATATATATATATATAAAATTATAAATAATATTATATATTCGTATTTATAAACCAACTCAATGCTAAGAATTGTTGCAAACTTTGAACGGAACCACAGATTTTTTTTATAATTTTTGGGCTGAGCTGATTAGAGAATTCTAAGCTTAAGCATACATAAGAATTGAGTTATTTATATATGAATATATTTACATTTGAAAAAATAAAAAATAACAGAAAAATTTACTTAACTCTGTTAAAAAGTGACTATATTGCTCTATGTTACAATCGTTCTAAGAGCTAAGTTCTTTAAAATCAATATAAATATATCCAAAAACTCAAAAAGTTTTTAAAAGTTCTCAATCAGTAATCAAATGAAACATTCACAACTTGATTGAAATAGTTTAAATTGTTGTAGACACGTCAAGTCTACACAAATTAAGTAAACAAAGAGCAATTTAGTGAATTGTTTTTGATTAGCTTAGTTTGTTGTTTGTTAGTTAATCTTTTAGTCTAATGCATCACCAAATGAAAACAGAAACAGTTTGAGAGCAGTTTTATTAAGCAAAACTGAAATAATGGCGGCACATTCTCTCTATATATATACGGAGAAACACACGCAAGACTATTCCAAAATTGATATACTAGCTATATATATATACATATATATATACACACATTATATATAGGGAATTAGTACGTATTTTAGTTTGGCGATACGATTCGCATTCGCAATTTGCGTTCACGTAACTTGTTTATTATTGATATTCTCTCACCGAGCAGAAATATGATTAGAAATTAGTTTAAACAATTATTGCAAGCAAATATACCATATTTAATTATATTTTTTGGTTTATTTTTAAAGAGATTTAGCATTGAATCACAGTGCGGTTTGGGGTTATCACAAATAATATAATATATATTTGCTTGAGTAACAAATGTTCGACGTCATTTGTTGAGCTACAAAAATCAGAATAAAAGCAATTTAATTAATGAACATTGCTTTCGACTATATTTAACGTTTAATATAACGTAAACAGACAGATAAGCAAATACGATTTATATCGCAGCTTATCGCGGCTTGTAAAAAGTTTACGAGTTTCTTATTGGAGCAGATAAAACCAAGTATTACTAACATGCATTGAATTGGACTATCATTAAACTCTACTTATACGCATACGTATAGCATAGAACTGCTCCAAAATTGCTTATAAAAAATTTACGATTTTCTTATTGAAGTAGATAAACCGAAGTGTCACTAACATGCTTTGAACTCTTCTTATACGTATACTAATAGCATAGAACTGCTCTTATACGCGTGGCTCTAACATTGGAGCAGATAAAACGTGGTGTTATGCATTGAACTCTTCTTATACGTATACGTATAGCATACAACTACTCTTATACGTGTGAATCTAACATTGCCCTGCTCTACGTATGCCATTTAGCTGATCTAATAACATTGCACTGTTCTTATACAGACGCTTATGCCAAATAAAAGTTCTTATACGCCGCAAGCACTGCGCTGCTGCTGTTCATGCATGAGTGCACAAAGTCGAGTCATCGTGACGCGGTTTCATTAAGCAGCTCTTATGGCTCATCAGCGAAACAGAATGAGAAGGCGGCATGAAAGCTGCACTCAGGCTAACACATGTAGAAAGCCAACTTATACATGTAGAAGACATAAGGAATAAGTGTATTTATATATGTATAAGAGAGAGAGAGAGGGTGTGTGCCTGTGTGTATTTACATGGCCAAGGTGTTCGCTGTGTTTTTTCTTTACATTTGTTCATATTTACTTATACTTTAAAGCAGGGCATTGACATTGCGATATCTTGTACTCTTATAACAACAAGTCCAATAAGAGCGCCCAACAGAATTCCAATTGCGTATTATATAAGTACATATTACGTAATTGTTGATTGACAACTGATTGAAATGCATTGACTAAACCCCATTATATATATTTTTAAATACATATACTATATATTTATATATATATTTTTTTTTGTGCTT
Organism: Drosophila nigricruria; assembly: GCA_037075265.1. Lineage (NCBI taxonomy): Eukaryota > Metazoa > Arthropoda > Insecta > Diptera > Drosophilidae > Drosophila > Drosophila nigricruria. The sequence goes on along the minus strand of JBAMCI010000150.1, from coordinate 12,221,391 downwards.
ACTTGCATTTAATTGCAGCACATGGTCAGTCAGTCGGCTAATTAGACTCAGAAACCGGTCGGACGCACCGGCAAAAATTGGCGAGAATCGAAGCAGACAACTAAAGTAGGTCAGTAATGCAGGTCAATTTGGTTGCCTAGCCGACGCGACGCAAGATGTGGCGATAAGGTTCAATTGTTTGGTATGCTATCAATTCATAGCTGCATTATATAAATTCCAATTTGAACAACCTATCGCACGTCCAATTGGAACTACTGTGTAGGCGGTCAGACGGTCAGCAGTGATTCAAACATACGTTTTTTTTTACAATGTAAACGGATGCTTAGCCACACTCACGGCTTATCAGCCGGCAACTGTTGTCTACGCCCGCCCAAATGCTGTCAGCGAAGTCTGACATTTGTCTGATAAGAACTCGTAACAGGCAGACCAGCATTTTTTTTTCCTTTTTACATTAATGGAATTTGACTTCCAATTGGCTTTCTGTTCAGAGTTCAGAGGAAAACTAGTAAAAGTGCTCTAGTCGAGACTGCTCGACTAGGAGATACCCTGAGCCCTGCGAAGAGCCGATATTCCATCCAAAATGTAACAAAAATCAAAATTGTATAAAAAGCACATGAAACTCAATACAGAATTTGGAGCCTCTAACTTCAAAGATGTACGAGATATAATTTAATAACTGAATTTCGATAACGTTCTTAATCGATAACATTAAAATCAAGTCTCTAGCTCTTATAGGTTCTGAGATTGACGCGTTCAAACATACGGACGGACGGACAGACGGACGGACGAACAGACGGACAGAGCTAAATCGACTCAGCTTGCCGCCCTGATCAAGAATATATATACTTTCTGGGGTCTGTCGAACCTTTATTCTGCCTGTCACATACATTTTAACAAAATCATTATACTCTGACTTCCCTCATTTTCAATGGGTTCGGGCTATAAAAAACAGTTTTCCTCATTGCATTCCGCTTGTTGCATACAGTACTCTCTCTCTCTCGCTCATTCTCTCTTGTTCTCTTTGCGCGCTGTTTCTCTGTTTTTGCACGTTGGATCGCTGAACCTGTTTTCTGCTTAGAAGTTTGTTTGGTTGGTTTTGTTGTTGTTGTTGTTTGACGAGACGCCAACAGCCCAAAATATTTGTTCAGCAGACAAATCAAGGTTATTCAAGCACGCACAGAGGCACGCACACACACACACACGCACACCCACATACATATATACAGTCGGATTGGATTTTCTTTGACACGGACACATTTAGTCACACTTGCTAAAGTCCAACTGCAAACTTGTTGCATAGTTGACTGATTTCTACCCATTTTCTTTATTTGTAGTTTACTTTTAACTTATCGACATGTCCGTACTTGTCTCTGACTCATAAAACTACACGTGTTTTGTCTAAGTTTTTGTTGCTGCAATTTCCAGTGATAGAGAGCGAGAGCGAGAGAGACAAACTGCAGCATATTACACTTAATTGCTTTGGTCTTTCATTAGTTGCCCTCTCGCTCACTCTTAAATATGCAAACAAAAGCGAAAGCGAAGCAACGAACAAAATAAACCAGCAACAACGTTGCCGTTTTTAGCGGTCAGTTAGGTAAACAAAAACAAATACACAAAAAGCTCAAATTCGCCGCTTAAATCAATGCACTGCAGTTAATTCAATTTAACTTAAATATTATTCACTATATATAAAGATTAGTTTAATTTAAACACTTGTCATACAATTTAAGTATTTGCTGTTATTTGTCACCCACGACGCGCATGGAGCTTCTTCCAGAGAACGTTTGGCAGCGGTCTGTTTTACCGTTCCCTTCGAAGTCAAATTCTCAACTGTTGCTTCGAAAATCGAAACAGAAATAAACAAAGCGAAATTGCAGAGCGGCCGACGACATGCAAGCGAAAGAGAGCACGCAACAATATCCAGTTGATTAAAGCAGTGTAGTAAAAACTTAAGAGCAGATTTAATGAAAGAGCGATCCGTTCAAGGTGGCGGTCTTAGCTAACAGAGCTTTCGCTTTAGGTTGTTGTATTTGCTAAATGCTGCTGTTAACTGCTTGCTGTTAACTTTAGCGCAGTCACGAACCATTAGCATTTTGAAAATTACATTTTTAAATAAATTATTAATATTTTTATTGTCAATTATTGCACACTTAACAACTAAAAAACAAGACATTTGCGATAATTTAATTTAAATTACAATACGAACAACAAACAATATAAGACTTAAAACTAAACGTTCAACTTCTTTTAAAGCTTCTTCTTAATTATTTACAATTTAAACAATTTTTTAGGTGTATGAAAAATTTCTGATAGATTTGGTATAGAGCGCAGTTTTAAAGAAAACGAACAAATGCTGTGACTTGACTGACTGTTAATGACGCTGCTCGACATCCACATCATCGTCGTCGTCATCAGCTTGGCCAGGTGATAGACCCTCAATCAAATCGTCCAAATCATCGTCTCCATCATCGTCCACATCATCGACGAATTTATCGATGCGTTTGAGTAAATTATGTTCACTATCTGACGTCTCGTCTTCACTCACATCTTCCAGCTTGTCCAGTTCGCCATTCTCTAACAACTCGCCAGCCTCCTCATCATCAGCATCATCATTGTCATTATCATCATCATCATCATCGTAGTCAGCTTCGTCTTTGGCCTCGGCCTTAATACGCGACTCGGGCAATTGATCATAGTCAAAGATCTGGCGTGTCGCACGCGGCGGCTGTTCAGGCTCCGTGCTGGTCGCGATCTGTGAACCATTTTTGACCTTCTCATCAGCATCATGATCATTATCATCAGCATCATCATCATCATCAGTGTCAGCTGTCTCTAGGAGACTCTCTATGCTCGCTGCCTGACTGCCTATACGCGGCTCTGGCAGCTGCGGCTGCAGCTTCGTCTTCATTGTCACCGGCTTCAAGACGGTGCTGCTGCCACCGCCCATTGTGGTGGGCGTGGCCTGGCTGCTAGTTGAGACTATATCTTGCGCATCGGCAAACATGTTGTCCAGCAAGCTAAGCAGATCATGGACCCCAGCTGGAGCTGGACTGTGGGTGTTGGGCGGAGCTGCTGGCGTTGTGGCGCTTAGGCGAGGTCTCGCTGTGGTTGTTGTTGTTGCTCTTGTTGTTGGCGTTGTTGTTGTTGTAGTTGCTCTTGTTGTTACTCTTGTTGTTGTTGTTGCTGGTGTCGTCGTCGTTGTCGTTGTCGTTGTTGTCGTGGTTATTGGCATTGTCTTCGTATGCAAATGTTTGACCTGATAGCTCTCCACAGTGCCCCGCTTCTCATTGGGATCCGCCACGCGCACCACCGGCTCCCGCTTCGAGATGACGGGCACAATCTTCGGACTATGCGGATCCAGTTCGTTCTGGCCATATGTCTTCACCTTGGAATGACCTTCGATAATCAGATACATAGGTCCCAGCAGCGGCTTCGGTGGCTGTTTGTAGTGCGAAAAGAGCGCATCGGTGGTTAGCTCCAAGGCAGGCGCCACAGTGGGTCGATGGGCCAGATTGCTCGTCTGCGGTATCATTAGCCGAGAGCTGCTGCTCGTCGTCGTCGTTGTTGTTGTTGTTGTTGGATTCCTATAAATGGGCAAAGCTGTGGTTGTTGTTGTTGTTGTTGGTGCCGTTGGCTGTGCGCTGGACATGAGCATGGGTCGAAAGCCGGCGGTGACTGTGGGCAGGGACATCGTGGGCGTTATATTCAGCTCGGATTGAGTGCTGCTCGCTGTGGAAGTGGCTGTGGCTGTGGCTATGGTGGGTGGACCAGGCACAAAGGTCACGGGCGCATAGGTAAAGGGCGGCCGAGTGGCACTAGCCATCGACTGCTGCTGCTGTGGTTTGGTGGTGCCCATAAGATACTTTGTAGCTGGCATTGTGGGCTTCATGCGCTGCTTCAGCGTCGGCTTGACCAGCTCCTTCTGCAACAGCTCGTGCAGCCAGGGCTTGCGTATGGGCTTGGCTCCTGTCGAGTGTGAATGTATCGAGTTGGGCGCATAGCTCACGGTTTGTGGGCGCGAGAAGCTGTAGTGCTGCATGGACTCCTGATGATGTGCATCCGCATAGCTCATGCGATGGGGCAGCGTGACACCCATGCTAGACAGGCTGGACATGCTGGGCAGGCTGGACGTGTACCAGGGCGCCGTGGCACTTGAGGGACTGCTGTAATAGTGGCTCGTGCTGGGCTGTGGCTTGCTGTGGCTGCTGGTGCTGGGTGAACTGTAGCTCATGTAGGAGCTGCTGCTGGGCGAGTTGATGACATTGTGACGATACTCCACATGACCCATGCTCTTCATCAGCATGGGCGGCGGCATGAGATGCGTGTGTGGCATGTGCTGCATTTGCTGCTGTTGCAGTTGCATTTGCTGCTGTTGCATTTGCTGCATTTGTTGCATTTGCTGCGGCGCATAGTAGCTTCTGCGTATGGGCGCATATTTGGCCTGGCCCATGGATGGCACCTGCTGCTGCTGCTGCTGCTGCTTGGGCCTGGGCCGTTCGCCAGCCACGCCCAGCAGCAGAATTTCGCTCTTGGTCTTGTTGCGCAACAGCTCCGCGGGCAGTTTCTGTCTAGCCTCTTGCCCATTGCTCGCATTGTTCTCCGCCCAGTACCGTACACGATCCAGAGCCGGCGGACTGTAGTCGTAGGTGGGATCCTTTTGCAGCGGATCCCCGTGGCCCAGTGGTCGCCATTCGTTGTTGTTGTTGGGGTCCACCCGTGGCGCTGCAATGAATCGAAAAGTCGCGCATCAATTAAGTTGAACATGTGCAGCTTTAATTGCTCCCCATCAAAGTGGAGAGAAGTGGCCTGCAGGCGGCCAGCCAAGCTGGGCTGGCTAGATAGAGCGCGTGGCCCCAGCAGCTATGGCAGCCGCCCAATCATAACTCGTTAAAGTGTTAACAAATGTTTTGGCACTGGCACCTGGCTAAGATGCAACTTGAAGAGGAGGTGAGACGGGCAGTAAAATACTTTCTTTTAGACTGAGAATTGAGTGTAGAAGGAATTGATGGAGTTAGCTCTATGTGAAGCTAATGAAGTTTAGCTGAATAGGAAATTTATTCAGACTGTGTGTAAACTCTATAGATATAGAGAATTAAGAGACTTTTTTGGCTTTTTATCATATCTCAAGTAGATACAAGTAGATATAATCCTTAAATATTTCATAGAAATATATCCATACAGTGTATAAACTCTACAGAGAGACGGCTTTTAGGGCTTTTTATCATATCTCAAGTAGATATGGATTATATTAAATATTTCATAAAATATATCCAGACAGTGTATAAACTTTAAATAGTGAGGGCTTTTAGGGCTTTTTATCATATCACAAGTAGATCTAATCCTTAAATATTTCATAGAAACTATTTGGCCATAATAATCTTTGAGTTAACTCAAGTAATTTGGACTAAAAACTACTTGATAAAAAATTTTGCATATGGGCAGAGGGGCTTTAAACGTTATAAATGATAGATAACTTCATATAGTTCCAGATATTATTCTTCTTATTTATGTATATACATAGTGAAATTTATATTATATTCACCAATTATACTTAAGGTATATGAAATTTCATTAGCAATGCCTATGCTCAAAGGTTGAGCCTATAAAGCTATAAATTGCAGCCTCTCTCATAGGATACGTTTTCCTTGATAAACGTGGGCAAATTTTTGGTTCTGGAGTATATATGTCTAATATACACTAATGTCAACTCTCTAGTTTCACTCAGCTGCTCAGTCTAATCAAGAATATACATGCCTTTTAGGCTATGTCTGTCTATGTTTTATTGATAAAGATTAAAGATCTAACTAAGAAATAAAGCAAATTTACCATTTAAGTTAAAGTTGAATTCTGAAACTTTAGAAAAAGTGCAAAATATGAAAATAGTTAACATTATAAATATATATATATTTATAAAATATATAATAAATATATATATATTTATATCAAACTTTAAACATTATGACAAATCCTTAACGTAATTCAGTTATGACAACTAATCCTTAAAGTTTTCATATATATCTCTCCCCAAATCTTCTTCATCATTATGACAAATTGTTTACGTAACTCAGTTATGACAACTAATCCTTAAGTTCTTTATATATATCTCTCTAAATTCTGATGCTAACCCCAACTCATCTTCGTTATTCTTCTAACTAACCTCGTGACAAGCTCATCTTAAGCCCGTAAAAACAATTGAATTAGCAACTGCTCAAGGCAAGAGTGAGTGACCTCGCCATTAACTTGTGGGAATCATGACAAAGTGTGGGACTTATGCCTTATGCCAGGCCAAACACTAAACTTGAAGTCGAAGTTCAAGCAGCAGCCTTTGGGCAGTGAGATATAGCGCGCCCACCTGAATGCCACCTGGCAATCAGCTGGAAGATCATGGCCAGAGCACTGGAGGCCATCAGTCGAGCCAGGCAATCAACACAGCAAACAACGTGGCGTTGCATGATTGACTGATCAACGGGGCAGCGACGTTGTTGACTGGCAGCTGCGTCTGGGATTGGCGAGTGGCAACTGCAGACTGAGACTGCGACTGAGACAGGGACTGAGACGCTGGTAGCCGTATAAGTTATTAGCTAAAACCAGACAAATCGCTTTCCATTTGAATGCGACGTAGATCGACGTGAGGACATGCACCGAAGTAGGAAATGTGCGCCGGACTCTCAGCATTTTCTGATCTGTTGGCCATGCGCTGGCAATTTTCGATTTGTTTTGGCTCAATTGGTTTCTTGTGCCTGGGCACAGTGGACGCTTTATAAATTGCCAAAGATTAAATGGCTCTGGGCGGCAACTAACTACGCTCGCCATTCACTACAAATATATATATGTATATATATATATATCGTATTTTTCTTTTGGTATTCCCATTTATCCTTGCATAATTGCCAAGTCCCAAGTCGTTTTCACTTTCATTTGCTGCACCACATTAAAATACCGCGCATGATTGCGTTAAAATTGTTTGGATCTCCTAATGCTGGCCATTAAAATAGCCTGTCCCCTCCAGCCTCCCTCCCTCTGTCAGTGCTCTCACGCGATGCGACGCGATGCAGAGCAAACAGGTGGACAGGTGATTGCGTCTCGTCTCTCGTGGTCCGATCTTGTGGTCGTGTCAATTATGTCGGCATTTGGCGGTTAAAACAAAATCAAAGTGCAAATCTTTCATATTTGCGGCATTTCATGCGGTTCATTGGCAGCTCACATCAAGCTAACAAATGCACCCCACTGTCAGCTGCTACCCACCTCTACCGACCCTCCCCCCTCTCCCCTCCCCCTTCACTCACCTGTTGTCGCATTGGGCGTTACAAACGTCAAGACATTCACTTCATCCTGTTGACTGCCAGTCTCTCCCGCCGCTGCTGCTGATTGTGGCAAAACCTCAAACACCTCATCAGCTGCACAGGGGGCGTGGCATGCAGCATATAGGCAGAGGCAGCAAGAAAATATTGCCAGCAAATTGAAGGTTTTGTGGCGTTCGCTAATCATCATGAAACGGTGCGGGTTATCTGGAAATACAAATGCAAATTATGTTATGCATTCCGCATGATTCAATCGCTCGACTATTACAAACGAAAGACTTAGGCAACGAACGCGCTTTGTAATTGATCAAGTTTTCAGGCATTATCTAAGTGGTGTGTGTGTGTGGTATTTTGTAGTAGTTAAGACTAAGTACTGTGGTGCATATAGTAATTGTTCGGATCTGTTAGCAGAGCTTGCGATAAAGACTTAGGCAACGAACTTGACTATACAGAAATATTATTTTTAATAATAATAAATAAATTACTTGAAGCATACAAGACTGAGGCAACAAATGTTAATGATCCAAGTAAATAACCTTAAGATTTTGAAATTTCTTATTAAAACAAATGACTTAGGCAACACAGTTGTAATTATGTATTATATGTCAAGTTTGTTGCTTAAGTCTTTTGTTATATTCAAAACATTAGTAATAAGAATTCATCTAGAAAGTTTTAATGATTTTTGATAGTATTTTCAGATAGTAAATTAAGGTTTTATAATTTTTGATAATATTTTCAGATTATAAGTTAAGTTTTTATAATTTTTTATAGTATTTTCAGACTATATGAGTAGCTTATGCAGATTATTGATATTGTATTGCAGTGTATTGTTCAATTGCATAGGTTATTATGCATAGAATATATAATATATAATATTTTTATCAACTTACATTTTCTACTATAATAATAAATTGTTATTTGATTTAAGAGAATTAGATAGCTTCATTTTGAATTTTTTTTAAATTTTAAAAATTATATATATTTTAAAAATTAAAATAAAAATATTGTATTTTAAAAATTTTTCTTTATCTTAAAAATTAAAAAAAAAATCAAAATTTAAATGACTAATGAAATAACAATTTATTATTATAGTAGAAAGTGTAAGTTGATAAAAATATTATTTATTATAAAAATATTATATATTAACAAGAGTAAAATAAATATAAAAAAATATATATATACAAAATTAATAAAAATATTAAAAAATATTTATTTATATCACAAAAATATAAAAATAAATAAAACAAATATTCATAAAAATGTTGTATTAAATTAAACTAAAAATTGGCTGACAAAAGCTGAATTCAATGAGCAAGAAATGTGTAAAATTAATAGCCTTTGCTATAAAAGGCTAGGTTCTTTAATAGCTAGTTCCGCTTAAAAGTTTATAAACATCAGCTAGAATGCTAGCAACATTAACTCTACACATATTCCTGGATATCTGCCAGTCACTCTCACTCTTACTTCTTTTCTTAATGAAAACCTTTAAAATGATCTCAAGATCTCTCAAAAATCAGCTGTGCCCGAGAGAAAGAGACGCGCAGACAACTTTATTAAAAATCATATCGCCTGAGACATCAGTTTATTTTTTTGGGTGGTCCATTTTAAAGCGAAGCAACGACGACAGCTTTAGCTGCAGAGCACATGAAGGTAATATCTTTCGGTACATGTCCTTAGGGTTTCGTTCGTTCGCTCAGCAAAACGCAACTCTTCACGCAGCGCTGTCATCGGACGTGTTCCCGTTGAAAGTGAAACTTGTGCACAGTTTTTCGATTTTGGAACATAAAAAAAAAATATATATATATATAAAAATTTGCATTTATTTTGCAGCTCTACTGGTTGTTGTTGTTGTTGTTGTTGCTGTTGTTGTTGTTGCGGCTGTTGCACGGCGTCTGTTGCCGCTTGGCGGCAATCGTAAAAATTAACTTGATTACTACACGCATAAATAAAGCCATTAAATGGCAAACATCTCAGCACGGACAGCAATTAAAATCAAATAAAATTCACCGACGGCTTTGCTAAAGAAGCCACCGAAGTTGGCTAATTATTTTTCGGTTTTCGTTTTTTTTTTTTTGCATTTTTTTTTGGGGCGTGGCCTGCACAGAATTGACGGTAATTACTTTTATTTTAATGCCCCATCAAAAAAAAAAAGTGAATGAGAAAAAAAATTGTGCAGTGCATGGAGCTGTTGATAGAGCTAGTGCATGGATTTGTTGGCTAAAATGTATGAAGGATCTAGATGAGAGACATGTGTGTCCTTATATCAATATCAATATGATATACCTACAGATATTTTATCAGATATACTTTAAGACTTCTCATGGAGAACAAGAAAGAAAGGTTAGATATCATTGGTCTTTGATAAATATTATATTATGCCAATTTCAAACTTAGATATTTAAAACATGAATACTCCTCTTTGACTTTTATCTTATATAGTCTTCATGCAATTGAGAACTTCTTCATCTATATATTTCAAGCTACTTCTACTTCACTATGCTTAATTCAAAAGTGTAAAAAGTGTAAGAACCCAAAACTTCTTTTTTTTTTAATCCGAAATTCCTAAGTTATGACTTTGTCAAAGGAGCAAGAGAGCCATCAATTAGTGTGCGAGAGAGAAAGGGGAAGAGTGATTTACAGAAAATCTAATAAGAAAATATATTTTTGCTATTATATAATTAACACAAATTTCAAATAATATAAAATTATTTGTAGTTCACATATAACTTAAATTTTCCACCTATATTTCCTATCTAATCTACAAACAAAGCTGTCATAAACGATTTGAATTAGGCCTAGTTTTGTGCCAATTAAATTGTTGTTAATTACAATTTTCACACTATTGTCGCATCGTGTTGTTATTTAATGCGTTCGCGCTAACTGCTGCAGTTACGATTTATTTTGCATAATACATTTAATTATGCATAACTTTTGTGTTATTTAATTGACTTTTATTATGTTTACATGAATGAGCTGGCAGTTCGGTCGTTAAACGAGTTTATCTTAAAAGCCAGCACGAATTGCAGGAAGTGGCTCGCAAGTCAGTCTATCCATGTGCCGCTCTCAACAGCTGTTGTTGTGCAAAATGTTGTGATCTAACATATTATGATTAGACTGGAATATTGAAGCTAGTGGAATTTATATAAAATTGGTTATTAAATTAAATAAAATTCCATTTGCTTCGCTCAGCATTCTGCTTCTCTTATTAGCATTATTCTGTTCTGTTAGCGGAGGCTCAGTTCAGTTTTACAGCTTACATTGCTGTTACAGTGCGACGCAAGCAATAGCTGCTGTTAAACTATAATGAGAGCCACATAACAGATTTCATCTATGTGCCTAAACGCGATTTCTGCAGCCTTCCTTACGTCATGTTAATAATTACATAGAATGTGAGAGCTAACAGAATTAATTTCTGTTACTAAGAGAAAATCTCTGAGCTTATGTTATACTAACATAATGTAATATGTAAATCTGATTTAATAGACAATGTTCTTAACAGAATTTGCTTTAATTGCATTAACAGCATAATGTAATTCAACATGTTAAGAGCTAACTCTTCAAACCCATTTTCCCCCTCTCTCTTACTCTTGTTAAAAACATGTTAGCACCACTTAAATCTGCCTTTTCCAATCAAATATTGTTCGAAATTTGAGTTACAATTAACTTTTCACTCTATTGAAAAGTGCAAGTTATTTATATCCTAGTTTCGCTGAGTGTAGACCACACGAGAGTGAAACATATTGGCGCTTTATCAGCATCATAGATCAACTTGGAATACGTGACGATGTGTGGGGTATTACAAGCCTAGCCTGTGTGCATATGTCCAATATTTTCAATATGTATTTAATGTACTTTCGATACTTCAAACTATCTGCAAACTGCATCTCTGGCAATGGCCCAACCCAAGAGACCTCGCTCGCAAAGTGACGGCTGCTGTTAAGTGAACGCTTAAGCCAATGAGCCGGCTGTAAATGCATGAATAAAAAGCTAACAAACAGACCAATAAATAAACAAACAAGCGCAGCAACAGCAACCACAGCAGCAACAACAACAACAGCAACAACTAAGTGACAAGCAAAGCCATAGCCAAAAGATTCATTCAAGTGTGCGACACTTTTTATGCGTGACATAAAAAGCGACCACAACAACAGCAACTGGTCAACAACAGCAACAGCAACAACAACAACAACAAAACTGGGGATGCATACCAACATGGCAGCGTATTAGCAAAGACAAATACTAATTGCAGCCAAAGCAGCAGCAACATTTGCAGTAGCAGCAGCAGCAACAACAACAACAACAGCAGCAGCAACAACTTGCAGCAGTTATTGCTGTTGCTGTTGTTGCTGTTGCTTTTGCTGCCGGCAGTTAATTTCATTTAAAGAATGTCATCTTCACTTTAAGTGAAAGATAAATACACACACACTCACACACACTCGCACACACTCACACACACACAGTTGGAAAAATCGACAGTTGCAAGTGTTTGGCATTGTCTCCTTTTCCTTCAACTGCAATGCGAACATTTGGCGCTAGCCGCTGACAACGCTGCGTATGAGTGATGTATGTATTTTATTGCTGTTGTTGCTGCTGCTGTTGCTGCTGTTGTTGCAGCTGCTGCTGCTGCTGTTAGCTGATGAGCAGCGTCTTAATTCTTAGCGCAAATAGCATGGCACATTCGATTTCGCCGAGAGTTGCAGCATCCGCCGCAACAATTGAGAGTTTGAAGAAAAGTTAAACTCAACGCTAAACAATCGATAAACACAATGAACTGACAATCGATTACACTAATTATCGAACAGAGCTAAGCTGGTTTGTTTAAATGAATGAATTTGAATTTGAGATGAATCATATACCACTGTTATCTTAGCTAATACAAGAGTGGTACTATAATTTTTTATATTTTCTATTCAAACTAACAACATTTATTGATTTAATAGAATAACTTATTAAATATCTACTGAGTTTGTTTCAAATTCGGAATATTTTAAGATCACAATCGTTAAATTTATCAAAAAGCATCTATTCCATATTATTATCTATCAATTCCATCAAGAACAGATTAACTAAAACTTATTAATAAAGAAATATAAGAACGTAGAAATATACTACACATATTCAAACATTTTTTTCTAAATGCCAAATAATTTATTATAAAATATTGTCACTGTCCCGTCACACAGAGGTTTTTAAAGTTCTTTCTATTTAAAGGAAAGCTCCTTAATAAAATATAATGCTTTAGTCTAAAAGAATAACAAAAAGAAGCACTAATAAAAGTCCAAAGCAACAAAATTTGAAACCAGTGAAAATATCTCCAACAAATTTTTAAAAATATATATTTCTTGACTTAAGACATTTTTCTGCGATTTGATAAGACAATAAATGTTAGTTTTAATTAATTTAAAATAATATTAAAATTTTTAATATATTTACATTTTTTTTATTTAAAAACAAAAATTAAATTAGCTTAAACTTTTTATTTTATAATACAATTAATTTTAGTTTAATTATTTTATTATTTAACTTTTTTAAACTTAAACTTTTTTTTTCAACTTTAAAAATTTTTTAAATGTTTAGTATTTTTCTTCTATTTTTTTTTAAATATTAAAAAAGTTAGCTTTAATTATTTTTTTCAATGTCTTAATTTGTGTTTTTATTTTATTGTATTAAATGTTTTATCGAATTTTATAGAGCTACGAACTCACGCGGGTTGATTGATAAGTCAATGCCTTTTTGTATGATCATTATTTTATATAAATATAAATATTTATATACATATATATATTTATATATGCATTCTATAACCTCTAGTTACTTAGCAAAATACCTACCATACAACGCGATATAAACACGAGACACACTTCACTTGACTGCAGATAAATGTAGTTGCTCTGTCGTCGTATAATCCTTTTTCTTTTTCCAAAATATTTATCACTTTGCGTTTAGATAATTTGCAGTCATTTCCTTAGCGGCTGCTGTTGCTGATATTGTTGCTGTTGTTGTTGTTGTTGTTGCTGTTGCTGGTGCTGCTATTGTCACAAGTCACAAGTCACAAATGAATAAGTGAATAATCAGACTTTGGCTTAATCGCTAACCCATTCCCATTCCCAATTCCGATGGCAATTGCATGGGGCTGGCGGTGAACATTTCATTTCATTTCATTCAGTAAATTTCACTTTTAAGCGACAAAGCCCGACGTGCTGCGAATCACACTTGTTGCCCGCGGACCGAAGACTCTCGAGTCATTCGCACTGCTACGAGGAGCAGGAAACTTTTAACTGAAACTGAAGGCTAGTGGGCTGCGTGGCTTACTCGTCGGCGCATCCGTTTCAAAACGCGTCCGTTTGTTAACTGATTTCGCGTTGTGTTGGCCAAAACTCAAATTCGAAAACTGCTCAAGAAGCGTCAGCGTCAGCGTCGACGTCGACATCGCCAACGGCGGCGTCAGTGGCAGCGGCAGCGTCGCTGCTGCAGTACAACGAACCAGACAAGTAGCCAGACTGAGACCCCCCAAGCACCCCGCCCCACCCTGCTCACTCTCTCTCTCCCTCTCTCTCTCTCTCTCTGTCTCTGTCTCTTAGTCCCTCTCTACTCTTCGGCGCTTACTTTACAATTGCCAGCTGCACTTGTCGCTGCTTGCTGACCAAAGCGAATCAATATAAATGCGTCGCAGTCGCCGTCGCCGTTGGCTTCGGCATCGCTGCTTGCCGGCAACGTCAACGTCGTCACCACACGCCAAAGTTGTCGTCTTTTATTATTTGTTGTTGCTGCTGCTGCGGCTGCTCCGGCTGCTGCTGCTGCTTCGGCTGTCTTTGGCTTTGGCATTGCTTTTGGCTAGTTGGTCTCGCGCCTGCCACAGCTCCTCGCTTCCTCGCCTGCTAACAGACTCACTTTTCACTGCAACATGTTGCTGACTAACTGACTGACTAACTGACTGACGGCCGCAGACTGACCATGAAGTTGTCTGCGCGGGGATTATCAAACACAACAAACCGGAGACAATGTTTACGCTTAATATGATATCAACGAAATGTTAATCATATTCCTTTAACTGACATGCTAGACATGGGCAGTAAGTACTATATGGTTAAAACCAGAGAGTATCTTGACAATATTATATTATTTTTTGTCATTTAAAGGAACTCGTGTAGCTCAGTTCTTAGAGATTGTTATATAAGACAAATATGGAGTCGCCTTTGTTTTTCTTGTATGAGCAAAGCTTAGGCAGTTTTTCGACATTATCTATCTTTTTATCGTATATTTACATCGTATATTATTATATTGACTTATTATATATTGATTATGGTGTATTATGGTGCATTTGAATATATATATTTTAAATAAATAGTTGATTCATTTTTTAAATCGGTATATTTTATATTATTATATTGATTTGACTTATGTTCATTAACAGATTTTATTAATTTAATTAATCTAAATTTTTTATAATTGTGTTTTATATTATTTTATTAAAATTCTTTTTTTCTACTTATTTTTATATTTTATTTTTAGCTTATTTTTTTTTATTTTACTTTTATTTGATATAAAATTTTATTTTTTTATTTTTTTTTATTAATATGCATTGACAGATTACATTATTATTTTCTACATTTAATTTTTTTACTATTTTATTTAGTAGATTTTAGTAAATTTAGGTATTTAATAGAAAAGGAATCTAGAACTATTTATGGTGTTTTAAGCTTTGAGGAAATTTTTAAAATGTAAAAAAAAAACAATTGTTTATTTACGTGGAAAGATCTTATCATGATATATTATAAATATACCAAAAATGTCTATAATATATATAATAATACCAAAAATGTCTACAATTGGAGTTTTAATCTATTTTACTCCATCTTCTTATGCATAAGAAGACTTCCAAAATAGTTTTAAAATATTCTAAACACACTTATGCTTATCACTAAATAAGGTTAACTTATTATACATATTGTTATTAGATATGCATTGCTCTAAGCATTAGAAATTCTTGACACGTTTCAGCTAGCAGCTATGTGGCACAAGCAACAAAAAAACATTTCACCCAAACAAATTTCAACAAATGTAGCTACAGCTCAAGCTTTCAAAAATATGTAAAAGAATTTCGAAAAAAAAAATTATATATATGTATACATAAAAGACTTATACATGTATAAGACTTTCTAGAAATGTATAATATTTTAGCTTGAACTTATTTAAGAGCTGCAACTGATTCAACTTGCCAAGAAGTTTGTTGTTGTTGTTGCTGTCGGTGCTGCTGTTGCTGCTGTTGTTGCTGCTGCTGCTGCTACTTGGGCGGTCAATGTCTGATCCAACTTTCGCTTTTGTTGCATGGACAAGTACAATTGGCATGTTTTGTGTGTGTTGCATAAAAAGCAATCTTTGGCATTTGACTGAATCAACATTTCTTTGGTGCTGAAATTGAAAAATATGTTAAAAGCTTAAGGCAAATAGCCGCAGCAGCGACAACAACAACAACAACAACAACAAACTGTGACAGTCCAGTCATGCTGGGCTCTGGCTATTGTCGATTCGTTGTTGTTGTTGTTGTTGCTGTTTGGGCGTGTGCGTCTTTGCCAAGAGTTTTGTTGACGTCGCGCGACTTGAGACATGCATAAAACTTGTAAAGCTATTAAAAGCGCTTACTGCGACAACTACAACAACAACATTAACAACAACAACAGTAGCTCACACGGATAAAGAGACAATCATTCAATATTGTTGTTAGTTTTGGAGCCGGCTCATTAGCTTGATGTGTTAATTAAAGCGAAATGTTGCAGAAATTTTTGTCAAAAAATTGCAAACAAAAGACTTAGGCAACGAACTTGACTTGACGTTGCATGACTTTCACAAAAGAATGCAAAGTGTATGTGTATGTTTGGTTAGTGCACATATGAAATTGTTTGTCAGGCACGCCCACTTATAGACACACATACATACACTCCCCTACTTAGCTCCACTTCGCTCCTCTTCCATCTGCTTTGTCGGCTTTGCTTTGTATGAGAAATGGAGGCAAGCAGCTAAAGTTGGTCATTTGGTTAGTTTTGTTGCAGCCTCTTGCCGCCTCTTGCCGCCTCCTGCTGCTGCTGCTGCTGGCCCCCCCTCTAATTAGCGCTGCCGTTGCGTGTTGCATGTTGAACGTCCTGCGCCGCGTATATAAATTGTATCAATAAATTTATTGATTTCAACTGTTGCTGCTGACTTGTTAAATATTTTGCGCAACGATTTATGTTGCCAGCATGCAAATTTGTTTTTCCTTTCAGCTATTGCTGTTGCTGTTGCTGTTGCTGTTGCTGTTGCTTGTGTTGTTTGTCTTTTATGGTGCTGTGCGGCTTTAATGAACATGTCGCCGCATGGAAAGAGTCATCAGAGAGACGCACACGCACAGGCAGAGGCACTGGCACAACCACTAGCCTGAAATGTGGTGCGTGGCACGTTTAACGAACTGAAATTAGGCAACCTTTCACTTAGCCAATAGCAATAATAATAATAATTTCACCCACAACAACTTCCGCTACCTTTGCGTAGAACACTTTCATTTGTCTTGACTTGCATTTGGGTTAGGGCAGTTTCGATTTACTGTTGCTGCTGCTGTTGGCACCTGCCATGCATGCTAAGGCTGGCGAAAACCGATCCACAATAAACCGAAAACCAAGTGAAATGTTGTTGTCGCCCGGCGCATAGCTAATTAGATAAACAAATTTTGTGTTTCATGCGCTTTTTGCTTTTGGCCTACGGCGCGACGTTCGAGCTCCTCGCACTTTGGCTACATTGTTGCACGCATTCGAAATTCGAATTATTGAAAAGTGAAAAAAAAAGTACAAAAACAACAGCAACAACAACAAAAACAAACATCAACTGCATACGTAGCGCACGGTTTCTAAAAGAAAGTGAAAATCCAGCGCTGACAGAACGCAGTGTAAGCGTTAAGCGTAAAGTGCGCCGCCTAATGGCCGTTCAACGTGCAGCGCCTTAGTTGGCCAGGACCAGCCACAGCTGCCACTCAATCGAGCTGAGCTCGTGTCGTGTCACGAGCATGAATGGTTAAGCTGAAAGCTGTCAGTTGCGTTTGATAAAGCTCTAGATATAACTGTTACTAAGCTTAAGTAGTTTAGTTCTTTTTGCATTTAAGCTTAAAGCTCTTTAAAGCTAATCACTGCTTTCAAAAAGCCTTACATGCAAGTGAACGCTGAAAGCTCATTAAAGCTTCTATCTACATTTAATAGCACAACCACATGCAGCAGCTGTAAAGAATAAGCTGTAAATATGAATGCTTAGTGAATTGCAAGGGAAAGCTGAAAGCTCATTAAAGCTTCTATCTACATTTGATAGCACAACCACATGCAGCAGCTGTAACGAAGCAGCTGTAAAGCTTAATGCTTAGTAAATTGGGAAAGGATTTTACCGTCATAAGCTTAAAGCTTATTTAAGCTATGTTCTCTTCTTAACAGAGCTTTAAAGACAAAAGCTATAAAACTTCAAGTTTATGTAATCTGTTTAATAATTCTTAGTAGCTTGGCCTGAAATCAATAAGTCTTTATTGAAACAGTAGCTTAAGTATACCAAAGCTCAAGTGCTGAAATTCCTTAGATTATTATAATATTCATTATTTGAACATAATAATGTTAATCTATAACTCATCATTCAGTATTAAATACATAATTATAAATCACATCTAATGCAAACTCTTGCTCAATTCTTATCGGATTAAGCGCAGACTAAGTCGTGCTCACCTGCTCATCGCTGTCAGCCACAAGCCGCTGATCCACAGGCAGCCAGGCTGGCGAAGTCATTCACAACTTTTGATGCTAAACAAATATGACTAATTATGGAGGAACTGAGACTGGCGCGCACTAAACAGTGCCACATAATGCGATCGTCGTCTTCGTTTCGACATAGATGGGCTGGTCGCCTTCGTCTGTCTGTCTGCCACTCCCCGACGGCGACTCCGACTGCGACTGCGACTCCGACTGCGACTTCGACTTCGACTAGTAACCTGTTGGGGATAGATAGACAACGAACAGCAACACCCGCAATTTCGCCAATTCGTGGAAAAAGCAAAAAAAAAATTATATATATATATATGTATATAGATAAAAATAAAACAAACCATGCAATTGCGATTTGTATGAATGAAATGCGTTTTACGCGACTCGCTCCACAGTTCGACGTAGTTTTCGCTATAGATGGCAATTGCTCAGCTAATCTGCCCGCCTTTCCACACTTTACTCCATCTCGTTCACAGCTTTGACTGGCCGTTGTGTGCAGCATATGAAGACGCGTGCATTTCGTGGACAGAGCACAGGGCAGAGCGAATCTACATGGAACTCAGGCGAAGTCGAAAAGCCGCCACGGACACTGCGCTGGGGCATTGCGCCCGTCAACCTCCTGGCCGAAGACTTTGCCACCGCACTCAAGGTTCTGCCAGCGGAAAGGCACAGCATCACTGCCTGCATGGACGCCTATCGATCCCAGGCACTCAATTTTGCCAATCAGTATCAAGTGCCGAATGTTTTTACCAGCTTTGAGGATCTGGCACGTTGCCCAGATGTGGGTAAGTCAATCAAATTAAAGCTAGGAGAGTAAGTGAGGTGAATATCAACTAAATATATTAAGATAATGGGAATGAAAATTTAATGGGCAGACAAAAAAGAAAGAAAGGTGAATAAACTCACGGATGGACAGACAAACAGTGGGATTGACGAATGGACGGACGGACAAACTAACGAATAGACGGACGAACGGATAGATGGACGGATGAACGGATAGACGGACGGGCGGACGGATAGGATGATGGACGGGCGGGCGGATAGAATGACGGACAGAGAGAAGGATGGACAGAGAGAAGGACTGACAGAAAGAAGGACTGACAGAGGGAAGAACGGTCAGAGAGAAGGATGGACAAATAGACATACGAACATTGAGGATAACTGAATAGAGAGTGAGATAAACGGACGAACAGAAAGACAGACGGACGTATTGGTGGTCGAGTGGATAGATGGGATATATGGATAGATATGATGAAAAAGAAGATCGGAAAAAGATTTCCTAGTTCCACTTGGCGACTAAACCTCTTGGAATCTGTTTGCCTATTTAGCATCTGTCTTAAATCATTGTAAGGACTGAATTCCAACTAGGAAAGGATAGTATACCATATATTAGGTACTCAAAAAAGGGTCAATGTAGGCAGGTCAGACAGTTTCTTTCTTTAGCTTAGGCAACACATTGCAAGCATTATAAAATCAATAGCAACAGCAGTTACATTTTGTATATGTTGCAGATGCTGTTTATATATCACCGCTGAATTGCATGCATTGCGAGCTGTGCCACCTGATGCTCAACCATGACAAGCACGTGCTATGCGAACAGCCAATCTGCATGACTGAGCAGCAGGTAGTGCAGCTTGCGGGCAAGGCGAAGGCACGTGGCTTGTTTCTGATGGAGGGCGTCTGGTCGCGTTGCCTGCCCGCCTATCAGTCTCTGCGTAACGAGATCACGAAATCAAATCTGGGCACCATCTATGACGTTAAGTGCAGATTGGGCTGGCGATTGCCCATCGCCCAGACCAGCGGATCAACCTATGCAGGTGTGACAAAGAACTGGGCAGCTGACTGCATACAACTAGTGTTATGGGTATATCAAGAGGTGCCGCTGTATGTGAAGGCAGAGGGAAAGCTCAATGAGGGGGACATTGATGTGAAAGCCGATATAAAGCTGACCTTTAAGCACCATCGACGCGCTCATGTGGAACTCAGTGCGCAGAAGAACCTCTCGAACATGGCCATCATACGTGGCACCAAAGGCTCCATCACAGTAAGTTCTTGGTATATTAGGGTGACTTATCCAATTCTTATTTCTAATCTATGCAGATGAACAACTTCTGGTGTCCCAATTTCTTGCTTTTGAATGATAAGCAAATCAAGTTCGAATTGCCAGGTACTAAGCGGCCAACCTACTTCGATAGTCGCATTGCCATGTGCTACGAAATGGAGGAAGTCCGCAAATGTATACTGAATGGACGCACAGAGAGCAAACTCTTCAATCACAGCGAGAGCCAACTCATGGTCAATCTGATTGATCAAGTTTCGGACATGCTGGCAGTTAAGGGTCAGCACATGCGCGCCCAAAGCGTGGCGGCAGCTCAGTAAAACTTGGATGGGTTGTGTATAATTAATATACATTATAAACTTTGTCCAAATTTCAGATCTTTTAATTAATAAATTTATTTTTTTTTTTTATATATTTTTTCACGTTCAATTTAATATACATTTTTGTAATTCTTAATATTTTTACAATTTATTGTCTTTTCTACGATATGATATAAGCTAAATTTTTATGATATGTACTGCAATTTCGAAAAAATATGAAATAGGGAAAAGTTGTATTACGAAAAAAGAAAGATTATACTATATTTTACTTAAGACTAGATAGATATGTACAAAAGGAAAAAGGGAAAAAATGATATAAATAGGAACATTTTATTATACTATATATTATGTCGAGAATTTTGTTTAGAATTAAAATATTGCCAACCTTTTTTTTACGATTTTTTTTAATAACAACTATTTTTAAATTTTTAAAATTGCATTAATTTTATCCAATATTATTTTTTTTTAAATTTATTAATTTAAACTTCAACTTTCATTATTTTAATTTTTATTTCAATTTTATTAATTTGCATTTTAGCCAAGACACGCACCCAGCTGAAAAACGCTTTAAAGCTTAGCGTAGACAACAATCTAAACAAATTTTCAACTTTTACAACACTGCAAGGCCAATACACTGATCATGCCGAAAAGATAAACAAGAACAAAAACAAAAACTTCATTCGTTTATTTTGCCGAGCTTCGGGAATCTTCTACTGCGTTGTTTCTCGAAGTTTTTGGTGAAGCACATTGAACTTTTCGGCTCGACGTAGTTCGAGAAAGCCCGAATGACTAATACAAATGTCTGCCAGCTGATAGCGGTAAACAAAGCTTATCACCGGCATGTCTGCTACGCAAGCAAATGCATTTATACAAACAAATGGTCAAACAAGCAAATTGAAAGCTTTTTTTCTAAACATAAAGCTATTAAGGGGTATAAGAGGGGAACTAGGTTGGCGGACAGGAGGGCGACAGCTGACGTCGGGACAGGCCTTCGTTCTTAAGCACTAACACGCATACATACGTGCATATCTATGCATGTATATATATTCTTATATACGTACACCTATACATACACTTAATATATTTACGTGTTACCACACACGTCTGCTCTTTGTTGTTTGAGGATAAGCATTCATTTTGTTTTCGTCTATGTTGACATTTTATTTGTAACGGAAAATTTGTGGCAATGAGCCGGCCAGTGACTTGGTAATGCAACATGTGTTCGTTACCTGGTGACGCTGATGCAGTGCTGCCAATCTGGCCAATTTTTCGGTCAGTTCTGGAGTTTCACAAACACAGAATGTGGGATAAAATTGTGATCTAGCTGTATTTCGATGGAACTTGAATGCGGATTAAGGAATAACAAGCTTAACAAAAAGTTTCGTGCCTGTTGATATCAAAATTCATAAATAACAATTCCAATAAAACCATAAAAACCTTTTTGTCTAGAGTTTCCAATTTTTTGCTAGCTGTTTCTGGCCTTTCTGAGTAGTGGATCTGGCGTGTCGAGGCCCTGCAGAGTTGGCAGCACTGCGCTGATGATGCAACATAACACTCACACGTACATACACTCATACATACATGCATAAACATGTGCATTTGTGCACTCACCCAGCCAATGACGTGGCCTCTTATAAGAACAATTGCAGACATTCGCATATATTGGAAAACGTGTCTATTATGAAAGACATTTAAAATAATTTTTATAGTCGAGGCGAAAAATGTGTTTGACGTTGTCATTGCGTTTCTGTTTTTTTGTTTTTGTTTTTGTTTTTTATATATTTTTTTTTTGTTTACCGCGTATTTTGTAAACACAACAAAAATTAAATTGCGCAGCAATAATTGTGAAAAGCTTCTCACTCTCTCTCCCAAGAACTTTTCGCACATACGTTTTACGAGCGAAAGAGACGCAAAGAGCAGCATAACAAACAACCCAATGGTGAATGGCATCGAAACTTCCAGACTTGACATAAAATTTTAAATAAATTTATTTTGAACTGAGTAGGCACTCTGTGCACCTGTTTAGTGTCGTAGCATCTATTGGGAATATATTCAGATTTGGCCAAATATACAAACTACAAACAGTTCATTTGGAGCTGAAAATCAGAAAAAAATTTTAACCAAATTGAAAAAGCTGTTTTTTTAATTTAAATTATTACAGATTTGAAAAAAAAAAAATTAAAAATACAAAATAGGTAAATGTGATAATTTACAAAATATTTGTTTTGCATTTTAAAATAAAAGCGCAAAATTTTCCACAGGGCACACATTGGTGAGTAAATTAGCGCACGAGAGAGTGCAGCTGAGCAAGCCTCGTAAGCGGTGCGAGAAAAAGCTCTGGCCGGGTATAAAAGCAGGTGGCCTTTTGCGACAAAAAGTTCAGTTTCCATTTGTACTTTGCTGTGACAACGTCGAGAGCCAGTGGAAGTAGCGCATATACCAAAAAAATAAAATAAAAACAAAAATCTGAAAAAAGGCCATACCTACAAGATCTCAACTACATATATATATATAAATAAGAAAACTAAGCAACATGTCTGAGGCACACTTTGATGAATACGAGCACTACAACTTTGACCATGGCAAGCACATCTTTTCGGGCCACAGCGGCAAGCAGCGCTCCAAGAAGGAGGCAAGCGAGCACACCAACCACTTTGACCCGTCCGGCCACTCGCGCAAGATTTTAACCAAACTCATGAACACCAACAACAACAAAAAGATGGTGAAAAACTGATATATACCAGGCATACCAGCAACAACAACAAAGAGACACTAACATAAAAGAAAGAACAAAAATAACTGAATTGAAATTGCAAAAGAAAAAAGAAAAAAAAACGGAGAGAGCATAGGAAGATATTTAAAAGCAACTCAACAGCAGCCCAAGAGCAAGAGGGAAGGAAGAGAGTTGAATTGAGTTGAGTTGAAGCTGCTTCGGCGGCAGCTGGCACTGTCGGCTGGCGCTGGAAAGGAGAAAAAAAAACACTGGAATACGTATTGAATATAGTTCTAGTTTCTACAATTTCCTAAACTTAATACATACTTACGGACTTATAATTTAGTCTTAAGCTTAGTACGTTTCAAATTATGAAGTTTGCTTTAGGAATAACTTATAAAATAAAAATAAAAACTAATATAACGGAATTTATTGTGTATTGCATGGGAAGCAGTGATGGCAACTCCAGCCAGAAATAGCTAGATAAAAAAGGTTTTTAATGGTTTTAAGTCAATTATTGTATGAATTTTTATATCAACATTGCATAAATTTTGATTTATTTTAGCAATTAAGTCGCATCGAAATGCAGCTAAATAACAATTTTCTCTCGCATTCTGTGTTTATGAAACTTCAGAACTGACGGGAAAATAGCTACATTGGCAGCACTGATTGGAAGTGGAGCTCGAATAAATACTCGCACACACAGTCAGAAAAAAGCTTTTTTAGTATGTGTGCTGCATGCGAATGCATCTCCCTCCCGCACTGAGCGTGTATGTGTGAGTGTGTTTATATGTATGTATGTATTTATAGCCTTTTAGTTGAACTCATTTGCACTCAACTCTGGGTTGTACGATCGGCGGCAAACACATGCATACATACATATACATATGTATATATATATATTTTCCTTTGTTTTTGTAATCGCAAAACTTCAATGCAAAATGCGCGATTAGTATCGAAGCGGAAATAATGCTGTGGCCTTAGCAGATGCGTCTTCCTGTAAGAATACCTATCATAAACATATATATATTTATATATTACACTTATTATGCCTATTCGCATTGTAAAAAATTCTATTAATTTTTTCTCTGGCCAATTCAAATAAGATTGTCTGTTAACTCCAATATGAATTCAACTGTTAACTCTACACCATGTTCTGTTAGTGGTGACGATTTTGAAAAGAGTGCCATAGCATTCAGCTTTCGTTGCACACTTCAGCCAGCTGTCACATGTGCCTAACAGTCGTTCAACAGCTCAACAGTTACGCAGCTGTTCAGCAAATCGGTGTGTTCTATTTTCTAAGCAGGCTAGTTGTATTCCATAATATTAATTTTTATTTACTTTTCACTAAAAAGCATTCAAGCAACAGTTCATATTTGCAAAATTCATTGCAGTGTTAAATTACAAGACAAACGTGAGTAGCCAAAGGTCAAACCACCCACCACCCACACTCCCAACCATGTGTTAAAAATCAATAAGGGGAAGGGCAAAGCCAAAGCTGCCGAATCGTGGCCGCCCCCGGCCCGGCATATACTTAGCGATTCGCCGTTATTCGCGCCCTGAACTCAGTGCGTGTGATAAGACCGAGCCGCGCAGTGACTATTACACAATGTTTTCCATTTATTTGCAGTTTCTACAAGCTGCACACACACATCTTTAGGAAGGCCCACAAATGGCAACGTTCCTTAACATTCACTCCGTCAAACTCAACAAATGGCAGGTGGCCCTCCTACTAGGCACTCCCCTGGCCATCGGCCTGGGTATGTATGTGCTGAATCGTAGCTCCCGCGATGGCGCCAAGAGTGGCAAGTCCAGTGATGCCGACACGGCGCGACAGAAGGGCAAAATGGAGAAGCAGAATCAGTCCATCGATGGCACCGCCACAGATGCAGAGCTGGAGCAGAAAAAGAAGTCGGCCGAGCTGGGCGAACAGATGTCCCCACTGAAGGAGGCCAACAACTACAAGACGGAGGGCAACAATTGCTACAAGAATGGCAAATACGATGAGGCGATTAGCTTCTACGACAAGGCCATCGACAAGTGTCCCATCGAGCATCGCAAGGATATGGCAATATTTTACCAGAATCGCGCTGCGTCCTACGAAATGCTAAACAAATGGAACAAGGTCAAGGAGGATTGTACCCTTTCGCTGGAGTATAATCCGCGCTATGTCAAGGCCTATTATCGGCGGGCGCGTGCCCATGAGGCCACCAGGGATATGATTGAGTGCCTAGACGATGTCACCGCCACCTGTATACTGGAGATGTTCCAGAACAACAATACCATCATGTTCGCCGATCGGGTGCTGAAGGAGACGGGCCGCCTGGACGCCGAACGGGGTCTGCGGGACCGTGTGCCAGTGGTGCCCTCGTCGAGCTTCATCAACACCTATATGCGTTCCTTTATAGCCGATCCGTTGCAAACACTGGAGCTGCCACCCGCAACGGAAGACGAGGCGCCGCCGCGCGGCTTCATACGCGCTCGCCGTGCATTCGATGAACAGAAATATGATGAGATCATTGGGGCATGCACCGAAGAAATTGAATCCTCAGAGGCGGAATCACAATACAAGGTGGAAGCACTGCTAATGCGCGGCACATTCCATTTACTGTGCGGCTCCTTTGCCGACAGCAAGCTCGACTTTGATGCCATACTGGCGAATGGTAACTGAATCGATAGGGATTTATCTGCATAATGAATTCGTAACTAATGCAAATCTCTTTTGTTCTAGCTGATGCGGATATCACACTCCGTACGTATGCGTATATTAGACGTGCTGCTTTATTCATTCAGACGGAGGAGCGTGATAAGGGACTGGATGACTTTGCGGAAGCTGAGAAACTGACGCCCGACAATCCAGATGTATATCATCAGCGAGCACAGATCCTGCTGCTGCTGGAGCAGATCGATGCAGCGCTATTGGAGTTCGACAAGGCTGTGCGCCTAGCACCCAATCATGCAATTGCCAATGTACAGAAATGTTATGCCGAGTACCGTTTGTCGCTGATGGCCGGCGATGAGAAGCGCTTGAAGCGCGTCATACAGGACTTCGAGCAGGCTATCGAAAAGTTCCCGGACTGTGTCGAGTGCTACAGTTTGATGGCTCAGGTGCTGGCCGACCAGCAGCAGTTCCCAAAGGCGCAACACTTCTACGACATGGCCATGAAGCGGGCGCCCACAAATCCCGCTCTGCTCGTCCATCAGGCGATCATGATGCTGCAATGGCGCGGTGACATCGAGGCTGCTGTATCCCTGCTGAATCGCGCCATCGAAGTGGATCCCAAATGCGAGCTGGCCTACGAGACGCTCGGCACCGTTGAGGTGCAGCGCGCCGAGCTGCGGCGTGCCGTTGATCTGTTTGAGAAGGCGCTGCTCTATGCCAAGAGCCAGGCGGAGCTGGTCCATGTGTATTCGCTGCGTAATGCGGCGCTAGCTCAAATCAATGTCACTCGCAAGCTGGGCATCGACATGAACTCCGTGTCGGCGATGGCCCAAACTGGTTTTCTATCCCAGGGATCCATGTAGATGAAGGACGAATGGACAGCGAACGTTGCCACCCGACATGGCGGGACGAAGGCAGCCTAATAAGCGAGCATTTATTTGCGTTTCAACTTGTGTGCTACCTAAGTATAACTACAATGACCTCCCCCCACGACGCATACAACCAAACAACACACACATCTACACCCATATACATACTAATCAATGAAATCAAATGATCAGCCCTGTTATATACACACAAGACACATAAAAAGATATGGAAAATCTTATTTTAGTTATTGTGCTCTAGTTTTAGCAATGAAAGTCGTCTATAATGAAACATATATAACACAACTGTTAAGTATCTTTTCATGTATTATACTATATATACTATATATATATATATAGTATTGCCTAAGCCAAGACTATATTATATAGTTAAATGTTAGCCTAGCTTTAAAACAAATTATAAACATTTCTAACTAAAAACGTTTGAGCTCAGGAAGGATTTGGTGGCGTCGATTCCAATTGATTGTAGGACTGCACCTCGCCGGATATGTAGCCGGCACAGATTAGCCACAGTGTTGCTCGGATGCTGCCGATGATGGCGTAGTCTTCCTCTAGTTTCTGCAGCATGGGCAACACCAGCCCGGGCAACGCACCCAAGCCATTCGTGATGCCCATCAAAGTGCCGGCAAAGTTGGGACTCATGTCCAGCGGCAGCAGCTTGATGCCCGCATAGTAGGCGCCAAAGGCCATAATGCTCCAGGGGCGTGCCGAGCTCTCCTTGTCATGTATAAAATACATGGTCACACTGAAGAAGACCAGCCAGGACATTAGGCGACGCGTCTGCGTGCGATTTAAGATGCCCTCGGCAATCAGATAATCGCTGAACGAGCCGGAGGTCAGGGATGCCAGCCAGCTGTACAGATGTGGTGCCATCAGCCGCATGCTGGTCTCCAGCTCGTTCCAATAAGACTTGCCCTTGGCCTCCAAGTCATGCAGCATCTGCTCCAGTTCCTTGGCGAACTCCTGTTGATTCCAATCGTGCTGCATATTGGACGCTATCAGCGCCCAAATGGGCGCATTCATCAGCATATTGCTCCAGGGCACAACCTCATTGGTGGTATCCCCAACCTCCGTGCCTAGCGTTTCACACACTTGACTCTTAATGTAATCGCGCTCACTGCTCTGTATGTACGGCGAGTCATCCGGCTTGCTGTAGCAGACCACAACCTGCATAGGAAGACATAGGCATTAGATTATCTCTAGCCAATCAGTGAAAGATCCCTTACAAAGCCAGCGAACCACAGTATCGCACCACAGCCAACCACATAGAAGGCTACCGCCCAGTCCTGCTCGTCGATCGTAAACCCACTGACCAGATGCATAAATATGATGCCTATTTCGCCGGCGCTCAGCACGGAGCTGCACAGCATGCCACGCTCCTTCTCCGGCACCCATTGAGCCAGCATAGCGCTCACGGCCGGAAAAGTGGGTCCCTCGAACAAGCCAATGACCATGCGTAGCAGCATCACGCATTTGGGTCCGCCTTGGCGCACAACTGTGGGCGTCAGCAGCGTTAAGATACCAGACGATAATATCGAAGCGCCCAATATCCATTTGCCGCCATAACGCTCCGCTAGCCGCCCGCCCGGAATGTGGGTGATCATATAGCCCACATAGAAGGATATTGTGATTAGCACCTGCACCTCCTTGGTCCATATGTCGGCACAGTCGGTCGTGGTAATGGGCAACAGATCAATTCGTCGCTGTGGCTCACATGACATGCCACTCTTCAGTCTTGGATACGTGCGCGAAGAAGCATGAGACCGATCCGTTTTACGAGATTGTTTCCTTGACTGCTTTGCCATACGGGACTGCTTTGCCGTACGGGAATTTTTCGCTCCATGGACATTTCTCACCCCATATGGACTATGAATATATTTCGCTGCATAGGAATTTAACGTCGAAAAGATATTTTTCTTAGTGTCCGCCGTATGGGAATTTGCCCTACGTGCCCTCCACGTACGCGGCGTATTTTCCAATTCGATAGCAGCCAGTTCATTGCAATTCCGGGCAATGCGATTCAGTGAGAAGTCCAGGCACAAGCGTATGGTATAGGCATTCACAATGGCCAACAGGGCAAAGCCGCAGAGTACCACGCGTTGTCGCACCTGCAGATCTATTACGATTAAACTTTATATAGCTCCCATTCCCGATCGCTACTCACAATCAAATAACTCTCGCAATTTTGGCTGCATTTGTGACATTTTGTTTTTTACAAAAAAATTAAATAATAAAAATATTAAATTAAAAATCTAAAATTTTAGTGAAATAAATTACAACTCAACTATGATTTCAATTGAGCAATAACTACTTTTACAACAATACAGTAATAATTGCCTAGGACGTAAGGGAACGAAAAATAATGGTATAATTTTTACTATTTAATGTTAGGATATACTTAAAGGTGTATCAAAATGTTTTTGAACAAAATAACATTTATTATATATCCTGTAAAAATGGGATTTCAGGTCAAGAAGGCTGACACTCTTCATATATATTCTTGATCAGGACAATAAGTTAAGTCGATCTAGCCATGTGTGGCTGTCCGTACGTCCGTCCGTCCATCTGTCTGTCCGTCCATCCGTCTGTCCGTCCTTGAGAAGGCAGCAATATCAAAAGCCCCAAAAGCTACTTATTTGAAATTTTAGGTTTATTTCTTATGATATATAATAATAATTTTCTATATATATTATAGTATTAAATAATAACAATTAAAACCAAATTTTTGAATAAGTTTATGCACTTTATTTGAACTAACATTATAAAAACAATTATGTCTTAACGTTAAAGTTAAGAGCACATGTATTACACATTGATCAACAATTAAAAAATTTCGTACAATATTTAAACTGAATGTTTTCTTTTTCTCTTTTTTTTTACATTTTGCAATGCAAATTAGGTACATGCTATCTTATTTTTGTTTTTTTGTTTTTTCTTTGCTACACTAAAATTGAATTTTTGTTGCTGTTTCGTTTAAATACTAAATAATAATTAAGAGAGTAAATTGCTGCAGGTGCTGGTGGGAGTTGGGGGCGGGCAGGATGGATGGGTTGAAGAATAGATAGATAGCCAAGCTATCTTACGTATAACAGGCATAAGTTACATACATATATATGGGGGAGGGTTCGGGGGCAACTGCAGCTAAAAGCTTATAATTTACTATATATAGATATATACTTAGTTAGACAGCGCACTGGGGGGCCGACATTTTGGCATACTATAAAACTAGCAATTGCAATAGATGATCGCAAGATGTACGTTGTACATTAACAATGTCTTCTTGAGGTTCCATAACAACAAAATTCTCAAATTCTCGAAATTCAACAGGTGCACAATAACATCAATTGTACTACGTACATAGAGACATACGGGCACACATGCATGGGGAACTGGAGCACATAGGCTATGGCACTTTGGATCTGATTGCTCTAGGAGCTCTGCTCCAGGGCCTTCGATTTGGGCTGTGGTTTGCGTTCTTCGGCCTCGAAGTCGACGCTGCGTGGCTGCATGATTGCATCGTTGAAGGGCTGCACCTCGCCGGACGCCCAAACGCAGTAGATGATGGCCGTGATGAAGAGCACGCCAAAGGCCACCCAGAAGACGGTGCGCCATTCGAGCAGTGAGGCGTTCGGTGTCATCACGCCCACCAGATAGGGTGTCACCACGCCCGTTATGGCACCAATGCCGTTCGTAATGGCCATCAGAGTGCCAGCATAGTTGGGACTCATGTCCAGCGGACTGAGCTTCATGCCCGCATAGTAGGCGCCCATCAGGCCCATGCAAATGGTGAAGAGCACGACGACAAGGACACGATCGCAGCCAGCATAGGAGGCACCAACCATGAAGATGGCCGGGCCGAAGGCAGCCAATCCTGTCATCACCTTACGCGTGTTGGTCGTATTCATGATGCCGCGACGAATCATCCAGTCGGCCACAAAGCCGCTGCCCACCGACACGATCCACATCATCACGTAGGGCAGAGAGGAGTACAGGCCGTTGGCCTTGATCGAGAACTGCAGCACATCGGCCATATACTTGGGCAGATCCGTCACCATGATATAGAAGCCCCAATCGTGACCGATCTGAGCGCAGACCAGCGCGAACATGGGCAGATTGGTGAGAATGGCCTTCCAGGGTGTCGGCGGTAGATTCTCATTACGGCCAATGGTTCCGATCTCCTTGTTCAGATACTCGCGTTCGGAGGGCTTGATGAAGGGATGGCTGCTGGGATCGCTGAAGCACAGGAAGATCTGCAAGCATAAAAAGTAGAGATTGTTGTAAGTTAATCAAATAACAGTATGGAAACCAATTGATAATACTTACGAAGATGACAAACCAAACAACGCCAAGACCGCCAAAGAAGTAGAAGACAAATGGCCATTCGTACGTGTCGAGAAAGACGCCCGATAACAGGTTCCCCATAATTGTGCCCACCTGACCACCGCCCAGGACCAAGGCGCCCAGTTTACCACGTTCGTTGGCTGGCACCCAGGCAGCGAGCAGGACACTCAAGGCTGGGAATGTGGTACCCTCGCCAAGACCCATCAGAACACGTGTCACAATCAACCAATCGGAGCCGCCCTGTTCAATGGCCAGCGGCGTGAGCATGGTGAAGACAGCCGTCGAGAGAATGCCCAGGCCGAGAGTCCATTTGCCGCCAAACTTCTCGGCGAGCAGACCACCGGGCACATGGGTGACAATGTATCCAATGTAGAAGGAGGACAGAATCAAGCCCTGCAACTCCTCGGACCATTCGAATTTGCCGCCACTGGAGGCGGCGCCATTATCCAAGTCATCGGGTTCACAGATCGCATGGCCCTCATCTACCGAATCCGAATTGTTCTTCTTAATCACGAGCACCGTAATCGCCTGGGAGAGACAGACGCGCATCGTATAGGCATTCAGGATGGCCAGAAAGCCCATTATGGCCAATATCACACGTTGTGGCAACACAAAGTCTGCAAATGCATAAAGAGTTTAGACCAAGTTTAGTTAATCAATTATTAATTAACATGATAATTAAGTACTAAAGTTTCGTTGACGTCAATGTAAAGTTGTGAATGGCCATCGAAGAGCACTCAAAAACTTAGCATGCGAATAAAACACCAATTTGTTGGGCTGATTTTCAAAGTTATTCAATTAGAGTAGACAAATCAATTTTCAGCTGTTAAATGACAAATTAAATTTGATTGCTAGCTATTCGACGTACATATATTCATTTCAATTAGTCAGCAACCGAAGCTGTAATGTGTCCCAGGCACGGAAGCTTTGCCCGCTACACATATCCGATAAATGCGAAATTGGAATAAAGAAATCAAGTAAATATACTCTAGTTAGGAGTGCTAGGCTAGACGATGAGGGAGGTATCTTTAATGTGAAGTAATCTATATTTTTGTATAATTTCCTATCTATCTGTGTACCTCTTCAAATAGTCAAGATATACTCAAATAACTGAAGTTTTTTTTAGCAATTTTAATTAATTTAAGGGAAACGAAAATTGATGATGTAATATAAAGTTGATCATCGCGTGATCTGGATGGACGTAAATATAATTCCGAGGTTGCGAGATCGACGATTTCATACATATAGACAGACGGTTTGATGGATAGATGCACGAGCGAACAAATTGGAGGGAGGGCAGAGAAAGAGAAAGACGGACAGACAGACAGAAGAGCGCAAGGTTAGGCAGTAGAATGGACAGCCAGAAAGACGGACAGACAGAAGGACGGACAGACTGAATGCTGGAAGAGCAGACAGAAGAACGGATAGACTGTCAGAAAGATTGATAGTGAGAGGGACGGAAAGCACTAGGAGGGACAGACAGAAGTATGGACATACAGACAAAAGGATGGACGGATAAACAGAAGGACGGACGAGCAGAAAGAAAGGCGAACGGATAATCAGAACAACAGAATGACAGACAGGCAGAAGAACCGACGATCAGAAGGAGGGACGGACTGTGTTAAATCGATTCGTCTGCTAATCCTGATCAGAAACACTTAGTTAGACTTCATATCTTCCGCCACACTTCCTGCTGCCTAAACATACAATTCTACCAAGTCCCCCCATCCAAAATACCCAATAAAAATCTTCAGCGTACATTACAAACAATAAATATTATGAAAAACTATGAAACTATTCGGCTCTTGCATAATCTCATATAAATATTTATGAATTTATTGTATAATGTGCTTTTCTTTTGAAATATGGCCACCCCAGTTTATGGCGCCATATCATCATAATTTGTTAAATGAAATTATGTCTTGATAAGTTAACAAATTTCTGTTATTATTCGCGATAAGTTAACGTGGCTAAATCCGAGGAAGGAATCATAAAAACACAGTTGCTTGGCAATTAACAATTTGTACTCGAGTTGATTTTATTGTTCGACTTTTAATTTGAACTTCAGAAAAAAAAAAAAAACAATCATACGAACGTTATAAATACCAAACAAATTGATATGGCTCGATTCTATAGATATTTCAATTAGGGAACTTTTCGTTTCTCAATTTGGTTGTTATTTTTTTTTTCAATATACGAAATGCCAAGGTTAAATCAATGTAAACAAAATTTATTTTCTCTTTTTTTTTGGGAACTATTCTGTCAATAGGAATGAGTCTAACAATCTATTAACACATTACGGAGTATATAATATTATAATAGAGGATTGCAAAAAGTTAACAATTATATATACACGTTTGGGAAATGTAGAGAGAGTATATGGATTTTAGGGAAAGTCCGGTTGGGTGTATAATGATCTTTTTGTTGATCTGAATATAAATCTGTTCACTGCAGTATATACTTGTATGTGGTATTTAGATTCTAAGTCGGAAATTTTGATATTTTCCACTCACTTATCTATACGCCTTTTAGATCCGAGACTAATCAGAAAATAATTTATAATCTATTACGTTTGTAGAGCTGGAATAACCAACGTTTTTGAAGTAGCTCATTGTAGACCCTCTCAACACCCAATCTTTCGCCCAGCGAGGCATAAACTTAAACCTAATTGACACCTGCACGAGTATTATGCAGTCAGTTAATCTCCACTATCTCTTCACTTTTGATCGCTAACCAATTCATGACAATATTATTAGAACAAAAAACAGAAAAATAGAATATTGTTGATGTGCCGACTGTCACAGGCGTAATTATCCACGCTTCAGTCAGCACCGTCAGCACCGTCAGCAACACCCGTAACACCCAATTCCCGTATACCAAATTCTCGTTTCCCGACCCAATTCCCAGCTGCCAGTTGTTAATTCATTTTGATCGAAAGATGGGATTTCTGATTTATTGAGCAAAGTAAACAGTAAATCTAATCGACGTCACTCAGTTGCAATTCTGTTTGGCATAGAAATTAGCGCTCATAAATTTCTATATAAATATATTTACGTAGTCCCAGTACGAGCGACAGACAATTTAATGATGTCCCAATATTTACCATAGTATTTAACAAATACTTCAACCGCAAGCCGACAGCCGAGACGAAATTTATAAGCAACACGATTCTCAAATAAAATACAATCCAATTACGAGGCAAAGTTATTGATAAGGCGGCACCCGTATGGTTCTATATAGATATAGATATAGATATTGATATTTATAATTTTGTGTGCTTTTCTATGTAAATGGGGCGCTAATCATATCATATCATCGAGTGGGCCATAATTTACTCGACTTTAATCCACAATCACGATTAGTGGCCCTCTATCAGCTTAGTTCTTTATTATGTATGCCCACCCGAGAGTTATCTAGCTGATATAGCTCTACAGATATGGTAACACTCAGCTGACATTTAGATTTGTACTAAGCGATAAGCACAAGTAATTACCTTTATAATAGATTAACGAGAATTACGTATAATACATTTCCGTGCTGGAAATTCATGAATTAATGAAATATAAAATATATTAGATATGCTAGATTGCATAGTTATAATAGTTATAAATGGGAGGGGTGTATAAAAAGTTTTGAGAATTTTGAAAATGATTTTCAATGTTTTTAAAAACATTTAAAAACTTCTGGAATATAAATTTAAAAAATATTATATAATATATAATATAATATAATTTAATATATATAAATAAAATTCGCTATAATTTTCGTAAACACCTCGTAGAACTATTTTGTTATTACATTAATTAGCTGATTAGGATATAATACAAATGGAAGTTTATTCTTTGTAATTACATTTTAAGTGGATAAACCTAAGTTAATTATGAGCTTTACATTCTGACAAAGATCTGAGATAAGCCCTGACTAGTATAGTCTTTAATTTTATCAGTTTTTATACATATATACATATATATTTATATTGTGATTGGCGATAGCACGACATCATTTCTATAAAATTCCTTCAGACATGACTTTATACATGCTCGTTCTTTGCGAAAATTAAGCACGAGGCTAAAGTACGAGCAATATATTGTGTATATATATATATAAGATATGCGTGCACTGGATCCACTTCGACTATGGATAAGGCATGGAAAAGTTTTCATTTAGCACTAAGAGTTCAATGAGTCCAATGAGCATGCATATCGCAACTATGCCGGGCAGAATCCAAGAATCGAGCCCCAAAGATATATATGATATATAGGCAATGACACATGCTGGTTAGTCAATCATAAGTGTCAAGAGACCCATTTAAACAAAAGAAGAAAATACTTAAGTACCTAACTCACGTTTACAGCAAAAACAAATAATAAAAAAAAAACAAGTACATAAAAAATAGCAAAAAAAAAAAATTAAAAAAAACTTTAAAAATATTTTTCTCCCGCTATTTTGAACGTAAACAAAAAACATTTGCATACGACAAATAAAAGCGCACGAGTCAAAAAAATATTAAAAACATGAATACAAATTCCAGTTGGCGGCGTTACAACATTTCTTTTTTCGAAGACATATACTATATATATATATCATAAAATATTTATATATGCTTAAGTTCTTACAAAAGAAATGCTTGCCCAAGACATTATGAAACGAAAGAAGGGAATGGATTGGAATAGCGTGTAAAACAGAGAAAGAAAATTCTTTTATTACATTGACCTTGTCCAAAAAAAATTATGATAGAAAAAACAATGGAAAGGAAATGAGCATTGGCTTTATAAGGAGGTCACCCGCTAACGCTAGTTGCCCAATTGAAGAAACCGAAGCAGCAGCAGAATTTTGTATTTATTTTTCTTTAATTTTTGAAGAGAGTTTAACAGGTTTATGATAATTGCTAAAGCACAAAAAAAATGTTTAATTTGAAAGCTTAATTGATTTGGCTTGTTTTTTGACTCAATTTCGATATTTGCTAGTTTATAAAAACAAAATAATTTTTGGAATTTTTTTAGAATTATTTTTGCATCGGAAAATTGTAAATATTGTCGATATTATTTAGTATATATACTATATATATATCATATATACTATTGTTGCCTGCCTTCGTTACACATTTTGCGACATAAGAAATACTTTTGGAATTATAAACTAAAAAAAAAACTATTTATATATTTTGAATTCTGTTTGAAACGAAATACCATTCGAGAGAGCCATTGTTTTGTATTTCTTATTATAATTTTGCAAAATATAAGCAATTTTATTTACTTTTTATATAAATATACGTAAAAGACAAGTTGTCAGGCATAAAAAAATAAAAAAATTCAAGAATTCACGAATATATATGAACACGTTTTGCTACTTTATTTGACATCGTTCAGATAAATTCGGCTATAAATTGCTAAGTAGCGCATTAAGGTAAATGTTTGTCTGGCCTGTAGCTTACATATAGTATATATAAATATTTATATAAAATATATATATATATAGTTGAACAAACGGCCTAAGTAAAACGATAAGCTTCACTGTGCTGTGCACCCTACAGACATGCGTAGGCAGCTCTGAAATACCAAGAACTCTCCGAGCTGAGCTGGGCTTTACTTTATTTATTTATTTATATTTTTGACTTGTTTCTGTCGTCATCGTCTCGCCTTTCTTTATTCACATGCAAATTCGATGCCAGACGTCGTCATTTGTACATAGAAATAGGCAAATTAGAGTTCGATCCACCGCAAGATTATTCATGATTATGTTGACGCGTGCCTGGCATATAATATGGCTAAACAAAGATCTAACCGAATCGCATCCGTAACCAAATCATGTACCAAAAAAAAAAAATACAAAAATACAAAGCAAAAACTGAATCGGAAGTGCAAATGCAGAGAAACAAAAAATGTTTTGTCATTGTTTATTTTATGCGATATACATACATACATACATACATACATATATACATATATATATTTAAGGTATGTACACTTAAAACTTAAGTTTGCATTCAATTTGCTGTTATTGTTGTTGTCGGTCAATGTCGGTTGAGCAATAATTAAAGAAACATTATAAGAATGTTGAGCCAGAGTTCAACGAATTCGAAATCCGATTTGAATTTGATTTCGAATTCCCAATTCAAAGCACAGCACACTAAACACACGACACACACACACACGCACACAGGCACACACAAACACACTCTCACACACAATCCAATTCGATTCTTATTGCACTTACACTTTGATAAACTTATGCCCCATTGCGGTTGTTGTGTCATCTCGGCCCTGTTTTCTTGTAATGTTAACAAGTTGGCCAATTCCTTCGCCACGGTTACGAATTACGCTGTTCGCTGCGGCGAAAACAATATTTAATTCTTCACACTTTTGCCGCACCGATCCTGAACGGGACACAAGTTATTTATTTAATCGGCTTTGAGACACTTTTCACTTTTGGCGCACGCGCAACAGGACAGCTAGCGAAAGCAAAACCAAACAGAGACAGCGGCAGTGCGGGTAGAAGAAGAGAGATAGAGAGACAGTGATGAAGAACCGCACGCAACGACAACTTGAATCGTACTGCGCGCACGAGACTGGAATGTGCAATGAAAGTGCACTGGAAACACGCACTTCTTGCGGGCTGCTGCTGCTGCTGCTGTTGCTTTTGCTTATGCTTCTTCTTCTCCTTCGTCTTTACTCTGCCGTTGTCGTTTATTTGTTTTAGCGGTTTTTCACACCACACGATCTGCCGCGCTTTTGTTCTGCCTTCCGCGCACGTCGGCTGTTAAATTTCAAATGAGAAATTATTTCCACTGACTTTAGTTTATATGCGAACAGATAAGCGCTGCTGCTACTGCTGCTGCGCAGCTCTGTCGCAGCTGCTGTTGCTCTGCTCTGCTCTGCTCTGCTGTGCTTCAACTGTTGCTGTTGAGAGTTATTGCTGCTAGCGTCGCTGCCAGCGTCGATCATTGCGTCAAGGAATCGCAAGCTCTATATATATGTTTATTTGTATATTAGCCCATACATACGCTACACTCTCATATAGTTTTAAGAGACCCCACTCATAAAAATCGCTATCTGACCCAACTGCCCGTCCTCGTGGTCAACGACGTCGTCGCCGTCGCCGTCGTCGACGTCTTTCACATGCCTCAAGCGTTCCCGCCCAAGGAACTTTGTTTTTATATACTTCACATTTTGTGCGAATTCGTTTTCGTTTCGTTTGACTTTCGATTCGGAGCTGTATTGAATATTTTAACGGTTTTTCGCTGTGAATCATTGACTTATCGAACACGCGCCACAGATACTACAGAACAAACCACTTTAGTAACCTACCTATAGTTACTGCTCTATACCTATAAGATTTTAAATGTAGCAAATGGTCATTAAACTTCAAAATTAAAACAATTGTCTATACAAACTATACCCTGTAGTTACCTTATAAGCAATGGGGTATATACTTAGGTATACTAAGCATAAAAAACTGCTATCATTTAGTATAGGCTAAAAATGGTATATATATTATGGAAATTCATATACAAAAGAGAGATATTGTTATATGTACATGTATGTATATATTCATGTATTCCAGCTAGATGCATCTGAGCACAATCTATAGAAGACATGTATGTAAAATTATGAAAAATATATGATCCTCTATACTAAACCCACAACAATTTTACTCCTAGTTCCTCCACATAGCTAAAAATCGATTTCAATATCTGATTTTTCTTAGTATAACTCGAGAACTATGAGCGCTAGAACTATCAAATTTGGTATATAGATACACATCTTGTATACCGATATTACAAATAAGTTTTTAAGTTAGCAACTCATCTGCAAAGTTAATTAGGCATAGCCGAATACTAAATGTTAAGGGTATTAAGGTAGTCAGTCATTTCCAACTAGATCACTCTTAATTGCCTTCAACTAATTTATGGCAAGCTGTCAAAGAAAAAGCGCATATGCTCCATAATCGAAAACAGAGTATTCAACACGTGCAACAACTTTTGCCAGCTAAATCTTTTATTTTTACAACAAACATCAACAACAATAACGACGACGACGACAACGAAAAAACGCAACTAGTTAAAAACCGTTAACAATTTATTTTTTGTTATTTTGTGCTTTGTGAAATACAATTAAATAATGTTTTTAGGGGGCAGGAGGCAGCTGGAGCAGGAGGCGGTGTCTGTAGCTGGT
Source organism: Drosophila nigricruria (assembly GCA_037075265.1). Taxonomy (NCBI): domain Eukaryota; kingdom Metazoa; phylum Arthropoda; class Insecta; order Diptera; family Drosophilidae; genus Drosophila; species Drosophila nigricruria. Next base: position 12,182,168 of record JBAMCI010000150.1, on the reverse strand, counting down.
TCTAGCAGGGTGCTAAAGTGAATGGTTTTACTATTAGTTGACCGAGCACGCTATATACTATATAGCCAAGTATTCAAGTAGTTAATATGCAACTACATCTATAATTCTAACCAAAATTGGTTTACAGCAGTATTTTTTGTTTTTTTTTTTTGTATTCGACATTTGCTTGGTGCAAATTGTGCGGTTTATTGCGGTTGAGTTATGATAGAAACATTATATATTTATATATCTATATCTAGTATATATATATTTATATATATATAAATTGTTGTAAAAGTATTGTTTACTACATAGTTCTTTGATGAGCGTAACTCGAGCTGTGGCCTAAAACTAAATGAGCGATCTAAATGAATGATCATTGCCAGTGTTTAATTGTTATGGGCGCAACGTGATCCGTATGCCAAAGACAATCATATACGAGTGTTATCTAACAACGTTAGATTTCGAAAAGTTCTATTCTATGTGCTAACCACAACTATGTACTTTTATACAGATTAAAATAAATCACAATCGGCTTTAGATTATTGATTATTTATCAAGCGAAAGGGTCGGTGCTTGGCGACAGTTAAGTACTATATATTATATATGCACTATATGTACATATATATACCGATTTTTATATATGTGTGTGTATTATGGACATTGCAGGTTTATCAGCCAAGTTTTTTTATTTTATTATCAATGGCACACTTTGTTCAGACGACAGAGCAAATGAACAGCGATTGAACTCAACAACTCTGATTATCAAGAGCAAACACTCAACAAGCTGCAAAGTATACATTATATATTTCATATATATTATATACCATATATATGTGACATTACTAAGAAATATGTTAAAAAATGTTAAAAGAAAAAAAAAACAAAAGGCAAAGGAAATGGCATATTAATTGATAATAACGTCCACTAATAAAACATATTTATTAATTGCTAATGCTATCAGCATATTTATTGTTCGCTCTTCTGCCCTCCTCAGCTAACCCTGAGGAACTCTATATGTTGTTTAATGAATGTCGACAGCTTAAATTAAAGAGCGCCTCCTCCATCCATCCAGCCAGACAGATCAAATGGCCCACGCATGTGATACAATCCGATCCCAGCCGATCTGACAGACAGCTCGGTAGCTGCGTGTTATGATCTTCCCTGTTGATGTTGTTGGAACTTCAATTGGCCTGCTGACTTGCAGCATACCAGATCACATAGAGCCATTCTGCAATTGAAATTGAATTGTTTGTACATCATTTTAATAAAAAAAAATTATGCCAAATATAAATGAAAAGTACATTTTTGATAAGTCTGATGCATATCAAATACTCTTTCAAATTATAGATATTATAAAATGAAATTTGTCTGAAACTATATTCAAAGTATTTGATTAATAATCATGCAATGACAGAGCTAATAAACTAGCATATATATTATTATTAAATTTAAAATTATATATATTATATTAAAAATGAGAAATTTAAATTAAGCTATATTTAACATATTTATTTGACTACTGTATTTAAATTTTGTACAATATATTATTTTGTTATGATTTAACTACTTATATTTTTTTCTTATTTCATAATAAATAAGTAAATAAAATGTATATATTCTTAGTTTGTTAAATATATTTTTTTAATTTATTTATTATTATTTCAAAAATGTTTTTTTTTTTTATATTTTCTTTTATTAAATATATATTTTTTATTATTTATTTTCAATTATTTTTTTTATTTATTTTATTTTCTCCTTTTTTTATGATTTCACAACAATGTTTTTAGTATAATTAACAATTTATTAATTTCGTAAGATTGTCTCACAGCAAATCTCATTGAAGCACACAAGTTAGAGTATTTCAGAAAATGAATGCAAATGCCGGGTATATTTCCATGTAAAGTCCCAAATCCGGCTAAAACCGCTAGCCGCGTGTCCCTGACCGAAAACATTTCCGGTTACAACTGGTATGCTATATATATATATAGATATTTATATATATATATACATATATATAATACAGAAATCGACTCAAACTGCTCATACTCTCAATATCTAACTTCCATTCGAGTATTTTGCGTTATTTATTCGTCCAAATTAATTGAGGCGTACGAAATGAAATGCCTTTATGGATGGGCGTCTATTTATGGCGCTGTTGCTCGTCTCGGCAAGAGTTTTGTCAATCAGTAGAGTGCGGACGGTGACCTTTTGAATTGATGGAACTGTAACTGGAACTGGGCTCCAATAGGCGCCACATTGAGCGCTTGGGTCAATTAAGATAGCGTGCAAAGGCGTAGGCAATACAACTTTTGCTGCGCCCCCCTCCCCAGAGAAGACAGACGCCTCTGTGCGAGCCGAGCTGCAGAATGTGCACTTGATTAGCGCTTAAAGTCAAAAGTAATGGCCCAATGCAATCCCAATGTCAGTGGAAATGTTTCCCATGTTCAAGTGTCAACTGCGAAATGCACTTTCATTAATATTGGGACAGGGCAAGGCAGCCCCCGTGGAACAGCAGCTGGAATACATTTTGCCACCATATGTCACTGCCCCGATAAATCATAATGATAATGATCATGATCACAATCATAATTAAGCAACAACTTCAAATATGCATTGCCTGCCCCTGACCTTGGGCCTCCAAAGAAGTTTCAGCTCGTATCGGATATATACGTTTATGTATATATGCTTATAATAGTTGTATTTAAGTAACATGGAATTGAGTGGAGGGGGAAAAACAAGAAAACAAGTTTCATTTCCCATTCAATTACAATTCAATTCCAGTTATGTTTCCCAAGAGATTATTGAAGTACTGTATAAATAGATAAATAATATTTAACAAAACTATGATTAACAGACATAAGTAAGCTAAATGTTTATAAATAATAAATGTATATTATTATTTAATCAGACCATTCAAGATTTTTAGTTACTTTATATATATATTACTTTAGATTGATAACTTGACAGATAGATAGAGATAGATAGATAGATAGATAGATAGATAGATAGATAGATAGATAGATAGATAGATAGATAGATAGATAGATAGATAGATAGATAGATAGATAGATAGATAGATAGATAGATAGATAGATAGATAGATAGATAGATAGATAGATAGATAGATAGATAGATAGATAGATAGATAGATAGATAGATAGATAGATAGATAGATAGATAGATAGATAGATAGATAGATAGATAGATAGATAGATAGATAGATAGATAGATAGATAGATAGATAGATAGATTGAATGATAGATTGATAGATTGATAGATTGATAGATTGCTAGATTGCTAGATTGCTAGATTGCTAGATTGCTAGATTGATTGATTGACAGATAGATGAATAGATTGATTGATTGATTGATTGATTGATCGATTGATAGATAGATGAATAGATTGATTGATTGATCGATTGATAGATAGATTGATTTATTGATTGATTGATCGATTGATAGATAGATAAATTGATTGGTTGATAGATGGATAGATTGATAGATTGAAAGATTGATGGATAGATTGATAGATTGAAAGATTGATGGATAGATTGATAGATTGATGGAATGATAGATTGACATATTGATAGACTGATAGATTGATTGATTGACAGATAGATGAATAGATTGATTGATTGATTGATTGATCGATTGATAGATAGATGAATAGATTGATTGATTGATTGATTGATTGATCGATTGATAGATAGATAAATTGATTGATGGATTGATTGATACATTGATAGATAGATTGATAGATTTATAGATTGATTGATTGTAAACTGCTTGCTCATATAGCAAATTGTTGGAAATTACAAAAAGTATTTGCCTGGCTCATATGTTAATAAACTCAATTACTAAATATATATTATATATATCTAAAACTAGAATTACAATCATTTGGGAATTAACAATAATACAAATGAATAGATAAATTCTGTAAAATATTCAAATAGTACGGGTATTTTTTTATCTACTAAGTTATACAACTAAGAAATTATGCCATGAACATTACACGAAACTTGACTAAACTAAGTGAGTAAACGATTTATTTTTCAGAAGGGTTATAAATCACGAGGGTAAACACCGTACAGAGAGAGAGAGAGAGAGAGAGAGAGAGAGACAGAAGGAGAGAACAAAAACCAGTTAATAGATACTTAAACAATTAAAATAGTTTTGCTACAAATGAGTCGAGCACTAAAGACAGCTTTTGACATTTTTAAGGTCGCGTGGCCAGGAAAAGCAAGCACAGGTTTTCGACTTACCTAGTTAGTATAGATATTATCTATATAATGTCATGCAAAGTTGTCACGAGACTTGAACTACTTTGGCTGGAGTGGAACACGTACAAGTGCCTATCTATCTATCAAACTCAAGAGTTGAGTTAAGTAATCTAGAGGAGAGTGCCAGCCAAATTGAAGGCTGTCAACTAAAACTGATATATATATACATATATATGTGTGTGTATTGGAATCGGCTAGCACGGTTTGATCTTTACCCTGCAACTATGTTGGGTTTTTTGCTATTTTGTTTTTCATTAACTTTTGTTTTTCTGTTTAGCAAATGATATTCCTTCAGTCATTCATTATCTAACATATGTACATGTCGTAAACACAAATAGCTAGTTGCTATCTTAAATATAGCGTTTACAGCGGTACTAATAGTAAAATACTGTCTAATCTTTATAGCGCCAGCAACTTTATATTCTTTTTGACTGACTTTTGTACCGCTGAGCATCGTGGGTTAACACTCCACTGCAGCTAGAAGTAGATAAGATTTAAGGTTTCTATTTTCGACATGGGCTACGATAGTAAAGCATATATCCGATATAAATCTGACAGCATGTGACTCAGTTTATTGAAGTCGCACGCCGACAATTCAAGCATCTAAATGTTACTGAAATTATTTTTAAGTTTTTATTTACAGTCGTTTATGAAGTGAAATATGGGTATATGGGCTTGCATCTTGTTGTAAATGCAACTGTCTGTAGGTAACCTTTATGAAGGTAAAGACATTGGGTGGGTCTTAAGCTAGACATGAAATTTTATATATTTACTTGATTTACTCCCATGTTAGACGGCATTAACAGATTTTGGGTATGCTCATTGAGAACTTGGTAAATCATGCATATGTACTTTTGGCACAAGGATATCTTCTTAGTTCGACCAAAAATGTGGAAAGTGTTTAAGTGTTGACCTCCTCTCTAGATTGGCCAAACTCTATATTACCAGCACAAGAACTGTTTCTACATAAAGCTTTAGAGCGAGGATCATTAGGTAGAATAACTCTATATCTGCAGGATAACTCTTGATATACTTTACAGATAGATTTACTTATTATATGAAACCCTCTTCGAATCATGGGAAATCAGAAAATATCAATATTCTTCTCAATTTATCTGAGCGAGTATAACCTAGTCAGCTATGTGGATCATCAGCTATAAATCTTTATCTACTCTATTTATTTACATGATCATCAGTTATTGCAGTAAAACTCTTGCTCTACCCACAAGTTCTAGAAATCTCTCAGATAGAAAAATATTAATATTTTATTCAATTCAAGTATTTGTATATCCCCAAGCGAGTATCATACAGTCAGCTAAACCCCCCAGCAACGTTCTTAGTTGTTACTTTTTGTAGGTGTGTCATCGCAATTCGTAATATCTTAATATCATAATATCTTAATTGCGCAAGCGGCTCATTAATGGTTCAATAGCATTTATAGAGCCTTTAAAAAACAAAAACAAAAATATATAAATTGTATATTTCCCAACACTTTCGAAGGCTTTTTAAATGCCCTAATTATATGTACTAAGCGCCCATATTATTTACAAGCCAAATATAAGTACATAAAATATGATAAAGAATTTATTTAAAAAAAAAAAAAAAAAAAACAAAAACCAGGCAGGGAGGCCTGCTTATGTATATACCTGTATGCACCTGTATGGAACAAAATAATAATTTATATACACAAGTCATTAAAAGTGTGAAAAGCTGTAAGAACCTTTAGCACGCAAATACTGTCTGACCGCTTGTCAACGGAATTAAATATTTAATTGAAGCGTTGTTTTTTATAATATTTGTTCGAGTGTTTCCTAATAAACACAGCCGGATTCGAAGCCAGTAGCTGGGGGCGGGACGCATAATCAAACCAACAAAAAACAAAAAACTTCAGACACATGTCTCATGCATAATATGTGTAAAATATATATTTTTAGCTGGCAATTTGTAAGAACGGAAGTGAAATACAGTCGATGTCATGTGATATTGGTGATTTCTCCTTATGTGAGATATGTTAACTGTAGCGTATTCAATATTTGCATATGCCTAGGCAAAAGCTTATTTGTCTGTCTATTAACGGTGTTTTTTTTTTCTATAGATGAATGACCCACTCTCTGCATTTACCTGCCATAATAGTGGGCTCTACAGCAAATGTGTGATAAAACTAACTAATTTAAATACAAACACACACAGATACATATACACACACATGCACACATACACAAACACACATACAATCTAAAGCCAGTCAAACAATTGAAACACCTTGACCTTACGAACAGGTGTAATAATGTGCTCAAGTGAAGTTTGCCGACAGCAGGGCAAAAGTAAATAAAATATTTACTAATACAGTTACAGTAATCATAATGGTAGCATAGAATCTCAAGTCTGCAGACATAAGTTGATAAGATTAGGCTGTATACGAGGCATGCGGCATATGAAACAAAGCCAAGATGAAGAAGAAGCTGAAGAGATAAGCAAAGAAAAACATAAGCAAACAAGTCCTGATATCCATTTCATTGAAATCTAACATATAAATGAATATAATGATATCAAGAGTCAGTGGAACACCTAAAATGAAACATGTTCCATTTACATTCATAACTAAAAAGTCATTATATAGACCTGATATAGTTTCAAAATAAAACTATTCCTAAATATGTCCTGATATCCATTATACTTAAATCTAACTTGACTGTAATTAAAGCAAGAGTCAGTGAAATACCTAAAATGGAACATGTTCCAATTCCATGCATCACTAAAAAGTCATTATATAGACTTGATATAGTTTCATGTGCCTAATAAGTTTTCTAAATAAAGTGTGCTTGTGTTTTGTTTACATATTTGCATTAAATTTGTTGCTTTCATATTTTCATATTTTGCATAAGTAAACAAAAATCACAACAATTTTGCTGATAACGATACGACGAAAGTGAAAATACGCCCTATGCAATAAATTAACGCAGATTACTTCTTATTTACTGTTCCGCAAACAATATACTTTATTTATTTTATGAATTTAAATATATATATATATATATTTTTTTATTATTTTCTTTTTTGTTTTTCTTTGCGCGATTCTTTATAATAACAATAACATGGCATTGGCTTGTGCGACCAGTCAACAAGATATCATCAAGTGTTTTCGCAGCATTGTCGCTGCTGGCGGCCTTTTGAACTCGACACACATTTGTTGGCCATTGACCTAACGACGAGTGGTTTTCTAAATACACAGAATTAAGTCAATTTAACCTTTAACAGTAGTGGCTCAGTAGTGAAAGTACATTTAACGTGCGAAATGCTTTTAAGCTTAACAAAATTTAAAATGTTATCGAAAAACATCGCTCAATGTACAATCGCTTGGTACATTATCGAGAGACAAAAAATAATCGTTTTTATTTAGTATTTTTTTGCTCAGCGGGCACAGCTGATAGTGCTGCAAAACACCATTATGACTGTTACGATATATCGCGTAATATTTAGCTATACAAATCAAAGAATTAAATCAATTTTTTTTGTGCAAACAAAATTTGGAAAAAAATAAATATTATCTTTTTAACATTACTAATATATTTTTTTATTATAAGATAATTAATTAATTAACTATTTTATTCTAGCATGTGCTTAAATATATCGTTTAGCTCATCCGTGATACCTATCGTGCAACCATCTCCCGATGTATGTCCATCTCTATTTTTGCACAACTCGTATTGTTTTTGTGCTGGAGTTAACTTTATATAGTTGGAGGTGGATGTCGTAGGCCTAGACATGAGCGATAGCGACGACGCGATATGGCTAGAAATCGGTATTAATCCACAACATGTTGTCTGTGAATCAGACGACGGCCTCTACAAGCTAATATGCGATAAGGCCTGGCTACAGGCGCTGGAACGTCATCGCAAACTTTTACCATTCCCAGCATGGGCGCTGCTGGACAGACGCGCACATCCCACAGGTCAACTGGAGCATCCCTGGACGCGCATATTGGTGCAAACGTATCGCAAGCAGTCACAGCGCAAAGTCCATCCCTTGCCAGCCAGAGGAGCCAACGGTGATAATACACAATTTCCACTGAGCTACTCACAGGCCGTATCCAATGTGGCCAATCTCAACTTCAAGCAGCTGTGGGAGGCGGCCTACAAGCAATATTCTGGCGCCCATGTTAAGCAATGTAGATCGAATGGCGGCACTCAGGCCAAGCAGATGCCACCGAACGGCGGAGGATTTCAGCCACACGATGTGGTGCTGCGGGAGCTGATCCAACGTATCTACAATTGCCCAGTAATCGCGTGCCAACAGGAGGGCGATGGAATCTCTAACAGTGATGTGAACTTGACCAGTGATTGTCATGCCAATGTGCTGCCCGCTGTGGTGGCCATCGAGACGAGCACACATTTCTGCATCTTTCACTATCCGCCAGCGCTGGAGTGCAGCCTGTATGACTGCATCAGCTACAGTCCTGCTCTGCTGGGCCGAGGCTACAATAAGACGCTATTCATCATCTACCAGCTGTTGCAGCTGTCGAGGCATTTGCAGTCGCAGGGGCTATTCCTTGGCGATCTGCGACTGCAGCACGTGATGCTGCGCGAGAATCTCTGGCTGCAGGTGCTGCCTCGCCTGCAGTGCAACTTACTGATGGGTGAGCAGTCGGCAACGGTGGACATGTCACCACTGAGCTGCCCCGAGTTGCCCGGCTCACCAGAACAGCTGCCATCGAGCAGCACCATCGATCTCAAGCTGGCCTACGATCCAGCTCAATTCAATCTACGCGAATACTGCGAAATGTGGTGCAATGGACAACTGTCCAACTTTGATTATCTCACCATACTCAACAATGCCTGTGGCAGAAGCCTCACGAATGCTGCCCATCACCACATAATGCCTTGGGTCACGGACTTTGCGGCCCGCAACGGCCTCAACTGGCGTGATCTGACCAAAAGCAAATATCGCCTCAACAAGGGCGATGTCCATCTGGATCTCATGTATACGCATGGCAGTCAGCACGCGACTGCCGAGGCTGTGACACCTGTGGAGCAGCTGCAGGTGGCACATCATGTTTCCGATTTCCTCTCGGAGATCACGTACTTTGTGTATATGGCACGACGCACGCCACAGTCCATACTCTGCGCCCATGTGCGACCCATTTGGGTGCCCGCTGAGTATCCGGTGTCCATACAGCGCCTACAGGAATGGACGCCCGACGAATGCATACCCGAGTTCTACTCGGATCCAATGATATTTAAGAGCATACACGAAGACTTGCCTGATCTGGAGTTGCCTGCTTGGGCTACTTGCCCCGAGGACTTCATTTGCAAGCATCGTGAGGCACTGGAGTCGCAGTACGTAAGCGAGCGACTGCATCATTGGATTGACTTAAACTTCGGGTAAGTTTTTGAATAGCTCAAAGAAAACTTGATCTCCTAATTCTCATTCTTACAGCTACAAGCTCAGCGGCAAGGCAGCCGTCAAGTCCAAAAATGTCTGCCTTAGCCTCGTGGATCAGCATTGCAATCTCAGCCAACGTGGCATCGTACAGCTGTTCACGCAGGCTCATCCGCCCCGTCGCTATGTGTCGGCTTGGTTTAACAAGACGGCGCCACGAATGACGCAGCTCTATGGCAACAACATTAGCCACACTAACAGGCGGCTGGCCAGAAGCAGCGAGAATCTACATGCATCCTCCAACAGCAAGAGCAACAGCTCCGTTGAGAACAACTCACCTCGCATGTCCCTACGTCCGAGTGATGAGCCATCGGGCTCGAGCGCCAGCTTCTATAATATGACCAACTTCATTGAGCTGCCGGAGCAATATAATCCTGCTCTTTTGCTGCAGCAACTGGAAACACTGGAGACCTTCTATGCGCGCACCTTTCCACAGCAACGTGCCTCGGCTAATCCTGAGGAGAAAATGATAAGCAGCGACCTGCTATTCGAGCACAACTCGGCGGAGCATTCGTTCACGAATCAACTGTTCGCATTCGATGGAGCAATTCAGACCAATTCGAAGAATTTGCTGGTGCCGCCAGCGCGACGTCAGCAAAGTCTGCAGCAGCTGTTGACCGATTGCCGGACGCGAGAACTGCAAGTGCTGGGCTGTCTCATTGTGGAGCTGTTTGCCATGCAGCGTCTGCGACCGCTGCTGACCAGCAACGGACCAAGTGCGAGCTTCGAGTGCCGCCTGGCTGCCTGCCGCACGCTAACCCAGATACACAGCCAGGAGCTGCCTATGCCGGTGCGCCGGGTAGTGCGTCAGCTGCTGCAGCTTGATGGAGAACCAGATCGGGGTCTGCCCGTGCCGACAAGTGCAGCCCAGTTACTCGAGCCAATGTTTAGCCAAGCATTGCTGCCATTCCCCAGTCACTACATTGCGATCTACGCCTTTGTGCGCTCCCTGCACGCCTTTCAGCTCAACTTTGAGTTGCTCGACCTGCACACGCACCTCAACTGCAGCGGCGGGAGTGAGTGCGCTCGTTTCACTGAGCTGGATCGGCAGCGTGTGCTCTTCGAGCGTAAGATAGCCGAGTGCAAGGTCATGTCCTCTTGTGCCCATGTGCGTCGCCTGCTGGAACCGCTCTCATATGCCTATGAGCAGTTCGCACCAGTGGAGCTGCTGCTGCCACACGTAATCGATCTGCTGCGAGATGAGCGCACATCGATACTGACTGCCTGGAATCTGTTTGATCCCGTTGCCCAGGCCCTGGGTACGGCACAGACCCAACAGCATTTGCTGCAGCCACTGCTGAAGCTGTACGACGTGGAGAGCAGCGCCCTGGTGGACGAGGCCAACAGCAGCACGAGCAGCAGCAACAACAATGGTGGCCACTTGCGTTTCTCCTCGAGCAGCTCCTTCAAGTCGCGCAAGTCTGTGAAGCTCTATCATCACAGCTTCCTCTTGCGCCTGATCGTGCGCTTCGGCCTGCGCTGCTTCCTGCAGCATTTCATTGCGCCACTCATCGAGGCTGTGGGTGGCTACAAGGAGCCGGAGCAGGGCAATGGCTATCACTATCACAGCGCTGGCAGTCGGCGCACCAGCAAGAATCTCAGCTATGCCGCAGAGGAGCCGCCAGTAATACAACCCGAACCTAAGCCAGACGTCGAAGAGCTCTTCACATTCGAGGAGGATCAGGAGAACAAATCAATTGATTCCTTTGATATGCGTCCCTCATCCACCGCCATTGCGGAGGAGGCACGCGAATCCGATGGCAGCTCACCCGATAAACTGGCCATCAATGAGCTGATGTATGGTGCCAAACTCTCCCCGGATAAGCTGTCACTGCAGAGCCAAGGACAGACACCGCCGGCTGCATTGCCACCGCCCTTGATTGGTCCACGTTCACCCACCATTGAGATACCCGCGAGCAGTCTACGACGCAGTTTCCAGCTGAGCGCTATTGATTGCGATATTGGTTCAAGGAAGAGCGTCGATAGCTTCGAGCTAATCAGCCAGGTCACCAGCACAGCGGCCAATGAATCAGCCGAGTCTGTGCCACAGGCAGATACCGAGGGCTGTGACTCACTGCAGGCGTCCGTCATATCGCGCATCTCCGAGGCCAAAGCCCTGCAAAATAATCGCATTAGCGAGATGAGTGCGGAGAGTCTGGTCTGGTTATCGCATCGCCTGGGTCCGGTGCTTACGGCTCGCCACATAACACGCAATCTGCTGAAGCTGCTCTCCCTCTGCTATGTCGGCCAGGAGAATCTACTGCCCGAGATGGAAGCAGCCAGCAGCAGCGCTGCTGAATCATCAACAGATGCCTCCAATCTCAATTACTTCAGCATTGCCAATGCTCGCGTTGTCGGCGATCGCAGCGCGGCACGCGTTCTCGAGTGCCTCATGTCTATAGCGGGTAAGTCCGGAGTTATGATGATGATGATGATGATGTCATGTATATTTATTTTTATTTGCTAATCAATTTACTGGGCTTTAATAGAAGTTCTTGCCCGGAAATTTATAGTTTACACTCACTTCATTCAGGGTTTGTCCACCTGTCTAAAGTACTCTGATTAGAACTTGTAGCTGGGTGCAATTGACCTAGACTCTTTCAGTCGAACCATATTGTTTATATTACTATATATATATATATCGCAAGACCCGCATTACTTTATATTATAATACTTAAAATTCGTTTCTTGATCGATCGATACTATGATAAAGTTGTTTACTTAATTATACAAATTAAATAGTAATGCAATACTTATGGAATGTAGATAAAAAGGAAACTTGTTTATAGAACAACTAAATTAGATTTTACTAACTATAAACATAACTATTACTATGCAAAGATAACTTGAATCAGAACACAGTTATATCTTTAGCTAATCTTCAAATTTAGTTGATATACACATACAAGATCTAGGTTTTCTTTGCAAGTTATCTTTCCCATGTCAGCTTATGACATAGTTCTCTCATTCAGAACTCTTCAAGCTCTGATATTTTTAGCTTTATGTCCATATTCTATTCCATTGAGTCAACAACTTAAACCTTTCCCTAAATCTTATCTCAATTTTTATTTCCTTAAGTTAACAACTCATTCCCAACTTCCATTCTCCAGCACTCTATGGCGAAAACTTCCTTCTGCTGCAATACTTCCCACACATCAGCGAGCTGATTGGTCTCTGCTCGAAGCGCATGACGGGCAGCCTTGAGGGTGCCATCATTAGTTCGCTGCAGTTGGTGAAGTATATGCTGCCCTGCCTCATGGATGCCAGCATTATGGAGCACTTGCAGCACATACTGCTAGATGCCATCCTCTTGCCCATACTGCGCCTGCTTAGCTCCACGAATCTGCTGATGCCCAGTGGCTATCTGGGCAGATCGGTGCTGGCGCGCAAATTCCTGGACGCTTGCTATGCGCTGAGCGTGCGTCTCGGTTCGGATATGACGCGGGAGCATCTGTGTCAGTCGCTGTTCGCGCCCTTCTTTCTCATCTTCAATAAGGCCTTCGGGCTGCCCAATGACTTCAGCTGCAATCTGGCAAATCTTTCGCTGAGTGGCGGTCCTGGGCAACAGGAGCGAGCGCAGGAAGAGCTGCGAGATGTGTTCGGGCCGGAGCTGGCGCATACAGCCTACTTGGCGTTGTTGCGCTTCCTGGGCGAGTCCATAATGAAGCGCACGTTGAGCAACATGGAATTCGTGCTCACGCTGTGCCACGAGCATGAGCAGCCAGCCGCTGGAGAGGACAAGGCACAGCTTAGCCAGTCGGCTAATAGGATTAGCCCAGTGGATGTCCCAGATGCAGCACCCTGCGAGACGGCAGCGAATAGCTTTGGCACCCAGATCGTTGGCAATCGCCTGCAGGTGCCCAGCAGCAGCATGGAGCTGCTGGACATGGTCGCCTACAAGCTGGATCATATGCCCAGCACACGGCACCTCAAGGGCAACTGGCTGGCCTACTGGCGACACGAGACGACACGCAGCGAGAAGGACAATCAGGCGCTGAATCTCAAGCAAATACGCCTGCAGTCCTTTGTCGGCCACACGAATTCCGTGCGTGCGATTTACGCGCTGGAGAACGAGAACAGCTTTATATCCGCTTCCAAGGACAAGACGGTCAAGCTATGGTCGCTGCGCAGCGAGGGCGATGGTCGCAAGAGCACCGCCTGCCAGTTCACCTACACGGCCCACAAGAAGTCCATTAATTCACTTAGCTTCCTCGAGTCCCTGCGCTATGTCGTGTCCTGTGATTCGGGCGTGCATCTGTGGGATCCGTTTATAGGACGACCTTTGGCCATACTGGATGCACCGCGGCATAGTGCAGTCACCGTGGTCAAGTGCCTGCCCTCACACTCCCCGCTAGTAGTCGCTGGCACAGCTGAGTCCACGGTCCGGATCATCGATGCACGCTCCATGCAGTATGTGAATGAGTGGCGCGTCTGTCATGCCGCCTTGCCTAATGCCACGGTGCGCTGCTTGGCGGTGGCGCCATCGGGCAATTGGCTAGCAGCCGGCCTCTCCTCGGGTGTCATTGTGCAACTGGACACACGCACTGGGATCGTGCTCAACAACTGGCGACCCATGGAATGTGATTTGCTGCAGCTAACGGCGCCCAGCGATCAGGTGCTTATCAGCTCGGCGCTGGATCACAGCCTGGCCGTGTGGCATGCTCTGGACGGCATTCTGCACTATCAGCTGAAGTAAGTTAACCATTGAAGTTGCTTCTTTAGATGCACCTCTAATATAGTTGTCCAATCTCTTACAGACCACCGCCGGAACCTGCCCACTTCCTGCAAAGCGTTGGCTCCTCTTTGGTCTATGCCACAACTGGGAATCGTGTGGGCGTCTATGCTGATGTAGCCAACTCACATGCCCTGCATACCATTACCAAACTGCGCTCCGAAACGTTCCGGGGCGTACTCACCTCACTGGCAGTGTTGCCACTTAATCGTGCCTTCCTCGCCGGCAACGAAAGTGGCAACATTGCTCTGCTCTGCTAGCGGAGATGATATTACTCTACACCTAAAGACAATTATATATAGACCATATATATACATACATATATTAGTTATAGCAATGGAGTCACGAACTCTTATTTAAAGGCACCAAATATTATTTTAATACTGAGGAAATTATTCAATATACTCAAACGGCACTTTAGAGGTTCTTAGTTAAGCTACAATTCCAGAACACAAGCATTAGACATAGGGCAATCAATATATATTATAATAATTGGTAAAGCTATGTATACGTACATATTTATGTACATGTTTGTATCATATAAATAAACAAACAAATAATAAAAAAAAAATTAATTTAATTTGGCTGTATGAAACTTCAATAGACAGGGGCACGTCCTACTCCTTCGAAAGCGCGCGCTAAACTGACTGTTCAAATTAAGACACATCTCTATTCTCGATGCAGTCCTGTCTATGTGTGCGTGCTCTTAGCATGCATTAACATAAACTCTCTGCTCTAACAGCGTAAGCTGCAGATCGAACAACTGCCATTCCTTCTCCCAGCACCCAATTATGAGAGTGAGTGGCATATGGTGTCTTTTAACAGTGCTGCAGATCGAACAACTCCATGACCTCTCCCAGCACCCAAATAATTAACAGAGTGAGCGCAGCTTCGCATATTAGCATAAGCTGCAGATTAGGCAACTCTCCCCCTCTCCCATGTAAATGACAAGTTAATTAACAGAGTTCGTAATAGAGAGCAGCCTCTTCTTAAATGTGTGCGTAAGCTTAGCTTGAACATGCTGCAAGTTCTGTTATGGTAACATTATTTGATATGTCTTCGTACTCAACATATAATGAAATGTAATAATGTATTCGTTCTTAGCACACATATTTAGTCTCATGTTAGCTGTTATAACTTAATGTTTAGTGTGTTATACAGTCGTCTACAACCAACGGCAACTGGCAGAACAGTTATGCATGTGATTAATATACCCCTGCTATTCAACTCCATTATAAGAGTTGTCTGTAAGCAGTTGTTCTTCTGATATAAACAAAAGGGAAATTTATTGGTTTTGTTTTACTGCTTCTTTCTGGCTGGCTCCCATGACCTTTAAAGGAGTTGGCGAAACCAGAGCGAAACTGAAACATCAAATGGGAGCACAGAACATACAAGAAACATACAATCTTGGTTATTTTTATAATGATTTTGTTTTACGTATTTTGTTTTATTTGCAAATTTTTGCTCAATTTCCTCTTGCACATCGCCTTGAGTTCGGCCAATGAACTTGGAGCACTGTTAATCAACGAGTTGCGATCTCAAAGGCAACTACTGTGTGTGTGAGTGTGAGTGTGTGAGAGTGAGTGTGTTTGCATACGCCTGTGTATGTGTGTGTAGGATGAATGCTGAGTGAGTATATGTATGGGAGACCGCATTGCATTTATTTTTGGGCGACGCCTGGCAAAGTGACTTTCAGCGATGCGACGACATTTCGCTTGGCTTCTTTTTATGGCAACTTTTTGCATTGGGATTTTCGCTGCTGTTGTTGTTGTTGGCGCTGCTGCTGCTGCGGCTGCTGATTTTTATTGTTGTCGCTGTTATGCACTTTACGGCAGAGTCTGGGCGACGTATGCGTAAGACATTGATTCTGGGCGCTTGTTACAATGAGGACTTACAGAGGACAATAGTGCGTCTAACTCCGCAGATGGAACAGCTCCACCCTAAACGCGTGTGTCGCCCATTGCTGGCCGCCCTGGCCCCCATATCGGTCTCGATTCACCTTGAATTTAAGGAATCGTCACAGCAGCCGTGCGTAAGTAAATGCCTTTGCATTTGATAACAACAACAACAACAACAAAAGCTGCTTAACTGGACCAAGGCAACAAGTTGGCCTTGATTGGGCATTGTTTTTGTTGCATGTTGCAAGGCGATGTCTGCTAACATGCTGCAAGCAGTTCGGAATGGAACATGTTACAAGGGAAAGCGCAGCAAAAAGCAGTGCCATAAAAATATAAGTTAATAAAGTAAATTTCTCTAATATAAGAGTTTAACATGCAATGTACATAAGTACATACATACATATGTATGTATACATGTTAGAGATGTGATTAAGCAAATGTAGTTACATTTCAAATTTCCCCAGTTATACACATACATAAGCATATACTTAGAGATGTACTTATTTACGTTTAAAATTTCCCCATTCAAATTTATATGCTTGGGTTAATTTGTAACGTAAGTGTTTCGACTTGCCAATGTACATACATTTGTATGTAGTATTCGTTACGTTTTCAATTACCCCAGCTAAAGTAAAGGAGCAAAACGTAAGTACGTAAGTACGTAGTCTAAGTAGTTGCCATCAAATTTTGTTTTTTTACGCAAATAAAAAAAAATTAATCATAAAATTTATTATTAAAAATTAAATAAATAAACAAAATAAGCGCCAACGTCAACCGCAAAATTCAATGCAAACATCATGATCACGATTACGCAGTCCAAAAAATGTATATATACATATATATACTATATACATATACATATGTATATCAGCACACAGCGCGACACAAAAGTATGCGGGGAATTTAAAATTTCCGAAGAATGGTTTTGCATGAAATTTCACTTACTTGCCCGAACAGGCTATCAGCGTCAAGCAGACGGGCATTGTTATGCTTGGAATGCTTTGGCATTTGGTGGGCCGAGCGAACCAAGCGCGTAGCGGGCAGAGCGCGCGCCAGGGCGAATATGTTGTGGCGCGGCGTCCAGCGATCGAATCTGGCAGCCCGACAACACTGCCACGCGACCGCAAGAATGTTGAGGTTGTGAGGTTGTGAGGTTGCCTCCAAACAAAATAATATGTATGTTGGTTCGAGAGGGCCGAGCGAGCATGTAGCGAGCATGTTGTTCTTACATAGCAGCAGCGCCAGCCGCTATCATGCACAGCCTGCAGGTGCGAACGGCGTTGCCAGAGTCACAGTCACAGCAGCAGCGGCAGCAGCACTTGCGGCGAGAGACTCTCGGAGCACTCGGAATGACAATGTTACCAACATACAAGCGAAAAATGTCAGCAGGCGCGCAGCAATGGCCAATTGGCGAATGGCCGGGCGTACAGTGGTGGTGGCCCGCGCGCGCGCGCTCATATTTATAAATTCATGACAGTTTATGCCATCAATTTTATAACTCACACCCGTTGCCGGGGGCGGCGAGTCAATAAATTCTCAGAGGCCGACTACGTATTTTATAGTCGCGCATTGCAGATCTGACATAATAACTAAGAGGCGCGCAGAATGCGTAGACCAGCCTCTGTTAAGCTACATAGACATTCGAACTCGACGCCGCTGTTACCTACCATTACCCCAACTGGGGCTCGCTCTCTCTCTCCCTCTCTCTCTCTCACTCTATCTCTACAATTAGCTGTTCAACGCCATCGACCGTCGACCGTCGACCGTCGACGGCGGCCTTTGTGGGCGTTGCTGCATTCTATAAAATCGAATTTTTAACGTTCAAATGCTAACAGAGCCACAGAACTGGGCGCAGCGAGCGAGCGACGCCGTGACGTTTCGCTGCCTATCGATTTTCGTCATGTTAATTTTCGCGCGCTCGTCGCCTGCTAGTTAACAGGCGCCCACCCCATGAATTGGCATTACATATTAGGATTGCCAAAATAATAGCAAGACGATTAATGGGCCACAATATGAATAGAGAGCGGGACAGAGTGAGAGTCTGTCAAGCAGCGAGTGTAATAGTGAGTTGCTTGATTGTGAAAGTGGCGAGTGCAAGCGAGAGAGCGACATACAATTCAGCATTAATGCCCTGTTGCGAACAGGCATGCGCAGACTTGTGCATAACTTCTACGATATAAAGAATTTCAGGCGAGTTATTTGAACTGAACAAGCATTTGGTGTGTGTGGCATGCACACGCCCCTGCCCTCCCCT
Organism: Drosophila nigricruria; assembly: GCA_037075265.1. Classification (NCBI taxonomy): domain Eukaryota; kingdom Metazoa; phylum Arthropoda; class Insecta; order Diptera; family Drosophilidae; genus Drosophila; species Drosophila nigricruria. The sequence goes on along the minus strand of JBAMCI010000150.1, from coordinate 12,163,581 downwards.
ATTTAGCAGTCCAATCAACGCGGCCAACTACCACCGCAGCAAATTGGCAACTGGCAACAACTCGATGTCGTTGAGTCAATGCAGCGGTGCGAGCGAGACAACAGCTGTGCCGACTGTGCGACGCTTCTGAGTGGAGGCAATTTGAAATCGTTTTAATTTCGAAAAAGAAACTGCAACCCGACCGTAAATAGCGCCGCCGCATACAGGCCAATGCTGTGCGCCTGTTCGCAAACGATTAAATTCAGTTTAATCATCCACTAAACAGCTACGAGATACCGTTTCGTTCGTTATTATTATTATTACATGCAACAAGTCGTCGCCTGTGACTGGGTCTGGGCCTGTGACTGTGCCTCTCCCTCCACACACACACATAAAGCAAACGACCGCATGAGTGGCCCATTAGCCAAGCGTAGCTGTGAGTTGCTCATACGAAAATGGGGAAGTGCCTTTCAATTGAGTGCGCAAATTGGATTATCCATTCGACAATGGGGAGCACAGAGCACTAACAGCACATCAAACGAATGCAGCAGCAGCCCAGGCCCCAGCCACAGCAGAAACACATCTCTAATCCCCATAAACAAAAAAGTAAGCACACACACATACACACATGCATACATACATTTGCTCTGCTCTACACACGTTTTGTCTACACAATGTATATATTCATCTCTGTCGCACCTGTTGCGAGACTTCTAACATAATTTCTATTGAGTTTTCATTGAAAATCTAATCGTGCTATGTGAAGAGCATGCTGCTAAATCTCATGCAGACCTAGTAAAAATGTTTGTTGTTTCTTAAAGAGCAAGAAGAAGCCCCGGCCCAGCCCGAAGTGTGTGTGTGTGTGCGCGTGTGTGTGTGGGGTGTGTATGGTGTTCGGGTTGGTTGGCTCGTGTCTATTTGGCAATGTTGCTGGCTGGCTGGCATGAGTTCGCTGTCTGCCCCTCTCTCACTCTCACTCACTCACTCACTCACACCTAGGGCAGAGGCTGTCTGTCAGGCCACACAGATACACACTCATACTGGCGCACACCAATCGCACTCGCCGCTGCGCTTTCTCAGCCAATCACGCTTTCAACTGAGTGTAGAAATGTTGTAAACGGCTGCTGTTAGCGCTGTTCGCCTGTTAGCGTGTGGAACATTCGGTGAATTGAAACGCCGCTGTTGGCCACTTGGATTGGTTGGATGTGCGCAAGCAACAAAGAAGCGCAACTTTTTCAACTTCATCGACCGCTGGTGCGACTGCTGCGACGACTGCTGCGACGACTGCTTGGGGCCCCAGGCAACAGCAGCGTAACGTTTGCAACTGGCGCACTCGCGTCGAATGAGAAATGAGAAAATTTTGAATTGCCTCGTCCGACTGGTGGTGGGTTGGAACGTCGCTGTCCACTCATTGGACACGGGCCATGGACATGTTCCGCCGCAGGCTGTGTTCGACTACGGAAATTCGACTTGAGCAATTTACCTGCTTAAAATTTAGCTCTTAAGACAATCGACTCGAAAAGTATGCACACCAGAACGTCGTTTCTTTTTGAATGCCAACTTTTTTTGGTTTTTGTATTTTTGGAACTCTTAGTAGTTCATTGCTTGCTTCTATATACCTAGGTATCATATATATCTCTATTCTACGTCCGCTTAGTTCTGCACGCTCATGGCCAACGTATCCCCACTTACACTGGCCACACTCTCCTGGCCACCTGTTGTGCTCGAGCTGGCGTGTTTCTCGCGTATGCCCAGCCAGGGCAGACGACGTTCCAGTTCCAGGCGATACTTGGGATGGCTGGTAGCATAGACCCATGGATCCAGGCACGAGACCGACTTGCAGGCCAACATGGGCAACATGGATATAAACGGCGTTATCAGCTGCTGTTCGCCAAAGCAGCCGATTAGGGCGACCACCGAGTAGGGCGTCCAGGCCAGCACGAACAGCATATAGATAATGAGCGCTGCCTTGGCAATCCTCAGTTCCACGCTCATGGAATCATTGCTGGCATTCGCCGATAGAGATTTCACATTCATCTTCTTGGCCTGGTCGGCCAGCATGCGCTCGTGGGTACGCACATGGGTGAAGAGCTTGTAGTAGGAGACGAGTATCATGGTCATCGGAATGGCATACGACCACACGAATATGGTGCGCACAAACAGGCGATTTTCATCCGTATTGGTCAGGTAGTCAAAGCTGCACGTAGTCAGGAAGCCCTCTAAAGACATATATAAATAAAGAGAAGAAAAGGAAAATTCTTAGCTTCTCACCTGGCAAATAACGACCCCAAATCTGAAACAGAGGCAGCACTGAGAACGGCGTTGCCCACATCCAGGTGAAGATAATGCACATTATAATCTGGCCATAGCTCAAGCGGCCATCAATGGGATTCGATATGGTCTTATAGCGATCGAAGGCTATAAAAGCATTCGTGATTGAAGCGCCCATGCCCGAGATGCCGCCATTCAAGGCATAGATCTCACAGCCCAGATCTCCGCCAGCGATATAGCCCAATGCAGCATTGAGCAGATAATGAGGCATATTGGTGCACATGAACAGATCGAAGATGGCCAGATTGAGGATTAACAAATTGGAGGGTGTACGTAGAGATTTCGAACTGGAAGTTAACATCACACATTAACGTTATGTAAGCATATGTAAATTAGCATAAGTTATTAACAGTATGTAAACATATATGTAGTCTCGCTTACGTTGAGAATATCCAGATGACCAAACCATTGCCGAAGAGATTGAGAGCCATGAGCACACAGAAGGCTATGTAGATGCCAGCGCGATAGTAGATCGGGGGCGCACGAAAGCCACGCCAATGAGCGTGAACCATGTGCTGATATTCCGCCGGATAATCTTGGCCCAGAGGTAGAACGGCGCCAGCTGCATCGCTGGAGCTATCATTCAGATAGCTCGCATAGGGCTGTGGCCCGACGAATTCGTCCTGGCCAAGATACATTCTGACTGAATCAAAATCACGGCTGCTTGGAACTGTTTGGCCACATGCTCACTGTGGATGTCTCGCCTCTTGGCTGACCCCTGACATATCGTGCGGCGGCAATTTTATAGTGCTCCCTGGAATTTAATTAAGGCGGATTAAAAACCACATAGCACACTTAGCCCCGGATTAGCCGGGGCTTAGTTGCGTCTTAAGACGCATTTTTGTGCAGCTTAAGTAGAATTTCCGATGCGGCGGCATCGGCGACGACGGCGAACACATTCAAATTCAAATTCCAACGGCTGCGGCGGGCAACGGTTCGTTCACTCGCTCTCGCTCGCTCTCTCGTCTAAATCGTAAATTGTAGCAGAAAAATACGAACGAACTTTTGTGCGAAATATGACACTAAGTAACAGGTGCGCAGCACGAGACAGACAGCTCGCTGCGAGAGTGCTCTCGCACGTGCCGTGGCCCTGTCGTCGCGCATTTCCGCGGGTCTTTTGCGTGCTTCGACCTGTTTCTTTCAAACGCAAAAATGCGCACCGGCGCACAGCAACATGCCACTGGCTGCAGGCGCGAGCGAGACAACAGCAGTGCCAAGCAGCGCATGGCATACACGTTGTCTCACTTGCCGTTGCAGACGCTGCCATTGGTCGCTGGGCGCCTGGTTGGTTCGGCGCTGTCATTTCACAATGACCCACCTTCACGACGAAGTGTTGACGACTGACAGCAGAGTTGTTTGTGTGCGTGTATGTTGTTTGTACAACAAACGTGTATTGCAGCAACAAAAAACAAGAACAGCAACATTTTCATTAGGCGGCCAGAAAACAACGTACACATGACACACAACAGTCAAAAGAATAATATGCTTATTTGTTTGTGTTTGCGTATTGGCATATACGTGTTGTATTGTTATTGTTATTGTTGTTGCTGATACTGTTGCTGTTGCTGTTGTTGCTTTGTATATGCGCCACCGAGTGAGACTCTTTGTGCGCCCTACAACGCAGCGGCGAGATATGCCGTTACAACTCATGCATGTACAGTGTATAAAAATAGAACTCTTCTACTCGCCTTGCACTCTATATAAGAGTTTTCTTATACTATTATACTTAAGTGTTGGTTCTGATTGGTGCGTTAGTTCAATCAATTGCTAAAACTCTATCAACTGTATTAGAGCGTATTCATATGCCGTCTCGCCTGTAGCGCAACAAGAACACAAGGCTAAACGAGTCGCGCGTTCTCGTTCTCGTTCTCGTTTGGCTGACTGAGTTGAGTGTGTTCGCCTTGACCGTAATTTGAGGCCGTTCCCATTGCCAAGTGAAGGACGCACCTTGAAACTCAAGGATTTTGCGCGACTTGCGAAATTTCGCAAACATTTTCGGTTTGTCAGTGGGTCAAAGCGAAAATTCGCAAATGCTGTTGACTTGTTTGGTTTGGACTGTGTTTTGGCGATGACATAAGCAGCTGATATAATTTTCGAGTGGCATTGAAACTCATGGAACAAGTTTTCGTTCGAGTTGTGTTGGAGCATGGGCAGGAGGGAGAGGGGGGAAGGGCAAGGGGGGTCTCCACGATTCACTCGATGCGTGGCAGCCAATTCAAATGAACTCTCTCGGTTTTGTTGGTGTTTTTGGGGGCAACCAACGCATTTTGGCTGCCGCAGCCACTTGCTCTGCATTTTGGGCGCCTCATAGCACAGGTTGTGATTTGAGCTTTTTTGGAAGCTAAGGTTAAGGTTACTCTCGCTAATTGTAATGCCGCGCTAACGGTAACTAACCACACCCAACACGTGCGCCAACAAATTGCTGTTGTTGCCGCAAAAAAAAAAACTATATATAAGTATATATATATTTATATATATATAATATGCCTGTCCGTCCCGTTTTAATTGTGCGGTCAGTCAGGCCCCAAAATCCAGTTTGGGGAACAGGCGCACACAACCCAGCAACAAGTAGCGTCATGGCCCCAATGCCAATGGCACCAGCACCAGCACCAGCAGCAGCAGCGTAAATCGTAACTGCGCGCAGCTCCAATGGACGCGGACGCGGACATGGGACTCGTGTTTATTATGGGCGTGTTGATTATCGATGATTACGTATGGGCAGAACATATGGCTTACATACTTACACACTTACATATTTATATATAGAGAGAGATGCATCCGGGTACATTGCTATTTGGTTGCATCTGAGCAATCAAATTCCAGGAGTATTACTTATATTTTGATTAAATTTTTATGAAAATTTGTAGCATTGTAATTTTTTCATAAATATTTGTTAAAAATTGTATTTATATATTTTTTTCTATATATTTTTCTTCCTAACTTAGAACTCTAAATTATATATTTGCATATTTTTGTCAACTGGTAAAAATACTTAACTGACATACTGTAAAACTCCTTTGACTACTTCATATTTTGTACAAATTATTCTAAATTTCTCCAATATTAATTATTATTTTATAATATTTTAATATATTTTATAAAAAACTTTTATGTTAATAATATACAAATATTTAATTTTTTATATATTTTTGTATATAAAATTTTTTCATATATTTTATAAGAATTTTATTTAAAAATAATTTTAAAATATTTAATTTTATATATTAAAAATTTTTTATTATAAATTAATTGATTAAAATAAATACCTACATATGTATGTATGTATTTATGTTGTCACACTATGTCGTATGTACATACATACAAGTCTAAGTGTACGTATGTATGCATACTCATATTTACATACATATATTATGCGCCTGGTAGTTAAGTATTTTATATGAAAATATACATATGTTTAAAAGTCAAGGCTGACCACACGCTGACCACCAGACAGACAGACAGCTGAGCATTGGAACAGCTCCAACAGCCGCAGCCGCAGCCATAGCCATAGCCCCAGCAACCGCCACAGCACGCACATAAAAACTGGTTCTCACTGTGTTGGCAGCTTCTTCACAGTCACGCATATGCAAACATACATACATACATACATAGAGATGTACATGTACTTATGTCAGACAGACCCATACACATACATATGTAACCGTCTGTACTCTTGCCTGTGTGTGTGTGTGTATAGTTTGACTTTTATCTTTTCCTTATTTGTTGTGTTGGGGCACGCAACTGCGACATGGCGATCTGCAGCTGCTGAGCATGCTGTTTGCCTGTTATTATGCATGTGGGAAAACGTTGAACGCCCACAATAATAGATGTTTTTTTGCTTTGTTTGTTTGTTGTTTGTTAGTTGTAGTTGTTGTTAGTTTCAGTTGAATGACTGAATGAATGCTCTCTCTCGCGCTAGTTGTAGTTGTAGTTGTAGTTGGCGCTTGCTTGGGGCATTTTAGCCAACAGCCGAGGCGCTGTTCGCCGTTTGCTGCGAGCCTAGCTAATTTTTGTGCAATAAGCAAAATGACGGGCACAAAACAAAATGTCCGGGCCCCCAAATGTGTCGCTTCCGTTGCCGGGGGCCATGATTATAAGGCGCCATTGCAATCAATTTCAATTTCTAGTCAACCAGCCCAGCAACAGCAACAGCAACAACCGTTCCGTCATAGTTGTAGTTGTGGTCGTGTGTGCGTGGCTTTCTGTGTGTGTGTGTGTGTGTAGTCGCAATCGCAATTGTTGGCGTCATTTCTGTTGGCCTGTGATGTGAACAAACAAAATGACTACTCAAATTTGCGCAAAATGTTCGTGCGACGTGCTGCAACGTGTGTGTGTGTCTGAGTGTGTGTGTGTGCCCAAAGGGGAGGCGAAGAGCTCTGTTGTTTGCGTTAGAATTTCAAACAAACATGTCGCTGTTGCTTTTATACCAAATACAGTATGTATGTGTGTGTGTGTGTGTGTGCCTGCAGAGGTTTTTTTCCTTGTTGTTTTTGTGTGTGACGCTTGGCAAGTCGCTGGGGGCATGTCTGGGCGCATTTGGGGGCGTATTCAGCCTGTTTGTCGAATATAATTGCCGAGCTTGGCCAAAGGGAAATTTGCAATTTGTCAGAGCGCCATCTATGGGGCGTTAGCAGAAGCTGCAAATGATAATCACGTATTGTGTTAGTCAAGCCAGCCAATTAGTAGTATCTAATAATTAAGGCATTTAGAAATCTGACTAGTTAAGGTGTTCAATGAAAATAAATAATAAAAAAAGTAGTATTTAAATACCCATACAGAAAAATACTACAAACACATACACACACACACATATACATATATACATATGTATAAGAGCGCGCTATCTACAAAGGGCAACCACCTCTCAGCGTGTTACCTCGTGACAGCTAGACTGCAACTCCAGCTCACCTCAGTTTGCGAGCAATTAGCTTAACTGCCAGTAATAATCGTTTCAAGCGGCTCTGTTGCTTACTTATTATAGCAACACTCGGGCAAAAGAGCAAACAACAGCCCAACACACACTCACTCAGCATGCAAACACACATACATACACAAGCAAACCAACTCAGGCACACACACACATACGACCAGTCGCATGGCAATTGAACCAAACCCCTGCCACTGTAACAGCTGCCATCTCGTTCGCACACACAACTTGGCCGCACCTTCTCCACCAGTGCTAAATGTGCTGCGATGTCGTTTCGCTCATTTTGCTGTTCGCCTGGTAAAAAAGAGGGAATTCACTTTTGGCGGGGTCTCGTTTTTCCTGCTTTGTCCAATCGGCCTTTTTGTGGGCGCTGTCTAAACTAGTCCAATTGTATCTGACCGTGTCAGCACGTCGCAACCCTCGGTCGATGGCAGTTGTGTTGATAAGGCAGCGCCCAGCCAGCCAGCCAGCCAGCCGATGATAACAGTGCTCTGGCTCTGGGCCTGGAGAACTCTGTTCTTGCAAATTAATTTGTTCGGTAGGCGTGGTTGTTAGGCCTCCGCCCACATAGCGCACGTGTTGATTACACAAAATTGCCATTGCGCACAAAGCTCGACATGCCAGGCAGAGCTCATGTTGCACTCAGACATGCACACATACACACATACTCTTAACATACATTTTTAAGTACTTGGAATTTACAGTAATTAATCGATTACTATTTTGCTGCGTTTGCAGTGGCCACGCCGTGATCAGCATACTAGGCAGCGCAGCTTTAAGACCGGTCGCCCCACATGTGGCTGCCCAGGTGTGTGTGCGACCGACCCACCCATGTGCACAGACCGTGCCAGACTTTTCAGACACGTTCGGTTTTCGGTTCGGTTTTCACCAGGCCAACAGCAATGCCCAGCAGCAACACGCGCCAAGCAGCCAAAAATAGTGTTAACATTTGCCGAACTGGTGTTAGCAGACCTTTAACAGCACATATGTTGCATACGCATCGATAAGTTTGTCATCGCTAAACTCCTATCGATAGCTGTAATATTGAAACAACAAATGTTAAACGAGTCGTCAGGTGAAAGTGGGGCTATCAGTAGTAGCGGTTGCGTTATAGCGATTAGTTAATTAAAAGCATATGTAATAGATTGCTGACAGGGTGAAAGTTCACAGACCGTCGACAATGTCCGCCAAGACAGCAAGCAAACCGATCAAAGCGGCCTCCAAAGAGCCGTCGTCGCTGACCAAACTTTATCTGTTCGCCTACAATGCCATTCAAGTGGGCGGCTGGAGCTACATCCTGTATCAGTTGATCAACTACTATGTGCTGGAGGGTCCCCAGTTCCGGGCACAAATCACGCTGTGGGACTACACACGGCTCGCCGTCATCATCTTCCAGAATGCCGCCTTCGTGGAGATCCTGAATGCCGTCTTCGGTTTGGTCAAATCGAATCCTGTGGTCACCACCTTCCAGGTGTTCAGCCGCATGATGGTAGTCGTTGGCGTTGTGATGGCCACGCCCACGGGTAAGATCTCCCCCGGCTTGCCCATTGCGCTCTTTGCCTGGTCCATCACCGAGATTATACGCTACGGCTTCTATGCCCTGAACATCATCAAAGTTGTGCCCAAACTTGTGGTCTTCCTGCGTTACACCACTTTCATTGGCCTGTACCCCATCGGGGTGACGGGTGAGCTGTTGTGCTTCTGGTGGGCACAGCGCTATGCCCGGGAGCACAGCGTCTGGAGCCTGGAGATGCCCAACAAACTGAATGCGACGTTCTCCTACTATGCGCTCCTCTGGATCGTCATGCTCGGCTACATTCCCATATTCCCGCAGCTCTACATGCACATGTTTACGCTGCGTCGCAAGATCTTGGGAGGCGACAGGAAAAAGAAAGCCAACTGAACTTTAACCAACAGCCGAACTGCCTGGCTGGCCTTTTGCATAACAATGCTAATTGAAAACAAACTTTTGCACTTTGGAGTGCCTCTCACCTTCGCCTGACATCAACAGTTCCAGCTTAAGCTAATATTTACAGGGGGTTTCTGTATACAAATTGAAATTAAACAACAACAAAGAATACTTATTATCCATTTGCGTCGAACATGCTATGCATTTTAATTATTTGGGCTTGGGTTGCAACAATATATGGGTAACTAGTGCTGGGACCATTGTATGGTCTTCAGGTCGATGCCCTCCTGCACCATCTCCCAGAGTGGCGACATTTCGCGCAGTCGTTCCACATGTTTGATGCACTTGTTGGCCGTGTAGTCCACCTCCTCGATGGTGGTGAAGCGTCCGATGCCAAAGCGTATGGAGCTGTGCGCCAAGTCCTCATCGGTGCCAATGGCGCGCAGTACGTACGACGGTTCCAACGAGGCTGAGGTGCAGGCCGAGCCGCTGCTGAGCGCGACATCCTTCAAGGCCATCAACAGCGATTCGCCCTCGACGTATGCAAAGGACAAGTTCAGGCAACCACTGTAGGTGTGCACCGGATCGCCGTTGCGTATCACATGCGGCAGAGCGTTCGTTATGGTGTCCACCAGGCGCTTCGAAAGGAAATCCACCCACTTCTTGTCGTAGTCCATCTCCTGCAACGCCAGTTCAGCCGCCGAGCCCAGACCCACAGCCAAAGGAGCGGGCACGGTACCACTGCGCAGACCACGCTCCTGTCCACCTCCACTCTGAATGGGCTCGAGACGCACACGGGGCCGACGTCGCACATACAAGGCACCCACGCCCTTGGGCCCGTATATCTTATGGCCCGATATCGACATCAGATCAATGTTCATGGCATTCACATCGATGGGTATCTTGCCCACAGCCTGCGCGGCATCCGTGTGAAAGAATACTTTGCGCGAGCGACATAGCTTGCCAATCTCCAGAATGGGCTGCTGTACGCCGATCTCATTGTTGACCGTCATTATGGAGACGAGTGATGTGTCCGGAGTCATTGCCTCCTCTAGTTGCTTCATGTCAATTATGCCATTGGCCTGCACGGGCAGGTAGGTGACCCGATAGCCCTCGTTCTCCAGTGCCCGGCACGAATCGAGCACGCACTTGTGCTCCGTCTGGGTGGTGATCACATGCTTCTTGTTGGTGCCATAGAAACGGGCGACGCCCTTAACAGCTATATTATTCGATTCCGTAGCGCCGGATGTGAATATAATCTCCTTGGGATCGGCGCCAATCAGTTTGGCCACCTGCTCACGTGCCACTTCCACAGCCTGCTCCGTCTCCCAGCCGTAGGCATGTGTGCGCGAATGTGGATTACCAAAGCAATTGGTCAAATAAGGAAGCATTGCGTCCAAGACGCGCGGATCCATTGGCGTTGTGGCCTGTGCATCCAAATACAAGGGTCGCCCTTCTGTTTGCTCATTCTTTATGTTGAAACGCACCTGGCGCTCACGAAATTCTAAATGACAATTTGTCAATTGTTGTTTTAATTGATTAATTGTTCTTTTACCTTTTGATGTGGCGGCTTGCGTTTTGGTCGCTGCAGCTGCAGCTGTGGAACTCTGGCGCAGAGCAAACGCTAACGATGTGACATTTGTACGTAGGCTGTGAGCCTGCAATCGGCCCAACATATTTTGCATGTTTGTACTGCACGTGTGCTTGTGTTTGGGTTTTTTTTACAATTTATTTACTTCTATTATTTCACAATCTAATCAGAAGCAGCCGAATCAGTATGAACTTTTACAGCACTGGACGGCCAATCGATGTTATGCAGGCACTGGCAGTGTTGCCAGACTAATTCAAATTGTTGGCGCGCAAATGAGTTATTTAAAAATTGTATTTCACAATTAAAAGAATTTATATTGTTTGTGCTGTTTGAATTAATTGGACCAATTTAATACTTTCACGTTAGTTAAAAATTGTTATAATTTCATGTTGTATATACATAAAAGCATAAAATATATATTGCAAAAATAGACATATGTGTATACATATTTAAATGGTATGCTGTGGGTGTATAATTTCCTCCTCTTCCTTGCTCTAATTTCTTTTATATAAAGGTGTATATATATATATATTTAATATAATATGTATATGCCTATTGCTTGTAATTAGAATAATTTTTTACATTTGAACACTTAATTTGTCTGTTTTTGTCAGCTAGCAACGATTTTTGATTACAACTTTAAGCTTATTAACTAAATAGATTAACGAGTGATTTCTGTTTCTGTTTTTTTTTTGTTTTGTCTCTTTTTGCGATAAATCTGTTCAAAAGTGCGACTTTGTTCGTACGAATCGTTTAAAAATACACATATACACTAACATAATAATTGATAATTTAACAGCAAAAACATAATTCAAACTGGTTAAATAAATAAACGTCAACAAATCCAATAACCATTGCGTATTGCATAACTGCCTGTCGTCCGTTGTCAAAGTAATTGCTCTGTGACCAGCACAACGCTCTGCTCCAGCGCAATTGCCGCCAGCTCCTTTAGCCACTCGTCCAGCAGCACGGCGCACAAGGCCAAATCACGTGAGCGCTCTGTACCGCTCGTGTTCGCTATGATGCCCATTGAGGCCACCGAATCGAGCGACACTGGCTCCGAGTTAAAGCTGCCCGTTTGCAGGCCACCACTCTCCACGCCATGCAGCGTGCTCGATGAGTGTGTTCCGGATAAGGTTTGCGTAGAGCCGCCAATCGAACTATTGCTGCTGCTGCCCACATTCGTTTGTGCCTCCTGTCGCGGTGCGGTACTAAGGCTCGTCTCACACGTGTTGCCTCTCGAACTATCCTGTGCAGCGCCACGTGCACCACCACTCACCTCACCACCATTGCCACCCACGAGCGTGGATGCTGCGCCTGTAATATGCCAAATTGGATTAGTTATTACCCTGATGGAAGTTATATTAAATGGGTTAAATGGCAACAACAACGAGAACAATGTTATTAAAGTGGTTACAGTTAGAGCAATATATGTACAAAGCTACAGGAGGCGTCTAAATATACTCAACAGCTTCAATAGCTAACGACAATGCAATAATGGAGTTTAGTTGGATTGTATTACGGGTTATATCAGTATATATCATATATATATTTATATTTATAGAACGTTTTACTTAAGCGTGAAATATTTACCGGTGAAGAATGCGTAAATTTGTGATAAGCCAGATGAAGCTAAGTTTTTCGTAGTAGAATAATTTTTTTTTGTTTTGTTTTTCATATCGATCAAAAAAATAAACAATAAAGAAAAAGAGAGACAAATTGATTATAAGCAACGACGTCTGCAGACATTGTACAAAAATCTACGTTAAATATGTGTGTGTGTGTGTGTGTTTGTTGTGTGGTGCATCGACTGAAATTCCAATGGTCAATATGATCTTTTCATCTTATGAAAGTTAGCATTAAATGTGTTTCTTTTTAGCTTAACTAAAAATGAAATATCAATTCCTATGAGTAATATCATATCATGGCAACAATATACATAAACAATTTGCCTGCGTTTAAATTAAATGAGATTAAAAAGAAGCATGCGGGCATACAGTGTTTGACTGCCAAATAGCCTCCTTATCTCTTATACAAGTCTATTCCTATGAGTAATATCATAACATGGCAACAATATATAGCAATATAAACAATTTGCTTACTTTTTGGTTGCTTAAAAATTGTGTTTGTTGCTAATTAACACTAAATATGCTTGAACTTAAAGTTGATCAGCTTGAGTACAATTTAACTCTAGGCACATTGATGTCTTGGAAAGATTTTACAAGCATTTTGTATTGCTTAGTAACTAAAGGCTTTTATAGCAACAAATATGAAATTTTATGTTATGGATACTGAACAAGAATAGATATATACATATAAGAATATATATATACATATATGAATATATATACATATATGCTTTACAGATATGCATTTCGCTTAACATTAAAAGAAGATTCATCTATTCAGTTCGAGCAAAGATGATTTGACCATTGGCAACAGTCTATAGTATAAAATGTTTATGAATTAATGAATGTGTCTCTGTCTGTGTGTATGTGCGCATTTAATGTCTAAGATCCCAAAACCGGCTTTGTTCCAACATCCGCTGCTGTGTTTTGTTTACTTTGTGAATTTTTGTTTTGTTTAAAAAAAAGTAAATTGTGCAAAATGGTTAGATAAGTCGTGTATCACAGCAGCACCTACCTGAAGTTCCATTAGTTGCCGGCGTGGACGATGTTGATCTGCGGCTAAACATGCTCGTTATGGACTTGCTAATGCTGCGACGTTTGTTGTCGCTGCGTCTGAATGGATCATAGGCACTGGTGGGCGATGCCTGCACGGGAGTTGTTGCCGACAGCGTTGCATAGGTGGAACGCTGTTGTGCCTGTTGTTGTTGCGAGTGATTGTTGGTTTGCTGATGGTGTTGTTGCTGCTGATGTTGCTGCTGCTGATGCAGCGGTGAATTATCATTTATCTTGCGCACATTGACCAAACGGAACTCGCGATCAATCAGATACGAGCGTGCCACATCAATGATCTCCAGTGAGTTCTCGGCGACCGGCAGCTCTGCATCGATTTGCTGTTTGAGCATGCGCAACACCTGATGGAACGATGGCGTGTCCGAGGTGATGGCAATGTCGGAGCGGAGTAAGAGTGAGTGGATGAGCGGCAGTGGATACCAGGCGAGTCGTGTGATTAGCCCAGTTAAATGCAGGTTGACGTACAACGAGTTGCTCGTAAAGGTTTGCAGTTTGCCCCAAATGGCATTCAGAAAGGGACCTGTAAAAGGTAAACATATATCAAAATATATTTCATAAAAGTATTTCAGCTGCTACTCACCTAAGCTTACGGTGCCCTGCGCAAACAAATCCTCCGAGAAATCCAAATCGGTGAGCAATATCTCGTTGCGACTACTGTGCGATATGCGCCAAGAGTCTCGTCGTCCACTGCTCACGCTGCTGCTGTTGTTATGATCCAGATCAGTGTCACTTGTTGATGCTGCTGTTGTTGTCGTCACATCGATGCCCTCGGCATCCTCATCAGCAGGTCGCCACTTGAACGACTCATAGCCACTTGATTCGCCTATCGATTGCAGGCTATCTAGCTGCTTCTCGCCCGCTTCGCTGGCAACTGGCGCCGCAACAACCGGAGTTGCCGCGCCAAATTCGCTGAAGAACTGCTTGGCCAGCTCCAGCGCATGGGCAGTAGCGCGTGCCTGACCCTGCCTTGGCCATTTTTGATAGCGATAGCTGTTCGCCCACTTCCTACAGTCGCGCTGACATTGAGCGATACGCGAATGCGCCTCAAACAGATACGCCTGCACGTTGGCATACAGGCTATCGCCCGTATAGTGTCCATAGTAGTTCCAGTTGGCTCCAATGGTCTTGCTCATGACCGGCGAGGGCAGGCTAAGCAGCATGGGTGGCGCTGGTGCCGTTGCCGCTGCCGTTGCTGGGTCAACCAGCTCCTGAACACTCTTGGGTCGCGCCAAGTCACGTGCGCGCTTCATCACATCGGGCGTCAGTTCCAAAAAGAACTCGGTCGTATTCAGATATGGATCAATCTTGTTGATCTTGTGACGATGCGAGATGGGCACATGCTTGCCAGGCAGCATGTACTTCAGCAACAGTTCCAGCATCAGATCCTCGCAGTGCAAGCCCAACAGTGTATCAAACAGAGCCATTGTAACCATACACAAATTGGCATCGGGCGAATGCAGGCGCTCCACGAGAGCATCCAAAATCCGCTCACCGTCAAACTTCTCCGTATCCAATAGAAATTTAACAAAGGCACGCATAAGGCCGGGCTCCGTAATGGAGCGTAATATCAAGTCGAGATAGGACATGGCCGAAATTTGTGAGTCGATGTTCGTCTGAAAATGTTTGCCCTTCAGTGTCTGCGAATTGGAGCGCAAAAAGTTGTTTCGAGATTTCGAGGCGAGGTGTTTTTTGTTTGTGGTTAGCTTGGGGTCGGCCCAAAATGAAGAAAAGGATAGCACACATACTATAGACTACGTTTATGTCGCAGATAATATCATTAAATGATTGAATATAGTTATTAACACTATATTACATTCAGAACTTGTTCTGATTGAGGAAGCACAACAGTTTGAAATTATATTAAATCTGATTGCGTATAAACGTAGTTATAGATATATATATATAAAAGTATAAAGCAAACACACACTGAGACAAGAGCACCAAGGACAATTGACAATTGACAATTGACAAATTGACAAATTTATTGCAACCAACACCACAGAAATGCATCGAAGACAAGTTTTTACGTGTAAGAGCACAAAGCAACAAAACGAGACTCACCTGCAGTATAGCTGGCCCCAGCACCGGCACAATGAAGCCCTGATACATAAAGTCCAGCAACTGTTGCTTGATCATCTCGTGCGCCACCTGCACCACAGCATTGCAAAACTCGAGGGCGTTCATGAAGAGCGTTAGTTCAGGTATTTCGGTGACATCGTCGGGTGTGATGCGATGCCAGTCAATGGAATTGATTTCGATGCTGTTGGGAAGGCGAGAATAGAGTCCACCCAGGCCGGTGACAAGCAGCGGGCAAATGGACGAGTATTGTGCTATATAGTGCCCAATGTTGGAGTTCTTCTGTGAGAGAGCCATGCAGAGCAACAGCGCATCGCGCGCCTGATGACCCAAGCTGCCCTCCCGATGCACGTATGGTATGAGCAGCGAAAAGATGATGAAACTAAGCGATTGGAATAGAATATATATTAATGATCCTGAATTAGATTATAGTATATAGTCCTCCACTCACTTGGTTGTTGTTCCACTCTTGGGCGCTGGCATGCTGCCGTTTTGTATTTGCTCCTGCACCTGGGTTTGGGCCGAGAAGAAGAACAGATCCAGCAGATGGACATTCTGCATGAGGACCACGCACAGCTGATTTAGCAGTATGACCAAACGTTTCTCTAGGTCAGGCGGAAAGATTTCGCCTTGGCTGGAAGCGAGTATCTTGAGCAGCGGCCGCAGAAAGGGTTCGTGACAGAGCAGCTGATGGCGCGAGTGGCTCACCAGCAGCTCATACAGTTTAAGCTGCTCCAGACGCACAGCGTTCGCATAGCGACCCGTCGTGCTGGCCCACTCGTACAGCTTGTCCAGCAGATTCTCGCTGAGCAAGTACTCCAGGCAGGGCGCCGCTGGTGGCGCCGCATCAGCGGAGGGCAGCGAAACCTTGTTGCAATGATGCAGTTCAACGAGCAACAGCGTTACCATATAATCTAAATGCGAGACCACGCCCAGCACATCATCATGCGTGGGCGTACCCGGATGCTGAATAATTTCATGCGCCTGCTGCCAGTGCTTGCAGAAGCTATCATAGCAGGCGCGCGGATCACAGTCTGTGGCTGCATCTATGGGCCGTTGACGCATCGTTGTTGCAGTGCCAGAGTTGCCGTTGCCCGAGCTGCCGCTGCCACTGTTGCGCGTCAGACTTTGACGCAATGGACTCGTACGAAGCCAACTCATTTTGGCTACGTTCCGTTCGGCTATACCGTTGAGCTTTGGCGGCGTTGTTGCGATAAGTATAGTAGTTTGGCATGTATTGTTGTTATCTAGCAGTTTGTGCTTTGTCCGAGCTTTGTGTGAGTATTCTCGTTCCCATACATCAATTTACAAATAGAATTTTTTTTATAGCTGAAACATACAAAAGCGTCAGACAGATAAGCTTTGACCAATGCATCAATGCAGCAATAGCAACAACAACAGCAATGGCAACAACAACATACATACATATATCTGCATCATACACTCTCACTCCCTCACACATACATACAAGTGTATTTATTTGGGCAGGCGAGCAGTGCTGCCAACTCTTCTACACGCCAGATCCACTACTCAAAAAAGAAGTGGCTAGAAAAAATTGTGAGCTCTAGAAACAAAGCTTTTTATGGTTTTTAGGTTGTTTTTGTATGAATTTTGATATTGACAGGCATAAAATACACCGAAATCAGTCAACATTGCATAAATTTGGATTTTTTTAGTTTGTTATTCCTTAATCCGCATTCAATTCACATCGAAATACAGCTGGATCACAATTTTCTCCTGCATTCTGTGTTTGTGAAACGCCAGAACTGACGGGAAAATAGCTAAACTGGCAGCACAGTCACAGGCGAGCGAGCGAGCAAGTGGCGTTTGCTAGTCACTGAAGCGCTGCGAAATTGTTGTTGGCACATTTGCTTGCTTACTAACTTTGCTGATTACCTGCTGAATTTTGATAGTCCACTTCGTCATCGTCGTATGCTGAAAGATTCTTCAGCCAGGTATTTGGCTTTTAGCGCGCGTAACACTACTAGCTTTATTAACTGTCTTCTTTTTTTTTTTGGCACTGGGAAATTATAGCGAAAAGACGACGACGTCGACGGCCCCGTCCTTGTGCGCGCACTTGACAGGTGGAAAATACGCAATAGTGATTTGTTTGTTGTTTAGCAACATGCACAGAATATCGTTTACACATTAATGCCTCATTTTGGACTATTTTTGATTGGTTTTACGCGAAATTATTTCATTTTTATAAATATTTACAACAAATAGAAAGTAATGAATGAATTGATGGTAGTCGAGCGATAGATTAGTGGTAGTCGCTCGATTCCGATAACTGTAGCCATTGTGAATGTGATTTTTTTCAACACTAGTTTATGTGTATCCGATTGCTTTTTCACATTAAGTTAACGATAACAATATGATTTTTGCGCCTAATATATCGAAAAGTATTATTTTAAAATACTCAAATTAAAACGTTATTTTTTTGCTGAATAGCAATTTATTGGTTGATAATAATAGACATACACTTTTATTAGCATACAAATTACGATGTTATATTATAAACGGATTATTACAAAAAGAACAACAGCACAAAGAAGATATGCAATGAATAGTTTGTATATATATATAGTCATTAACTGTTTGTTAAGCTCCTTATATTAACGTTCTTTCGCGGACTTTTTTCCTTCATTAATATTCTTGTCAATGCGATTCTTCTTCTTAATTTCATATAACCATTAACCAAGTTAGAGTTGCACATGTTAAAAATTCTTTGTATGATTTTGCTAACAAATAACATAGTTAAATAAATTGTCTCTAAGTATTTGTAATAATAGGTTGTAAAAAACAAACGGAAACGGTCTACAACAGTGTGTGTCCAAATGTCAACTCACATCGGCAACAGCGACGGACCGACACTGCTAGTTCGTGAGCTGGGCCTCTCTATGGTCATAGTTTGCTGTGGTACTTGGCTATCGGTGCTAATGCCCAAGCCAGCATAGATTTCCTTCATCACGAACAATATGGTGTCCTCGGAGCCCCTGTAATATGAAGTAGAAAGCTAGAATCCCGATTTGAGCGTTATCGAATCAACTACTCACCAATAACATACATGGCTGCTGAGCGCAAAGATATACTCGTTGATAAACTCCAGTGGCGCCTCCTGCAGCACATAGTCCACGCGCTTCGAGTCATTCAATTTACCTAGTGGAAAGTCGAGTTCAATGAATTCAGGATCGGACGCTGTCGTGGACTCTGAATCGGTACGATTACGCGGGTGTGTTGAAGTAGTCGCTGTTGATAAGTCATCCATGTCCTCAGCTTGTTTATGGAATATCTGCGAAGTACTCTTTAGAAATGGTAAGTATCCAAATCGGTTATCAATGTCGATCTGCTTGGAACTTACTGCAGTCACCTCCTTTTCCAGCGTCTCTTCAGCCTCCTTTTTGACTCTGGTCACTGTGGCTAGGAAATTAACGCTATCTAATGTTGTCTTGAACGTGTCCATGAATCGTTGCTTTATGTCCGCTCCGACGCGTGTCATTGTCTCCTTCAGCTCAAGATGCATGCGCTTGCGTCCTTTATGATGTGGAATCAATACCGGCCGAATGCCTTTCATATCCGGATTGACTAGAGCTTCTATGCGATACGCAACCGGATCGAAAGGATGGAATATATTGTAAAAGCCCGCACATGTGGGTAGCCGGAAGTCGAGGCCAAGCTTATCGATGCCACGGATTGTCACAAACATGCCAATGGGTGAGCCCAGAGCAAAGAACTTCTTGGGATGGAAAATCAGCTGCGTGTAGTTGATCACCGGCTGTCCAGTGCCAGCCGGACCAATGCCCATGGCATAGCTGACCTGCTTGGGCATCATTTCATCATTGTTGGGAAGTTGTACGTTTTTCAATTCGGCGCCTTTCTTTTGTGGTACTCGATCAGGATTCTCCTGTTGAATATTTAACTTTGTTATATTGCTTAGAATATAGTCTTTGGTCATTGTCATTTGCTCACCATATTTTCCTCTTCGCTCTCCTTGAGCGGCTCCTGGTGACACAGCAGATCAAAGAGTATTAACGAGCCGAGACTGTGGCCAGCCAGCGAGACACCGCCATTGAATTCGGGATGTCGCATCCGATACTTTAAGTAGACCTCATTCAAAGCATCAGCCACCGTGTTCATGATCTTCTGACAGTACTTGGGACTTGTATAGAAGAGCACATCTAGCAACGTGTCGTTGGTAAAGTTGCGCAATCGCGGTATGGACTCTAGGGTAATGGACTTTAGTTTCTCATCAATGCCAAGCTCCTCAGAGTGCAAATGGCCATGCCATTCAATAGGGAGCACTTCGACGCGACCCACTAGGCCCATGTCCGTAGAGTTCTTGTAGTGGGACTGCACCAGCTGCTGGGCAATGTATCGGAAATCATCCACTGAAAAGTAGTTGTTGAATAAATAAGTTCTTAATGAAATTCTTGCCACTTACCGACTTCCTCGACATTGCGCATCTTCAGATCACAAGCCGAACCGATGCCATGCACCATAAACAGCAAGTGATCCACACGCTGAGATTCGCCCTGTTGAATCTTGAAGTCATTCAAGTCCCGCTTTACGACCAGCGGCCGTGTTGTGCCCTGCACGGTGCCACCCCACGTATCGGCGGTCGTTGGTGGCATGAAGTGGACAATGACGCTGGGTCCGTGCATAGTGACCTGCTCCCCATTGGCCAGTGGTATCTTCTTATGCCATTCGTTTGTTTCGGTCGCGCGTCTATACTCTATTTCAAGTGCTTCTGCAGTTTGCTCCGCATAGGGCACGTATTTACCATCGACGCCCTTATAGAACCAGGAACAGCGACGCACCTCAATGGCCTTGCCCTCCCAATAGACGGGCGTTTTAGTGCGCTCTTTGATGTTGACATCATAGCGACCGCCCTCGACGGGCACAATGGCTGACGAATCGGTTTCGTCTGTGGGGAGTAAGGAGAATACATAAATGAGAATTTGACATACTTTCATGTAGATCTCTGAACATTTTTTAGTAATTGAAGCAGTCGGAATTCGATTAAAGGATTTTCAGAATTTTAACTTTGAATTAACCCTTCTGTGCCCGCTTGTTGTCACTGCTTACCGCTGTTCAGACTGGTCTCCAGCAACGCTGAATCGTAGTGACTAAATGGCGTCCACACGAACTTGCCATCCACACTGCGCTTGTAGAACCAATGCGGCAATACGGGCGTGTAGACCTAATAATCAAGAAATATATCAATATCTCCCTCTACACATGACATATTTCATTGGACTTACAATGGCTTCGGCAGATGGCACCGTGGACAAGTTCTTCTCGTTGGCCATTCTCAGTTGTTGCAGTATCTCTTCGGGCAGTTCACCCTGATGTAATTGCAAAAGGTAGTCGGTCGGACGATCGGTTTGATGTTGGTTTGTTGGATTGGCCACTGTCGCCGGTGCAGCTGTGGAGAACTCCGAGCAAGCAGACGAGGGCGGCTCGACAATATTGGAGACGGACGTTTGGGAGCACTTCTCAAATCGTTTGTTTGGTAAGCCGCTGTGCACAAGATCGTATTTAAGTTCACCCGGTGCAGCTGGCTGATCCTGCAGCGGTGGATTGTTGAAGAAGTTCTGTATGCGTTGATCTTCGTGTCCCTGTCCGCCAGCGGCGAAGTGATCAAAGAAATTTGCCGAATTACAACCAGTCAACGGCTGTGGTTGTGGCTCTGGTTGAGGCTGTGCGGCTGGCACTGGTGCCTCTTCGGGGCCACCGAAATAGCCAGAAAATGAATTAACACTTGAATTTTGATAGATATTTTCGTTCGAATTTTGGGTTTGCTGTGCAGCTTGCTGCGAATCGCTGATTAGTTGTTCAAAGCCAAGTGCGTGGGTGGAATGGAGCGTGGCCGCGTCACCAACAGGTGGCTCCTGGTCCAATGCTTGTGGTGCAACGCTATTAACTGCCGGTAACTCCGGAAATTGACCAGCTTGCTGTGGTGCTCCAAAGAAGCTGAAATCACTGCTGTTTGCTGCAGGCGTAAAGAAGCTAAGCAGAGCCGAAGGTGCAGCAGCTGCAGTTGATGTTGGAGCTGGCTCGTTGGCCTTGCGGAATGGATTCGCCTGAGAGGCGGGGTCTTGGCTGGCTGCTGCTAGTGGTGGTGGCGGCGGTGGTGCTGCTGATCTTACAATCTCTGCTTCAGGCAACACCGGTTCAATGGTCTGTGCGGCGAAAAGTACGTTGCTGTCCGTTTGACTGCTGGGCGATACAAAACCAATGGGTGGTGGCAACGGATCTTGTGGGAGTGGTGTTGTTACTGTCTGCGCAAATGGATTAAAGAATGTTGTTGTTGTCTGAGTGGTCAGAGCAACGCTAGGCAGATTAGAGACAGCGGCTGGTGCCTGTACAGGTGGGGCAAACAAATCGCTGGTGCTTAGTGGGGGAGCGAATGGAGCAGCTGTTGTTGGTTGTGCTGCTGATACTCCTAGAACCTCCTGCGCTGTACCACCTGTTGTCGGTGGTGCAAAGAGGTTGTTGACGTTAAAGATTGGTTGTGGCGCGCTTGTTACTATAGCTGCTGGAGCTGGTTCCGGATTCGTTAACTCAAGCTCTGCTGCAGTTGTCGCCGCTGGTGGGTAAGGCTCTACGCCTTGACCCGCTTCAGTATTGGATGCTGCTGGTACTGGCACAAATAATGGAATTTCTTGCTCAGGTTCAGTGGTAGCTGCTTGTGTAGGTGGATAAAAGAGAGGTGGCTGTGAAACGTCTTGAATTAAAGCAGTTGGTGGTGTTTTAGGGGTCTTTTGACTTGGTTCTTGTATGGCTGAAGATTCGCTTGGTTCTGCTGCCGCAAAGAGTGCGTTCGTTGTTGCTGATGGATAAGCTTTAATTGTTAGTGGTGGTGGTGCAGTAAACAAGGGAGTTTCCTGAACTAATTCCGTTTGTTGATTTGTCTGCTGTGGTTCTGGCTTAGCATCCAACTGTGGTGCGAATAGAGATGCTGTTGGTCCTTGTGAAAATATGGGCAAACTCTGCGATGCTGGGAATAGTTGAACTTCCGAAACAGGTGCAGTGGAAGGTGGTGCAAATAGTGTCACCTCCTGATTTTGTATAGAAGAGCTATTTAGGTCTAGGCTCTGAGTCTGTGGCGTAAAAAGGTTGTTGCTCGTGTCTGTAGGAAGTCCTTGCGTTGCTTCAGCCGAGCTGGAAAAGAGGGGAACCTCCTGAGCTGTGTTTGATGGTGCTGGCGTAAAGAGCGATGCAGCTGGTGCAGTTGCTTCGTGAGCCTGAAAGAGTCCCGTCGATGTCTGTGGTGCAAAGAGCGATGTCGCTGGCGCAGCTGGTGGTGGTGCAGCCGCAAACAAAGGAACTTCCTGGCTTGGCGCTGGTGCAGCTGCCGGTTCGGGTGCTGCAAATAGTGCAACTTCGGTTGCCTCGGCTCCACCAAAAGGATTAAATATAGCAGCGGGTGCTGTGAAGGGGGCAAAGGGCGTGGCTGTTGGCTGACCAAAGCCTGTTGCTGGTGCTGCAGTTTCCTGCGCTGTCAATGGACTCTTGTAGAGTCGCGTACCCTTCTGTAGGCGGTACGAGGAGTGTGCAGGTCCTGCCGCTGGTGGTGGTGCAGCTGCTGCTGGAGGTGCTGCTACTGCCGCTGGTGGTGGCGCTGTTACCGCTGCTGGTGGCGGTGCTGCTGCTGCTGCTGGTGGTGGTGCTGCTGCTGCTGCTGCTGGTGGTGGTGCTGTTGCTGCCGCTTGTGGTGGTGCTGCTGTCGCTGCTGGTGGTGGTGCTGCTGCCACTGGTGGGTATCCAAACCCTGGAGTGGTCTCGATTAAACCTGGTGCCTGAGCGACTGTCAGTGGTTGAGAGACAGTGGGTTGTTGGGCAACAGTCGGAATCTGAGCGACTGTCGGTGGCTGTGCAATTGCCCCTGGCTGAGTAAATGTCAGTGGTACAGCTGCTGGCGTTGGCGGAACAGCTGTTGTTTGCCCAGTAGCAGCTGTTGCTGGTGTAAAGAAATTACCAACTGAAGCCGGAGTTGCAGCAACTGCGGGAGGATTGAAGTAACCACCTACAGTGGGTGGTGCTACAGTTGGCGCAAAATAATCAGTTGCAGCCGGCGGAGCTGCTGGCGTATAAAAGTTTGCAGACGGCTGCGGAACGGCAGCGGAGGATGTGCTGATGTCAAAGTAGCCAACGGAATCAGGTGGATTGTACGTGGTTTGTTGTGGTGGTGGCGCAGGCTCGTTGCTTCTGCCTGTGGCTGATTGCACTAGACCCGATATGTTCTGCAAGACACCAGTGGGTACAAGACTAGTGAGCGAGAAGAGGCCACCACTCTTGCGTTCCTCTTGAACAGGGGGTGGTGCAGGCTGCTCGTATGCTGCTGCTGCTGCTGCTGGCGATGGCTGTGTAGGATATGGTGGCGCTTGGAAGGGATCAACAGCTGGCACTGGCTGCTGTTGCTGTTCAGAGAGTCCAGGTATGGGCGCGTATAGCTTCTTTCTAGCACTAATGCGATAAGTGTTCTGTCCAGCCGATGGGGGCGGCAAGGGCAAAGCGCCAGCTACTAAGCCAGGCACCTCTGTGGGCGCGTAGAATTTCGGTGGCTCAGGTGCAGCTTCGCCGACGTGAACCGGTGGTGCAGCGTAGAAGGGCGGTGGTGCAACAGGTGCTTGACTCGCCTGCTGTATATAAGTTGGCTGTATGTCCAATTGAGGCTGTGCCTCATCCGCTTCCCGAGTGCCTGCGTATATGCGTTTCGAGAACGTTGAAAAGACGTTGGAGGCCACCGAGGGCAAAGCGCCAAATGAAGACGCCGCCTGGCTAAGCAGAGAATCTGAGGCAAGCGGCGGCTCTAGCAATGGATTCGCATTGGCATCCGCAACGCTCTGATATGGATTGAGGATCGAGGAGGCATTCGCTGCCGCCGAGTCGTCGCTGCTGCTGGCGTTCAAGTTAATCTCGTCAAGCGTTTCGCTCTCGTCAATACCTGACGGCTGTCCAACGGTCACCAGAGTTTTGGGCTCTGCAAAAAACATATATAGAAACGAAAACACAATGAGTTATGCTCGTAGCTTTAGTTTCCGGAAGTAAACGCAATAACTAATCAATATGCTAATTAAAATCAATGCGGCCTCCAACTGGTTATTATCTAGTGATTAGCTATAGAGCGGAGTACAATGAGGCAGATCGGCTAATTTAAGTTGATTTAGAAGAGAATTGAGTATCGAATATCAGTTTTTAATCTATTTTTTCGTGTTTTAAATTAAGGCAATGCCCTATTTTATCTTGAATACTTAGCAACAAATATACATTTTTTAGAAATTAAGCAAAATATCATTGGAAAAATAATAAATCATCATCAAAATCTTTTTAAAAAAATATTAATAAAATTTTTTTTATTTACTGCATAAACTTAAGAGCAAAACATGACTTTCGCCCAGTAACAAATCATCAAAGTTACAAAAGGTTTTCATTAAAAATCTTTTATTTCTTTATTCTTTATATTTTCTCATTAAAAAATCATTATTACTTTTTGGCGATCCTCATTGCTCAATTATTTGATTGAAAATAAAATATTTATGCGCTTGCGCAGCGTCCGAGTCTCATAAAAAGCCAAAAATTGGCATTAGCCGAGCTCAAATGTCATGACATTTGAAGAAGTTAGTTTTAGCTGGTTTTTCATTATTTATTTACTTATAGCTATCATCATCAGGTGTGTGAGTGTGTGTGTGTGTTAGTCGTTGGGCCAGAAAGAAAGTCTTTGCAAATGCAGATGTAGTTGAAGCTGAGACTAACACTGACTTCGACTGAGGGCTTGAAGCTGTCGAACGATGGCATAGCAAACGTGCCATTTGGCTGGGTGAGCGACGGTAGTAAGAATTCACCTCGATCTTAAAACGTGATTCGAACTGTGGACTGTGGCTGTGGCTGTGGCGGCCTTTGGTTGGTTTTAACACCTTGTTGTAGCCGCTGTAACCAGTGTTCAAGTATTCCAAGCATTGCAATTTGAGATCGTAAATATTTATGCTCGCGTTTGGCATATTTGCGAGCACTCGCCAGCTGCAACAGCGATAAAAGCTAGCCAGAGCAGAGCAGTGTGAGATCACCTTAAAGCAGCCAGCTCATATCTTACAGTTAGATAGATAGAGCTCTTAGAATTTATCAGGTGTCTGTGCATTGCATAACTGTGATTAGTTCTAGCTGAAAGCTAGCGATAGAGCAGGTACTTGATATAACGACCCAGTTAATCTCAATTGTCACGAATGGCTCTATATCCGCTTACTCTGAATCATCTTTATGCGAAACAGTTTGATTACGCGCTCTTTGAGCGTTTAACAGCACTACAACATGTGCGTAGCAGGCGTCGTTATACTATGTTATCGATATTTATTCAAATTTGAATTTGAAAGGGGAAATGTTTGAAGGGAAATTTTACTCATAACGAAAAATGCGATAGATATAAGACAAATGTTAATTAAGTTTTGTAATATTATAATCGATAACATTTAATTTGTTGCTACGCTGTAAATGCAGCTCAAGTAATTGTAAGAGTTGACAGCGATAGATTATAACAAGTTTACATAACAGAAATTAAATTGCAATATGCATACTAAGCGAAAATCATTAATAAAACTTGATGGAAATGATAAGCAATTAGCTACAGATATAATACATATACTCGAACAACTTGCTATATAGTTTAAAAATAAATTTACTGAGAACACATTTAAATTACAAAATTAATTAAAAAAATCTATTTTCTAAAGTAACAAAAAATAAATAATTATTTATGGGCTTTTTCCTAAACATTCATAGGCAAAAAATTACGAAAAACTATTTCTCAAGTCTATATAATTATTTATTCTACACATATTTAAATGGTACTGGAAAACCATTTTATAGATAAACAAAAATACTTTTTGTATTACAGTTAAGTTGAGGTATTATGCCATATTTTCCGTAGATAACAATTCACTTGACTTTGTAATAGTTTTTGGCTTTGTTTTTCTGAGTTGGCGTTTCCACAATTTTTTTTTTTTTTTTGAGGCGTCAGCCAATTGTTTGACTAATGTAACTCCATAAAGCGCCCAAAGCAAACAAACACAACAAATAACAATAAAAACAAAACAAAACAAAAACATCTACAGCAAACAGCTTAAAACAAATTTTTAGCTATAGACCGTATTGGAAAACGATTTGTAAGGGGGGACGTACGGCTTTAAGCCATTAAATAACAGCGAAAATTTCCAGTTTTGTCTTGAAATGTTTTTTTTTCTCTCCTATTTTTGTTGTTGTAGTTTTTTTCCTTTACTTAGTTTTTTATTTTTTAATATTTACAAAAGGCCGCAATGACAATGACGCATTTTTGACAAATTGTTAAAGCAAATATATGTGTATATATATGTATATATACTTATGTGCGATTGTCTAACCGCAAAGTCTAGTCACATATGAAAAGTAGAACAGCACAGTTCAAATATGGCCCGAACCGCACATTAAACATAAAAAAAAACTAAAAAGAAATGAAGAGGAATTCGCTTTGGCATGACATCATAACGATCATAAACGAATCGAGCCAGCATAAGCACTTAAGACAAGCAAAAAAAAAAAAAAGAAAAAGAGTAAAAAAAACCCCGTCGCTGTCGTCTGCTCCAAGTGCCTGCACATAATAGCACTCAAATAAAACAATTAAGGCACACATAAGCACGTCAAGAGACGATGAAATCATTTGCAGGATACACACACGAGACACACAACAAACACACACACACACACTCTGTGCACAACCAATAAAGATGCCCCGAAAAGATTGCCAGCAATTTGGGTTTAAGGCTCGTGCAGGTCGCATGCCAAAAATGAGGGATCCAACAGAAAAAATGTTTAAGAAATGTTGAAAAAAAAAGATCGAAAAGAAAAAATCAAAATAAATAAATAAACACCAGCTTGGCATTTTTGGCATTGAACCCTCCGGCAACGAAATGCCCAAAAAACAAGAGCGAAATGAAATCAAAATAAAACTCAAAAACTCAATAAAAATGCGTGCTTGGAGCTGCTTGGAGACGCTGCGCTCGATGCTCGATGCTCGAGACGACGGTTTGTCTGCCAGCGGCAAAACGATGATATAAATAAAATGCACGATTTTTCTATAACCATCACAACAAGAGCCCCAAAAAAAACAGCCAACAAAACACAAGAAGAAGCTGATGGAGAAGAGGAAGAAGAAAATGTTCAAAATTTTGTGTTTTTTTTTTGTTTTGTCTTTTCTTGATGTTGTCGAAGCCATTTATACACTTGGCTTTTTTGAGAACATTCTGTAAAGGCCAACAATAATGTTGATTAGTGAGATATCATTGTGTATTATATGTTCCATATAGCATAATATGTTAGAGCTTTAAGTTTGAGGTATTTCGCATAGATGACTTGCATAGGTAGATGGATGATTGAGTCAGAATAGTTGTACATGAATTTGTTAAGATATATTACAAATAAAATCTAAGTTAACTGAGTTGAACTTGTTTTAAATAGAAATTATATTTTCTACAAAGATTTCATGCCTATATATAAAATATATTATCTTAGCTGAAACAGTTTGTACAAGGAACTCAACATTAGTTCGATTCTAAACCGATTGAAGCTTAAGTTCAATCACATTTCAGATCTAGATCAAAGATCTTGCCTATGAAACTGTTGTCTATACACCAAACCCAAACATATTCTGATATACTCATATAATATACTCAAAATATGTCTGAACTATAGGCTATACACAACTTTAAAATTTAGTTTGTTCTCTACAAACCTATTACTTTAAATTTTCCCAAATCCTAAAAATATTTCTCTCTCAGCAAAAGAGGGGTCTGTAACATTATCATAAATCTAGTCAATAGTTCTACAAATAATTTGAACTTTAACCACATTTCAAATTCGAACGATTATAGAGTTACTTCACAGTACATTCCATGCCCGGACAAACATCGTAAACGAGCAGTCATGCCCATAGTCCAAATGGCAGACACAAAAACAAAAGACTTAGACAACGAACTCAGGTAGCAGCAAATTCAAGTGAAATGCTTTTTTTTTTTTTTTTTTGTTTGCTTTAAGGCTTCATGCCTGTTAAACTCTGTCAGCTGGGTAATTCCAACAAAATATGTCTATTTCCACCCCAGCCCAAAAGCCAAGCAAACACACACACACACACACACACCTAGTTTCAAGTCGCTCAGTCAGCGGCCTTGTGACGCATTTCGAGTAACTGCCTGGCTGGTAATTCCAATATAGATTCTTAGCAATATAATCTTATCAATAAGGTGCGCTCTGTTTGCTGCGTATTATGTCTATGTCCGCCGCTTGCAACCAATTGCTAAATATTTAAACAATTTATGAGACATGCTCAAATTTAAGCACATACACACACACGCACACACATACAGTTGCACAACTATAAGTTAAGTTGATGAGTTGCGACTACAAAAGGGCGTGTAATTAGGAAACGTTGTTTTAGTATCGTTACGATCGTTAGCTCGTACAGCAGTATATATATATACATATATCTATAAAGTGTGATCATCCACCTAAGGATATATAGACAGATATTAAGTATATTAAGTATATTATACTATATATATAACCGCGACTTGCACAGCCTCTCACCAGTTCGAAAAGTGTGAAACGTTTATTGGGCAGCGATTGCAACAAGTTGGTAAATTTTTTGATTGATTAGCATCTATTAAACAACAACAACAACAATAACAACAAAATAATGGAAATTTGACTTTATAAGTGTGTTTTCAATCAAATCAAATCGAACGATCGATCATCACAAATTTAGCGTTAATCAACTAAATTAATACATATTGCGAGTGTACTATATAGATTCACGAAACGATTGCCAAATATTTAACTTCAATCAGTATCTTTGGGTTTTTTTTTTCATTTTACTTCCCTTAAATAAAAACAACAAAATATTGTGAAAATAAAATGCAATAACAACAAAAATAAATTGCAAAATATTTAACGAAAGCGCAAAATGCATGAAAATTGCGTGAGCCGAATAAATTCTCAACGCAAAATGTGCAATAAATAAATTTATTGTAAAAGAGAGAAAAAAAAATATATATGATAAAATTTACATAAAGTAAAAAAAACAAGAAATGAATAATAGAGCGTGAAATTTAAGTGAATAAAGTTGAAATTAAATACGTTATATAAATACGAATCATATCAAAGGAGTGGGTAAGAGATTCCAGTTATAAGTCGAATTCATTCAAGATTTCCAGCTTTCTTTAATGATGTTGTTTTGTTTATAAATGGATATATATATATAAATATGTATATTTATATGTATATATATATATGTTTTCAATCTAAGGCGCTTAGACGTCTAAATATAAATAAATTTGCAGTCATTAGTTAGATCATCATCAAAATGAATTTGTTTTTAATAGGATTTAAGTAGATTCTTTGCTGAATTTATTTCGTAAATATAGTCATATCTATGTCATAAATTTATATATAAATATAATAAACAAAATGTTGCAATTAAAAATTCAACGAATCACAGTAAAAGAAAAAATTTTCAAAGACGCAACCAACTACTCAGCCCCACATTGAGGAAGTTTTGAGGAACGCACGTAGGTCACAGCGCGTACACGATTTTTTTTTGTAAAAAAAAAAAAAACAAATTTAAGCAAAAACTACAACAACAATATTACCGGCTAATATTTTGCTCAGCAAGTAGATGAGCTGCTGGACGCATAATTTGCTGTTGCTGTCATAAAAAGCGACAACTTCATTGAAAAAGCGCGAGCACGAAAAAAAAAACAAGAAATAAATAAAAAGGCTAAGTAAAAAGTATAATCAAATATGAGAACAGCCATTAAAAAAAACTGCCAGTCGAAGATTTAATACACTTGCGGAATATAAAAAGAATTAATGCTAACTGAATATTATAAAAGTAATAGTTAAATATATATAAGATGTCTCCTTTGATATATAACTAATTTGATCTTGTTTAAAAGACAGCACAAGGCATAGAGAGAGATTACAGAATAGAGAATAGAGAGAGAGGAGACGAAGGTGGTAAAAATAATAGAAATAGATAGACAAACAGAAGGAGAGAGAGAGAGAAACAGATTCTAGTGGAACTAGCATATCATACATATATCCAATATCTTATAAAACTATATCTACATACTTGCAGCTAATGCACTTCATGCATATATGATACCTAAAGCCATCAGGCTAAATGCTTGCAGGCAGAGCAAAAGCTAAGCTGCTCTCTTAGCGTATATCCACTATATAAGACATACGATCTACGAGTATCAAATACTCATATTACACTAACTAGAGACACGACAAAAAAAAAGAATTGTAAAGAAATTCCTTCAAATTTTGTACGAAAGTTTGAAAGCAACAACAACAACAAAAAACACAAAACAAATGCTGTGTGTTGCCTTTTTTGCTCTTGTTGTTCTAGTTCTAGAAACGAGTCAAGAAAATGTCTCGTGAAATACAAAAGAATATAAATATTTAGCGTGTAGAATTTCTCGTTTGCTGTTGCTGAACATTCTGCAAACGCTTTAGTTTTAAGTGCAACATTGAAAGAACCTTGAGACGCCAACACAATAAACAAGCCACAAAGCGATTTCAGAGTAAAGAAATTTTTACCAACAAAGAAAGCAAAGTTCCAGTTTTTTTTGTTGTTTTCTTCTTTTATATATATATATATATATATAAATATATTTTGTTTTGGAAGCAAACTGGAATACGTTAGTCATAGAGGATTTGGTTTATTCGGTTTAATACATGTCCAAAACAGTTCCGCATGTATTTATTAAGTTTTAGTACGTTTTTTTTTTTAATTTTATTTTTATTGATAGGCAAATCGAACGTACAAGGAGGGGGGCATGTTTATGAGTTTTATGAGGTAGACAGAGCAAGCATATTAAATTCGATACACGCTCCATTTTAAACGCGGCGCCTGGGTAGACGAACTTCCTCCTACAGAGTGTGACAGACCTCAGTTCGCCTTGCACATTATTATAATTTACTATATATATATATATATATACTATATATATTTTTATTTTTTTGCATGAATTTTGATGACTTGTGTTAAGCATATATATATTTTAATTTTATTTTTTATGCGCTTAATGCCATAAAAAGGTCAACGTGCAAAGAACTTTGTCACATAATAAATATATAAATAAATAGAGAAAGAGCATTTTAAAAATAAAAAAAGTAAAAAAAAATTTAAAATAAATATAAAAATTTTTAAAATAAATAGAAAAATATTAGTAGATTTTTGTCACAAATTTAGTTTATAATAAGCAGAAATTAATATTAAAATTAAATTTAAATAAAAGATATGTATATATATAAAAAAATTAACAAAAAGATATTCTTTATGAATATATATTTATTTGCTACTAACAGAAATTGGTATAAAATATATATCATATGATTATTTGTTAACAAATGACAGCTTAAAACTCTGCCAGAATTCAAACATAGAAATTCCTATGGAAATAAACATCCCAGTTTACAGCAAACAGCTAACTAAAGTAAGAGTATATTTAAAATATATATAAATATATATTTGAAATATATATAAATATATATTTTAAAAAATGTATAAATATATATTTAAAATATATATGTCCATTATTCAAAGGTAATGCAACAAAAATGATATATTTTTTCATAAATTCTACAAACGATGTGTTGGGTATCTTAACAGTCAATCAACGTCAAGCATATAACATTCTGATGTTTGTCATATTTTCTAAGCACTAATACTACATAATCACACATGGAACACAGATACATATATACATATACATATATGTATATCTAAATGGCGCCTATTCAAATTTGGGGGCCAGCACGTTGCCACTTTATCAGCATCACGCTCTTAAGATTCCAACTAAACAGAGCGAACGAGACTGAATGCTGTTGTGGCTGCTGCTGCTGCCGCTGTTGCTGCCTGTTGCTGTTTGAGGCTGCTGTCAGCGTCGCAACGTCGACGTCAACAGCGCTGATCGAGCCAAGTTGAGCTAAGTTGAGTCGAGCTGCTGAGTTGGTTTTGGTTTGGTTTGTTCGCTCGTTCGTTGGTCGCTGTTTTCTGTGTCTGCTTTCAGTTTCATTTGAGACGTCGTCGCGGCCGCAAGTGCTGAAAGCAGCTCAACACGATAGCAACACCAACAACAACACGCAACGTGTGTGTCTCAACTAACTGAACATAAACCAACGCAAGAAAGAAGCAAACAGCAAAAAAAAAAAACAAAAACAAAAGCAAGAAAAATTTAAACGGGTTAATCAATATACGAGCAACAACACGCTGAATTTTGAGTTTTTTCTGTGTGTGTGTTTCGTCTGTCTGTTTTGTACTAAAGTGCAAGTGATTGCTTTTTATTGTTATTATTGCTGTTGTGTTTTGCATAAGCGCTGGCAATTCATAAACAATGCAAAGAAGTGCGCAAAATGCATAAATAAAGTGCATTCGTTTTACATATTGATTGAACAAAAAAAAAATTTTTTTTCAATCGACGCATAACTTATAAAGTGCGGCCGCTAAACAAGTTCGTTGCCTAAGTCATTTGTTTGCCAGCGCCAACTATCCATACTTTCAAAAAAAAAAAAAACTTAATTATTTATAATACTCGCAATTTATTGCTAATATATGCAATTTGGACCGTCCAGCCAGCCACGTCGTCAGCAAGAAGTCGCATAAAAGGCAAGTGTGAGGGGTACAACAAAAAGGCAAAAGCAAAAGCTAACAAATAAAGAATCTTTTGCTCGAAATGTCAAATGTCAAATAAAAGAAGAAGCACACAAATTTATGTATATATCTAAAAAGCGTTGTTTATAAATCACAAACGAAATAATAATACAAAAATGTTATGATAAAAATATAATAATAAAACCAACAATCAAAACGAATCACTTACAAAATTACTGCGATTTCAATGTCAAGAAAAATCAACAATAAAACTACAGCCAGCAGCTGCTGCTGTTGCTGCTGCTGCTCGATGGCGCGTGGGTTCTTCCAAAAGGTTTTTGAAAACAACGCGCCGCATCGTCTATACTAGAACAAATGCCAGAAACCAATGGAATCTTATGATTACAATTACAATTTTTTTTTAGTTATTTGCGTTTCTAAAGCAAACACAATTTGCTTGAAAGCAAACAACGAGTTGCGGGTTGTCTCTCTCTGTGTGTGTGTGTGTGTGTGTAAAGTGATCAACTAGCTTGATACCCTGTTCTAAAGGTTTCTAAGCAGCTTAGTTTAAAGTTATTGCTGATGCTCTCGCTTTTATTACCAAATTGTTTATGATTCGTTTTTACATTAAATTAATGATTATTATGCTAATGAGCTCTACTTGGTATTGCCCTCTTAGTGGAAAATTTTGTTCAAAGCGTAGTGGAAATGGAAAATTTTCCTTTGGGACTTGTTTGTAGTAGAAAGTGAACTATGGAATAGCTTTAAAAAACATCTTTCAATTATTAGAGATATTATGTTTGTAACTATCATTTAAAACGGACTTAGGGCATAACAATTAGGACGAGCTTAAAGTCTTAAAAAGCTGATAAATAAATAACAGTTAGCAACATCTGAATATATTACCAGTATAGCTATTTCCAGAACTTACTCTTCTATCATCAGCAGCCTGATTTTAGTATATCTCAATTTTGACTTCTAAAAGTCATTATCTCAAAAACATCACAAACTACCATATTCAATTCAATATTAGATCGTTATGCATTCATCAGACAGTATCAAAGTTTTCTTTCTTTTTTTGTTTTTCTCACACACCATTTCATGAATTATAAATCCACTTTCCATAAACAATTTCTTTGCTAAAAACATCAAAGTAAGCGAACCATTGAGCGACGTTGATACGCTTAGGGTATACAAAGTACTAAATAAAAAGTGTGCAAAAACGCAATTTGAATTTATAATTTTTGCAATTATTTTTCATTAATTTGCTGGGCAATAAAAAAAAGTCATAGCATATCAGAAATGCTTACGCGCTATTTGAATTACATCCGCCCCGCCTCGGCCCGCCCTGCGACTCCAACACCTACTCACAGGGAACTCGAATAATTTGCGCGTTTCTAATTTGTTTATAGAATTTTAAATAATAATAATAAGTATCAGCTGCTGCTGCTGATTGATGAACTGACGCAGCTGGCTTTGGTTTTGTAATTTGCTGTTCCCTGTTGTCTTTCTTTAATTAAAAAAAATAAATTGCCTATAAATAATAATAAACAAATTACTGTCTGAGCTAACACTTCAGTTCAGTTCAGCTCGGTTCAGTTCAGTTCAACTACGAATCGGTTTCTGTTCAGTTCTCGCAGAATTCACAATCTCACGTCAGCTGCAATCGAAAAGTGAAATATTTAACTCACGCTCGCCCGCTCTCTATCTCTCTCGCTCTCTCTCTCTCTCTGTAGCTCTGATTGATGTCAGAGTTAAGATCTTGATGATGTTGACGCTGTTGATGATTAAAATAAGCACGTCTCATTTGAACGTTGCAAAGATTTGAATG
The DNA here is from genome assembly GCA_037075265.1 of Drosophila nigricruria. NCBI lineage: Eukaryota > Metazoa > Arthropoda > Insecta > Diptera > Drosophilidae > Drosophila > Drosophila nigricruria. The sequence goes on along the minus strand of JBAMCI010000150.1, from coordinate 12,128,552 downwards.
CCTTTACGGTGCTTCAGTGATGGCACGTAAATAATTATATATATAGCAATATATCTATGTATTTTATCGTTGCCTTAGATCTTGGATATATATTGTTCTGCAATTTTAGCTTTGATTCAGCTTATCTAAGAACATATATAAACTGTTCACGTTTTTAATCTGTGGCGCTCACAAATTGATTGTCTCACTCTGAAGGTTTATCTTATCATAAAAGAATTCTTTTGTATATAAAAAAAAACTTTTGATAGGTTCAAAAGATTATTTTATGTGGGCTTATCATAAAGTGGCTGGTTTTAAATTAAAATGAGAATTGGAATTGATATTTAATTTTAATATAAAATGAAATATAATTGATATTTAATTTTAATAAATGATATAGTCAATAAATATAATCTATAAATATATAGATTATCGACTATTTTATATAGACTGATAAAATGGTTGGGTTCTTTAAATACCTATGCAGGTTCTGGCTGATAGGATATGGCTTTGAATATAAAATTATGTACAAAAAAACTTCAGATAGCTAAAAATATTATTTTGTAGATATTAAAATAATAGTTCGACTTTTAGTTAATGAATTTCGTCTAATTATGTTGACATGTTGTCATTTAGTCAGTATATTTCTTTTGAAGAGTTGGAGAATATATACAAAAATAAATATATAATATATTATATATATAAATCTTGTAATTTCTTAGACTCAAGTAAGTGCGAAAAAGAGTGAATGATTTCGATTCATTGACAACATGTATCACATTCTCGAGCTATATCATAAGCAATAAAAATTGATTTGCTTTTATAGCTCATTGTTATCATCTCATTGTTTCATCATGAAATTATATTTATTTGAGTTCTCAAATTTTATTGAATTTTTACATCATTTCTATAAATATATAAAAATGTAAAATTGTGAAGGATTAGGTCATAAGGCTTTAATTATTTAAACTCAAATTGCGTTCCAGCCTTGGATCATGCATTCATTCATTCATTCTAAAAGCTGATAAATAGCCAAGGAAATATTATAATTTTGACGAGTGTCAAAATGCATTGCATGACTGATGATTTGCAATGTTAGCAACTGTGTTTAACCTTTAGTGAGTTGACAAATTGAAAACACCTTTTACACTATAAATATACAAATATATATATATTACATATAGCTATAATATGTGAAGAGTTCTGTGATCATTGCAGCTACGTGCCGTAATGACTTCGATGCCTTTGCCACAGTTTAATGAATGAAAGCTGAACATATTCGATAAGGTCAATAATCAGTCGATTGACAAATCGAACGTGTCATTCGGCTGCATTCCGCATTTATCGTTCATTGATAGCGGAACTGCATATAATCTTAAATGGGTTCATTGAGAGGAATTTAAGTTCTCATTTCGTATATGGGGATTTGATGTCAGGGCAACAGCAGCAGCTCAATTCTGCCTCTAAGTGGCAGCGGCGGCCTCTCTTCTATGAACGAACGAACCGGCTTCACGAAATGCGCATTGACCTTGCAACGCCTGAAAAATGTACAAATCAATTTTCGATTTAAAAAAAATATATATATAAAAAAAGGCGTCGTGAGCAGCTGCCAAAAAAAAAAAAAAAAAAAAAACAGATATCGAAAAACGAGAAAAACGAACGCAGAATATTTTAACTTAATTTATTTCCACATGCTCGTTGTTGTTATTGTTGTTATTCACGCATATAAAAAACGTTTCAGTTTTAGGGGCTTTAATATACATATAGTATATATATCTCTCTGTTTTTTATAATTTTATTGTATTTTTTGCATGTCGTTAATTAATGACAACTGTTAGCTTGAGTTGACCACGTTGTTGCACACATCACGAGACACACACGGAGAGCCAAAGAGAAGCCAAGAAATCAATCATTCAAATTGATTTGTTGCTAATTTGTTATTCAAACAAGACGACGCTCTTCAACTCGCAGCCAATAAGCGCAAAATGCATTCAGCCACAAAATAAAAGTAAATAAAAACATATATATATAATATATATATAAATATATATATATTTGTGTCTTTGTATGCTTGTATTTATTGTTCGCATGACGCGCAATCCAAGTGCTAATTGCATTTAGTTAATTAAATGTTAAAAGTTGATCAAATTGAGCGAAACAGCATTGGCTATTGCGACAATATGTAAGAATGGTCTAGAGTTGAAAAGTGATCGAATAGCAAATACCCCTCATAAGAGAATGAATGTAAATAATATAAAAATATAACTGCAAAATTTCTAGAATTTTAATTAATCTTTAGTCTTAAGATAGACTAAGTTTAGAAAGGGCGTTAAGAGTTTATGTAGCATAAAATTTAGAAATTTCTTAAAATTATATTTATAGAGTCTTCAAAAGATAAAGAGAAAGAGAGAGATATAGAGTCAGAGAAATCAAGAAAGAAAAGCTAATCAAACTTTGCTTTGAGAAATGCACTTATTTCAAAAGAAAATCTTTAAGCAAGACTCAAAAAATATGTTTTAAATTTCTGATATTTCAAGAATTATAATTAAATATATTTGATACATGTATAAAATATTAAGTTTCTTAATCAAATAATTCTATAACTCTAGGAGTTTCTAGTTCTAATGCTCTTTCCTTTGGCTACATTTCATTCATTTTTAACTTTTATAGGATATCTAAACACATTCAAACAGTCACTTGGCATACACCACCCACTCAGTCATTTCCAACTTTTCCAGGGTATCTAAGCCCATTGAAAACGTCAGATTTAATCAAGCGCAGGCATCAGTTTTATTTAGTTATTAGTTTTTTTTTACTGATGGTTTGATGGGGGCCTAATAAAAACATGTCTTCATAAAGTTGTTGTCAATGTTGTTGTTGTTGTGGTTGTTGTTGTTGTTGCATTTGTGCGTCTCACGCTTTAATCATTTGCTAATGTCAACGGCTTAAGCGCCGCCTGCTCTTCGTTTTCCGCAGCTGCAGCAGGTTTCGATAAAACTTTAAGACAAAAACAAAAAATATAGTCAAAAACCTTGACCATATAGTTGATTTGTTTGTTTTTTTTTTCTTCCATTTTACAATCCATTTATACATGTTTCTAATGCGCTACTCAATTCAATTACGGGTTGTTTGGCTTTTATTATTTGGATTTTCTGGTTAAGAAAAACATTTCTCCAGCTTTAAAAATTGCTTAGCAGCAATTTTTTTTATTTTATATTTTTTCTTGTCTTTTTTTTAATTTTTGAGCCATTGTTAAAGCATATTTTGCTGCTCGTCGGCTTTTAATGTTTTACATTGACTCATGTTCATGAACATGACTTTTGGAAAATATTTCGCTTGGCGTTTATCAAGTTTCAAATTGAAAAGTGCGTGATCAGCGCAAATTGTTGTTATTTTATTTTATATTTATTTATTTATAACTAGCTTTTAATAGCAGCAAATTGTTAAATAATTGTTGGCTAAATACCAAAATAAATTAATTTCAAAGCGAGGAGACGCAGAGAATTGCTGATGTGCGATGAATTAGTTATCTAAGGTGATTTTATTGAAGAAAAATTTGGCTTTTGTTAATGTTATTATAGTTATTAATATAGATCTGAAAGCTGGCATATATAAGGACTTGTGGAACCTAACCTAATACATATAAGATATCTTTTAGATATAATGCAAGATAAAAATGGAGATCAGATGTCCATATTTATAAGCCAAGCTAAGGATTTATAACTATATATAGCTGATCTATAGATCTATATCCTATATTAGCTATCTATAGACATATGTCCTTAGTCTAGCCCATATCTGAGCTATATCCTATATCAGCTATCCAGGAGATCTGAATGCTTAGCTTGGTTATAAGAAAATTGTTATGTATTTGTAGGTATATGGGTCTATTATCCCATAAAGCAGAATTATATAAATATATTTTAATTATTCAAAAGGCACTGATTCATTTGGTTTAATTTCTGTGTTTTGCATATATAAATATATAGTTATTTCTATTTTTACACCAAAACCACAAAAGGTTTCCATTTATTTCCATTTCAAGCTCTATAAATAGTTTTCCATTTGCTATTATTAAAATTTGCTATTTTTGCTAATCTATCCACTCTTTCTCTACCTTTTTCCACACTCTCCTTCTCTCTCTCACCCTAATTAGAATAAGCTTACTTAAAAGCTACAAATGTATTTTGTTCCCCCTTTCCATATTTTTGACTCCATTAACATTAATTAAATTGAAAATGTTTTTAATAATAGAATAATAGGATAATTGTAAACGCATTTCACTTTTTCGCATTGCGAAAGTGTCGAACCTAACGAAAACAACGGCAAGTTTTAACAATAATAAATTTTAATAATAATAATAACAATAATAATGATGGCGCATAATTGCGTCAATTAACTGAGCGTCAATCAATCAAGACTCGCATTGGGTAGCTTTCAAAAAATGTTTGATTTATGACATTTCTTGTTGTTCACTTTTGTTGTAGATTTTTTGGATGCTGATCGAGTCACGGGAGATACCGAACAGAAGACTTAACTAAATACCCAAACCCAGACACATTCCATTTCAATGATACTGCGAACGAGTAGAATTTGCCTGCTGGGGCTTTGGCTGCTCACGCTGCTGACCCTGCTGCAGGCCCAGGGCGAGGACTATGGCGGCGATATGGGTGATGGTGGAGCTGTTGGTGGCAGTGATGATATCTATGAGCCGGCGCAACAGGAGACCGAAGTTGATACGGAAATACAGCAGCGACGCAATAGCATCGAGGCCGCAGAAAGTGCTCTGCCCGCACAGTCGGTCAATGCGCTGCAGTCCATGGAACAGCAATCGACCACGGACAAGGCGCCGGCGGCTGTCACCGAGATGTCAGTGCCCGCGGCTGCATCAGCTACCACAGAGTACGATGAGAATACGGCGGCGGAAGTGATGGAAGATGCGCCCACACAAAAACAGGAGACGAAAGTCGAGAAGCCGGCCAGGCATTCCCAGGAGTACTACTACGAGGAGATGCAGGATGAGGAGCAGCACACCGAACAGCCCAAGAAACAGTACAAAGAGCCACAGGAGGAGCTGCCCACAGCCACAACGACAACAGTGCCGGAATATGTGCGCAAGGCCAAGGCGGAAAGATTTCCGCACACCGAACCCGACTATGTTGAAGACGATCTGATGGTGGAGCAGCAAACGCAGCCTGTTAACACACTCAAGGATCAGGATGAGGGCGTCATCTATCGGGATGAGCCCGCACAGCCGCAGGCACACATACAACAGCTGCCCACGAGCCACAAAGCTAAACCCTTTAAGCCCAGCTCCGATGAGTACTATTACGATGAGCAGGACAGCATGGAGCACCATCGCATCACAACCACAATTCAGAATCCACCAACAACAACGACGACAACAACAACAACAGAGGCACCACTGCCAGTACTGGCGGCACGTTTCGGTGGTTTCGCCGGCTTCGGTGGTTGGCCCGACCCAATGCCCAATGCCGTGCCCACCAACGCACCACCAATCGCCATTCCAAGCTCAACCACAACAACTACAACCACAACGACAACAACCACAACGACAACAACACCGACAGTAACAACATCTGCACCGCGCAAGCAATCGAAGCACATACACCTGACCAAGCCGGAACTGCTGCCCGCCGATCAGCTGCGCAACTACATCAAGGATGTCTACATACGCATGCCTCTGGCTGTTATAGTGGATCCATCGGCAGCATCGCTGGACCAGGCCAAGCGACTGTACATCGATGCGTTGCAGGACAAGAATATCAATATTAAAATTGTGCTCGTCACGCTGAATGCCTCAGGTATGTAGCTTAAGAAGTTTATCGATAGATTGTGTATCGATAATTGTAGAAGAAGTAACGGGCGATGTTGATAGGAATAATGTGAATGGTAGAAATTAAAGGAATTTCCAATTAAAATTTGATCATTTCAGGTGTGCCCTCCGCTTTCAGTTTCAACAATACACGAGAGTTCATTGCGGGCTTGAACAGCACCAAAGAGCTTGAGGGCGGCAATGCGTTTGTGGGCGTGTTACAGGCCGCCGAGCTGGTGCCCTACGATAGCGCCATATTTATATCGACAGCTGCCATACCGCCGCACACGGATATTGTACAGGATGCGGCGATAACATTGCTGAAGAAGCGCATACGCGTGAGTTGAGAGACTCTCAAAGAGACTTAGATTATATTTGAACTGTTATTAATCATTCTCTGTTTGCAGTTGTTTATGCTGTGGTATGGCGAGCGCTCGGCCAATGAGAACGAGACCGAAGATGCTGTGGGCGGCATTTTGGGCGAGGTGGCCATACGATCGGGCGGCGAAATTATTCATATTGTGAGCACCGAGCATGGACAGCATATAGCGGGCAATACGGTAAAGAGCGAGCGTAATTAGTGTAATTAAAAGTCTGATGGAGCTCAGCAGCTAGCCTGCTGCCAAGTGTTGAAATTGAAAGTGGCGACAACAACAACAACAACAGCAGCAGCAGCAACAGCAGCGGCGGCAGCAGCAACAAGTGTTGCCCAAGCAACCAAGTGAGACGCAAATAGCAGCTTGGATTACCTTTCAGACAGGTGCTCAAGAGCACGACGACGCGATTTGCTGCTGCTTATGTTGTTGTTGTGTTGTTGTGTTGATGATGTTGCATCTTTGTGCAAAACTAGGTTATGGAAAGAAAAGTGAAGGGCAAATTTGTTTATAGAAAGGAAACTAGACATTCCAAAAGCAATAACAACAACAACTAGATAAATGCTTTAATCACTTCTCTCTCTCTCTCTCTGTCTCCTTAAATCTCTCATTATAGTTAACGCTCGTCTCGGATGCATATCTGGGCAACCAGGAGCTGGAGCTACCTGTTGATACGACGCTATCCAGTTTACATGTGCGCATCGATGCCAACATGCGACGTGCTACATTGGCAACGCCCAATGGTGGTTAGTTTAAACGTTAAACCCAAACCCAAATCCAAACCCAAACACACACATCACACAAGACACAATAAGCTATCTCACTCTTTTAGTACTAACCAAGTAGTAGTTGGAGTTGAAGAAGAAGCAGCAGAACAAACAAACAAAACAAAAACAGGGTTGTACTTCATACTAATAGTGTTGTAAAAGTTCAGCGCGTTACGGGTTCAACAATAAGGGATCTTCAATTTCGTGGCACATGCGTATGGCCGCGCTTAGGCTAGCATCGATTTAAGTTGTTTTGTAGCTAACTATATATATATACACATCTGTATATCTATATATCTATATATGTTAATTTAACTCATTCACACACACGCCCTATCTATATTTCCTTACTAAAAAGCCAGTGTTGTAAAATGTCTCAAGAGTCAACTGTACTTATTTATATGTGCTTAGCTTTAAGTTTTATATTTTAACTAACCACATACCCTACCCTATCCCATCCACTCCTATTCCAACTTATATTTCCTCTATTATTTTTATTGTACATAGCCAAAAACCTCCTCCAACGCTTTTCCTAACCAAAACCTAATGCTAAATACTTAACATTAACTTGTAGTACAAAAAGAATTTCTTCAAATATTATATATACAGACGCAGTTATATGTTTATGTTTATGAAAGTAATAAATGTTTAGCTTTAAGGGTCTACAATAAAAAAAGACACACAAATAATTTTGCAAATAACTTAAAAAAAAAAAAACAAATAAAATTTTCGGCGTACTTTTAACTTTAGCTTCCAAACCGACCCCAGCACAAGTTTAACTACAATTCGCACTTGTCGATCTTTCTATATGTTTGTTTTGTCCCAAGCGTAAGTATTATCTTTTTATATGTTTATATATGTCTTGGCACTTTTTTACACTTTACTAACTCAACGTTCTCTCGACACAGCGCACAAATCGTGAATGTTTCCTAACCCCAAGCTACTTTTATTAATTATTTTTTATATACTATGATTGCTATCAGAATTGGTCTCGAATCGAGCGATTAATCACACCTCAATGTCTACGTCCACGTCGCCTGAGTGCAAAGTTCAAACACTCCCAAAATAGATTACGCTAATGCAACCAGACTAAAAGCAACAATGACTCAAGCACGATCGTACTGTCTATCTCAGCACAGATGCCAGTGTGAATGGCGGCTTATCGCAATAGAAAGAAAATTAAACGAAAACAAGAAGAGCTTTATGTTAGCATATGAAAGCTTATGTGTAACATACTACAAATCCAGAACAATCTTCGAAATCCCTTCAAAATGCTTAGAAAACTAAACAAAACCAGAAAAGCTTTAATTTAACATATTAAAGCTTATATATAACATACAACAGACCAAGAACAGAATTTAAATCATGTAAAGCTCACTTACAATCTTTGAAATGCTTTTAAAATACTACAGCTTGAAGTCGTTATATATATATCGGCATTCAATGGTTAATCGATGGCTTTAAAGCAATCACAATTACTTGCTGTGACCCAAAGGCTGACATCAAACAAATTAATCTCATTTATAAAATTCCTTAAGCTGCGCTTACTTCACTTTAACATTTCCCCATTCATTGTTATTCGTTTAGCTCTTTATCAATTATTTGCTCTGTTTACTTAACATAAGTACGCAGTGAACTTTGCCATAAACACAGTTATAAAAGAACTTGCGGAAGTTATTTCGAGAGAGAGAGAGTGAAAGAGCGCGAGAGCAGTCGATGACAGGCCGCACTCCCACTGCCATAGACACATATGCACACACGCTAGCACACACACACATACGCAATGCTGGCGCCGTTTTAACATTTTTTTCGTTTTGTACAAATCAATTGAAGTTGCCTGCCGCAATATTGAAAATATTGTATTTTAAAAACTATAAAAATTGCAAAAACATGCAATTCATATGATATATTTAACACTCACACACACATCTCGAGTCATTTGTTTAAATTGTTGCCAAAATTTTTGACGTTGCATTAGTCACAATCATATAGACAAACAAATACATACACAATTAGTGTGGCTGGCGCATGCATTTGGCCACTGCCATGGCCAAGTTCAAAAGTGGCTTTTGACCAAAATCGAAGGCGATTTTGTTGATGATGCACACGAATTACTAATTTTATATGACGCCGCGGGCCATGTCGCGTTGACTTTGTTTAAAAACCAAAAAACACTTAACACATATTTATGTTTTTTTTGTAATTATGTTTGATTTCACAATTCGAAAAACAATCGCAGAAAGTAGTTTCCTTGCACAACAACAACAACAACAGTATTAATAACAGCAATAACAGAGCAGCTGCTCAGCGCAGCGTTGCCAACTGGCAAGCAGTTATATATACACATGGTTAATAATTATAGTTAATAATAATAACTTGCATAAATACCTTCCTGTTATAACTGCAATTATGTACACTCACTCGATTTTTGAGTTGCGCACAATATTTAATTAATAACTTTTGTTTGTATGCACAATGTGCCGCCAACAGTCTGGCAACACTGCATGCAAAACAGCTGTGAGCACAGCGCATTCGCAGTGAATGGCAAAAATACACCTGTTAATTGTTTACTCGTTCAATATCTTCGTTTAGATATCAATTTAAAGAAACTGGTCAAATTTAAATCCAGCAACGATACACGAAATGCCAACCCCGACGAACTGGATGCCTACGTACCGCTCAACAAGCTGCGCAAGGCAACAATACTCAAGCTGCAGCTGACGCCGGAATCAGCCAAAGCCGCTTACAATGTTTTCATACGCGCCGAACGTAAAGCTGATGTTTTTCTTGGTAAGTTTCAAGAAAACAAAAACAAAATAACAAAGACAACAGACAGCTAATCAATTAGAAAACAACTTGGCGAACGCGCTGTACCCATACAACTGAGCTAATTATAATTAAGATGAACCACGAAAAAAGTATAAAAACAACAACAAGCTAACCGGTGCTCGGTGCTCGGGGCTCGTAGCTGTAGAGATAACGATGCCCGCTCGCTTGATAACCGTATCAACCTTGGGCGTCATTTGAGCGGCTTTATTATTGACGCCATCCAACTGAAAGTATACACAAAAGAGCTGCAAGAACAACAACAACAACAAGCATGTATACGAGAGGTGGAGACCGATAGTTCATTTCAAAATCGTCGATAGTTGTCGATAGTGATATCGATAGCTATCCACCTTACAAAAGAGCTCCTTTTCTACAACAAAAGCAACAAGCATGTATACTAGAGATGGACAACTATCAATAGTCTGCGCTCTCGTTAGCTTTTTTCAAAACGATCGATAGTCGTCGATAACTCTCCACCTCTAACTGATACTATTTGAATCCTGATCAGTGCTGCCAATTTAGCTATTTTCCCGTCAGTTCTGCGGGAGAGTATTTCGATGCGACTTCAATGCGGATTAAGGAATAACAAGCTAAAAAAGAATCAAATTTTATGCAATGTTGACTGATTTCGATGTATTTCATGCCTATCGATATCAAAAATCACACAAACATTCACTTAAAACCGCAAAAACCCTATTTTCTAAAGTTTTAAATTTTTTCCTAGCTATTTCAAGCCTATTTTAGTAGTGGATCTGGGGTGTCGAAGCCTGAAGAGTTGGCAGCACTGATCGTTTTTCTTTTATAAACAAACAGAACTATTTCCGGTCAATTAAAATACTCTCTTTGACCCATTGCAGGTGATATCATTAAACGCATCGATAGCTACTATTCACATGCTGAGCACGAACGTCCCTTGGCTACGCTGCCGCGCTTGGCCAAGCTCAAGTTTCCCGAGTCACAGGAGAAACTGGAGAATGAAGTCGACTCACCCAAGAGTGAAGTGGAAACTTTCTCAGAAACGGAGCTAGTGCAACCAGTGACAAGTCTGAATCAAACTCAGTTTGCCGCTGCCACAGGTGAACCGCAGCGCGCCAGTCTGAATGCCATGTTGCTGCAACGCTGCGGTACCAAAATCGAGCTCAATACGCAATCGCAGCTGCTGCTAAATGCGGGTCAAGTGGCGACGCTGCTCTTCGAGGTGACCAATATGCGCGCTGAGCGGGTATATCAGACGGTGCAGGTGACGGACGAACGGCGCTTCCTGGTGCAACTAAGCCCAACGGGGTGAGTTGGGCAGGGCAACTTGTGGCAAGGAAATTTGAATTTGAATTCGAAATTCTCTCTATTGCAGTTTCTATTTGCGCGCACGGGAGACTAGCACCGTGCGCCTGACTGTGCTGGCGCCCACGGGCACATCGCCCGGCACCACGGACAGGGTGACCTTCACTAGCTATGGACGTGAAACGGCCACGTTAGCAGTTAGCCTAAAGGTCGTGTCCAGCATTGATGCGCAGGTATACGCCGGAAATAGCTGAAGTTGTCTCAATTTTATATAATATGTTGATATCTCTAGGACTCCACTGGTCCAAATCTCTCCTGGGAGTTTGGCAATCGCTGCGACTATGTCAACAGCGACGGACAAAGCTGCGGCGATCGTTTCTGGACTTTGGATGTCACGGCTCAAGACTGGCAATCGGGCATATTGCGTATGCAGTCGACGCCAGCGGACGGACTGTTCTATCGCAATTACTATACGGCGGGCACTACGGAGCCTATGAAGGCTACGTATATGGCCTCCTGCTGTGAACCGAAGGTGGCCATAACGGCATACGATGCTGCAGGCAATCAGCGCAGCATTAATATTGATGTTAGGGATATCGTGTTGACGGAGGCGGCTATAGCGGCCATATGTTTGGGGGCCATACTGCTGCTGCTGCTTATAGTGCTGCTAATATGGAGCATTGTGTGGTGCTGCAAGCGGCGCAAGGTGTCATTGGAGCTGCCCACGTATCGCTCGCACTCGACGCGCAGCATGGAGTAGCTTAAGGGAGAGCCTCTGCCAAAATAACAACAGCTACAATAACAAAACTATATTTAGAGACGAACTTTAAGTGTTGGCCAATAAAAATACCAGAAAACTGTTAACGCTTATCAGTCAAAAATATGGAGCATCGAAGCAGCGCTGCCAATTTATACACAAACTGCCTAAAAATCATAAAAAGCCATTTTTCTAGCTATTTCTGGCTTTTCTTGGAGTTGACAGCACTGCATCGAAGCAACAAGTGACAATCGTCGCTCTCCCTCTTCCTCTCTCGCTCTCTCTTTGTTACAGTCTCAAACTCTTCTCCCACTCCCACTCTCTCTCACTCCCTCTCTGACACACTTACCGCGTTTAAGTATGCCAGCGATGAGCGCGTTGGCTGGCTGTGCGGGAGGTGCATGGACCACGGGCGGCGCCGCTGGCAGCAGGAGCGGCTTATTGGGAAAGTCATCATAGCTGAGGCCCGTCACGGAGGCGCTGAGCAGTGGATTTTTAACAATTCGATTTGCTGCATTATTGTTGTTGACGCGAGGCGACGACACGTCACCTTTGGAGCGTTCGGACATGTTTACAGTCGCGTTTCAGCACGGCAAAGCACACCAGACGTTTGGGGTTGCGCAATGCGAATTGCTAGACAGCAAAGTTGAATTTGTGTTCGCACAGTTGGCCAAAATAGTTAAGAAAATAAGGCAGTCAAAAATTTACTTGCAACGCGCACAGTACCAACACCAGGGCTGCAGCGACTCAGACAGCTCAGTTGATTAGCCCTGGTCTGGTGCTCTTTCGTTCAATTTGGCGCAACGTTTACGTGTGAATGGTCAGCTTTTAAGCTTTGGCGGTTTATTTCAAACTGACTGCAAAATTAAAACTGCACATTAGTATATATTTTTGTTTATAAAATGCTTAAGAACACAGATTATGTGCACAGATAAATAACTGTTGTTGATGTGTGTCAAAAATTGAATGCTTACATTGCTTGTAATTGCAGTTGTGCAATTTAACAGTGATAGCTGCTGTTATGACGCTGTTAAGGTAAACTTTTGCTACACTAACACAAGACAGCGGAAAGTTTTTAATTATAAAAATAGTTCGAACGCTTTAACAGCTGTGCACGGTTGACTAACACAACTGCGTTGTAATTTATTTAGACGAAAAATTGTAAGTTGCTAAGAAAGGTGTGTTCTTATGTTTATACTTGTAAAATTAGCCGGCTTTTAGGTAGGAGTTGCATATAGTGTAATGGAAACTTAAAATAAAAATTGAGAGAGTAATATGCGCACATATGGTAAATGCAGCTATGCGCATTAGCAGTAAATAATACGAATATGGCTGCTATGCCACCTGTTGCTACCCCCCTCCCCCTCAAACTGCAGTGCATAATCAAAACAAAAGAGCTTTTGCAATAGACAAGCTGTAATGTTAATTTACATAGTATATATTTGTGTCGCGCTTTGTCTCTCTCTTACTCTCTGCAAATATACCTCACATGCATACCTATGTAAATAAATGTACATTGACAGAAGAATAACTGTATAACTGAGTTCTCATGTTTATATACATATAACAAATAATATATTAGATTAATGCACTTGCTGGGTCATTAAATAATTAGCTAAGTAAATAAATATCATTATTGAACTATAGATTAACTTAATGGTACTGCCATAAAAATGCTAATTGGCATCGTTATCTAGTGGCAGGGCATTTCCATTAGACATCATTTTGTTTAAAGTATAGATTATATATACTCTTCTAACTATGCGAAATTTATTTGTAAATTTTAGTATACTTTCAGACTTTTACAAATATATAATAATAATAAATTTATTTTTTTATACTATAAAATTATTTTTAAATAATAATAATAAATCTATTTTAAACATTTTTTTTTATGTAATAAAAATACATTTATTTTCTTAATTATTTTTAATATTTCTATTAAAATTCTTATAATTCTAGAACATAAAAATATGAAAATTAATATTTTTGCTTTTTACCCTCTGCAAAGGGCAATCAGATAAATGCTGAAGTGCTTCCATTAAGCCTTATCTTAAAGTACCTCTCTCACTCTCCATCTCTCTCTCCCTCTCACTCTCTCTCCCACTCCTCCCTCACTCTCTCCCTCTCCCTTTCTCTCTCCCCCACAGCTGATAACACGCCCCATATGCATTACCTTTGCCAACTTTTTCATATTTAACTAACAGCAGTTCTCGCTCTGTGCTCATTCGCAGGTTCTTATAGAAACGTTAAACATGTCGTCGGGCAAACTGATTCGTTGGGGCATCGCATCCGCTGGCAAGATTAGCGAGGACTTTGTCATTGCGCTGGGCACGCTGCCCGAAAGTGACCACCAGGTGGTGGCTGTGGCAGCACGCGCACAGGAGCGTGCCGCAGAGTTTGCCAAGAAGCACGGAATACCCACGGCCCTGGGCAGCTACGAGGAGCTGGCCAAGAACAAGGATGTGGGTAGGTATTCCAGCTAAGAGTTCCTCCAGTCACTCCTTGGCTAACCTTCGCTCTCATTTAGATGTCGTCTATATTGGCGTGTTGAATCCGCAGCATTATGAGGTCTCTCTGCTCATGCTGAATCATGGCAAGCATGTGCTCTGCGAGAAGCCGCTGGCCATGAACAAGAAACAGGTGGAAGGCATTTTGGCCGCTGCCAAGGCAAACAAACGCTTCTTCATGGAAGCTGTCTGGTCACGCTTCTTCCCCTCCTATCAGCATGTGCGCCAGCTCATCCAGTCTGGCGCTCTGGGCGAGATCAAGGATGTGCAGGTTAACTTTGGGTTTCCCTTGGCCAACGTGGAGCGTTTGCAGTGAGTTGAAGCTGGACAAGTGTTCTGGATAAATGTTAATGTCTTCTGTTCCTTGCAGAAAACGTGAGCTGGGTGGCGGTGTCGTCTATGATCTGGGCATCTATACCATACAGGCCTCCCAGTGGGCCTTCCAGGAGCCACCGCAGAAAATCGAATCAACTGGCCACACCAATGCCGAGGGCATCGATGACGATGTCAGCACTACGCTCACCTACAGCGGCGGACGTACGGCACGCATGCGCGTCTCTTCTCTCGAGAAGCTGGACAACAAGGCCATCATCAAGGGCACCAAAGGACAAGTGACGGTAAGGCAATGAATTGGCATTTTCCGGCATTGTTCACGTTTCCAACAAGTGATCAAAGCTTCGTGACGTCAGAATTATATTTCTATAACTCAATTGATTTCCCCATTCCAGCTGATCGACTTCTGGACGCCAAACAAAATGATAGACATCGATGGCAAGGAGAAGGAATGGCTGCCGCCCAAGGGCAAGCATGCCACCAACTATGCCAACTCGGAGGCCATGCGCTACGAGGCGGAGGCAGTGCGTCAATCCATACTCGCCGGCGAGCTGGAGAACAAGACTGTCAGCTATGCGGATAGTTTGCTATTTGCCCACATTGAGGATACAATTAGGAAACAGATTGGCGTGCTTAATAAATATGATGAGCAAGTGTAATAAATATATTTTAAAATATTTATAAATATATAAAAAATTTTAAAAATAAAAAAAAAATATAAATAATTTCAAGTGTTTTTTAATTTAATAAAAATAAATATATTTTTAAATATTTATTTTTTATTTATATATTTAAAAAAATATTTTTTAAATTATATAAATAATTTCAAGCTGTTTTTTCTAAATAAAAAGACAAAAACTAAATAAATTAAAAATATTAGAAAAATAATAATATATATATAAATAAAAATTTATTTTTATTTTATATTTTTCCCAATTCAATTCAATTTATATTAGAATCTATGCTCAGAGGTCAGTTAGATCTCATAACTTATCTAATCTTCAATGAAAATTTTCAATTACAATCTATGCCAAGTCATTTAGTTTAACTAAGGTACTCTAAATCTTTTCTCTTTTTAGTGATAAGACCTCTATTGAAAGTGGACTATATAATATATATTATAAACATTGCCAGCAAACCGATTCTCACTCGCTTTGACTTTGCTTAGGTCAAGCTATAGGAAATCACTTGCCAGTTCAGTCACGATTGCAGCTTGAAAATAAATATCTCTAAATATATATGCTATACTATTTATACATATACTATATATTTTTCTCTTTATAAATGAGAATTAACATATAGACAATATATATAGAGATACAGAAATTTGTAAGCCTTTCTTTGTATAAGTAGCTCATAGACAATCTTGATTGTCTAGACTTATAGATTATATTCTTATATTCATTATACATTTTACATATTATACTCTTATATTGTATATATTATAAAATTTTAAAAAATTATAAAACAAGTAGCTGATTAGGCGGTATAAAGTATGTTAATGAACCAGAATTTCAGGTTTTTTATTCACATTTCTCTTTGTCCCATATTTTTCGAGTTTAATTAAAAATATTCGAATTTTTTATGATACATGCATAAATTTAAATCTATTTTAAGCACATTTAAAAATTTAGGTTATGCAAAAAAATACTGATCCAAGATCGTATTAGCGTTCGATAACTCTATATAACTGTAAAGGATTTTATGTTCCAAATATCTTATGACCTTTAATGTCCGTTAACAAAAAACTCAACTCAGCTAGTCATATTATTAGATCATCAAGTTTTAATCAGTAATTCAAAAAGAGGGCTCGTCTCCAAAAGATAATGATGACGCTGAATGTTTGCTGGACATGTGCAAAAGTTATTAGAAAGCGTGATATGCGAAACCTTGGAGCAAACCTGTGTAAAAGTTAAAAGAGAAAAAGTTAATATATATTTTTTAATATATTAAATTCCAAAATTCGAAAAAATTTTTTAATTGTAAAGGAAAAATTATATATTCCTTAACAATATATAATATTAAATAAAAAATATATATTTTTTTACATTTCTAGTGATTATTAAATATAAAAGAAATAAGAAAAATCTATCTATCTACCCGCGAAAACAATATAAACTTTCTTTATGCTAGTCTCCAGTTCGAAATCTAGCCTAAGGCATAAAATCTTGGACTCCATGGGAGCTTATATATTTATATAAATAATAATTTATAAATAAATGAATAATTTATATATTTAAAAAAAAATGTATACTTCAAAGGATTTCTTCTCAAGTTTTCCAATTCAAAAAGTTTTCGATGAAACTTCACTTATCTTAAAATATAATCAAAGAAAAAGTGGGGATATATACATATGTCTATATATGTACAGCTAAGGTATACGTATTGTAGAGCTCTGAGAACTAGCAGCTCGTGTTATTCTCTGTTATCAGCAGAGAATGTAATGAAAAAGTGCAAATGCAGTGAATGCAGATGTTTGGGTCTGATAAGGACGCGCACTTGGCGCACTTGGCGCACATCGCGTCCGATCCGTTCCGACAGTTGTGTCAACAGTTGCGAGGCGACAACACACGGAATTATAGACATATATATATATATATATATAGACATATACATATATCGACAGTTTATAATGCAAAGTCAAAATCTGAATTGGGGCATTGCAGCAGCTGGACGAATCACCCAAGATTTTGTCACTGCTCTGAGCACCATTCCGAGCTCGCGACACGCCGTGTTGGCCGTTGCCGATGTCGAGGGCTCACGTGCCCAGGAGTTTGCACAGCGCAATCAGATACCAAGACACTACGATGGCTTCGAGGCACTGTCCTTGGACAAGGAGGTAGATGTAGTATATGTGGGCACACTGAATCCCTTTCACTATGCTGTGGTGCGTCTGATGCTCACGCGGGGCAAGCATGTGCTCTGCGAGACACCACTCTGCCTGGGTCTAGAGCAGGCTCAGGAGCTCTACAAGTTGGCCGAGCAGCGAGGCGTTTTCTTCATGGAAGGTGAGATTCCTTCACCTGGGACTGGCAATTGTTAATATACTGTCTTTGCAGGCATGTGGAGTCGCTGCTTTCCCAGCTATGAACGGCTGCGCGAGCTGCTCCTTGGCGATGCCATTGGTGAGGTGAAGCTAGTGAAGCTGCAGCACGGCTTCCGTTTGGCCAATGTGGAGCGCGTTGTCAGCCGCGCCCTGGGCGGTTCCATTACCCTGGACATTGGCATCTATGCGCTGCAGCTGGGCCAATTCATCTTTGGCTCGGCGCCCGTCAAGATCATTCCCAGTGGCACTCAGCTGAATGCTGAGCGCGTCGACGTTCAAACTGAATTCATATTGGATTATGGCGACAATCGTCGTCTGATAGCGCTCATTACGGGTCTGGAGAATCTGGAGAACGATGCGATTATCGTGGGCACAAAAGGCGAGATTAAGGTGAGCTTATCGCAAAATGTTGTGACCTTTTCAGACAGACGAGAGTAAAGTGCTTACACTGCAGAGCTGGAGTATAGTCAAATGATTCTAAAAGGATTTTTCAATGGTTTTCAGATCTAAGAATCTATTTTTTTTCTCCAACAAATTGGGAATTTAACTTTTATCTACTATAAATATAAAAGTCTTTCGGAATTTCTTAGTATAACTTGCTTATAACACTTTTATAACTCTTTTTTCCAGCTTCCCAACTATTGGTGTCCCACTCAGCTGACGCTGGCCACTCATGCGCCCGAATCCTGGCCCCTGCCCAGAGCCAAATTTGATTTTCATTATACGAACTCGTGTGGCTTGCGCTACGAGGCGGAGGAAGTGCGTCGCTGCATCGAGAAACGTCTGCTGGAGAGTCCCAAGTACACGCATGCAGCCAGCTTGGAAGTGATTGCCATTACGGATCAGATACGCAGTCAAATTGGAGTTAACTATGATAATGTGCTGGGAAGGGATGCTTAGAGAGATTTTAAGTTTATATGAAATTATATATATATATATATAGAGATTATATATAGTTATATAAACTTTATATATTTTTATATAGTTATAGGTGCTCTTATGATAAATTTCTCACAAAACGCTCTGAAAGTCTCTGTATATATAATAGCTCTTATTAAGTGGACGATGTGTGAACAAAAAGCTTAAGCTCATCTAAAATTCGGCTATATATTCAAATGTATATAGATAAATATGATAAAAAAATAAAAATTACCTTATAAAATAATGTCCATGTCAAGTCTGTAGCTCTTATGGATCTCCAGATCCGAGACGTTTGTAAGAAAAAATATATGAATAGAGCTAAATCAAGAATAGATAGCTTATATGTTATAAGAGTTTGCCACGCCCACTTCTGTCTGCATCACTGAAAATGGAAAATTGATAAAAAACCACAATCATATAATATTTTGTATTCAATATTTTATTTAAATAATTGCAATTACTTTTTTTACTTTTTACTCTTTAGTAAGTTCATTTTGACGTTTTCTTTTCTTTCTTGTTTTATTTTCTGCTTTTCTATTAAAGTTGTTTGTTTGTTTGTTATGTTGCATATACATAAATATTACTAATTCATGTCTAATGTATATTTGTTGTTGTTGTTGTTGTCGCCGTTGGTTCATTAAGGCTAATCAGCTAAGGTCAAATCGGGAACTTAAGAGCTAAAGGAATACTTAAGAACAACAGGAAAATATAAAATCAAACACAGTAAAAGCGACATTTCAAAGAAATTGAAAATTAAAATTTACGAATTTTGTTTTCAAATGTAAATGCAAAGCAATAAATTAGTTCGAAGACATCAAATTGAAAATTAATTGATTAAAAGTGAAACGCTTTTATTTGATAAATGAAATTGTACAAGGCCCAGCTGGATTAAATTCGTTGAAACAACGCTAGACGTGCGGGAGGAAGTTGCAGGTGATTGCAGGTGATTTTCTCGAGTGGAATACAAATTTTAATTGGGAAAAGGCGCAAAAAAAAAATACACAATTTCCAAACCTAAGCAACGAAGTGACTAAATTACAATGTGTACTTAAGACTAATTAGAATTGTAACAATTAAAACTGATTTTATACAAAGCGAGCCTGGCATTATGCATATCATATGCATAGCGAATGATTGCCAGCTGCCAGCTGAAGTTTTGGTACGTCAGAGACGAAGGAAGGCGGGCGACGTAATGTTGGCCCGAAACAAACATAATGTTGATAAATCCTAAACACGCATTTTGAT
The DNA here is from genome assembly GCA_037075265.1 of Drosophila nigricruria. Lineage (NCBI taxonomy): Eukaryota > Metazoa > Arthropoda > Insecta > Diptera > Drosophilidae > Drosophila > Drosophila nigricruria. The sequence continues at coordinate 12,108,674 of JBAMCI010000150.1, read as the reverse complement.
TCAGACGCTGCCACTTAAATATAGTTAAGTCTTCTGCTGTGTAAAATTGCTATAAAAACTATCCACAGTTTTTGGGCAAATCCTGTTTCAATTGCTGTTGCTGTTGCTGCTTGTGCAGTTCGACAAGGATTCGATCCCCAGGCTGGAGTCCAGCGGTTGGCGTGGCTGCGGCGTTGTGGATACAACCAACAACTGCTTGTGCTGCTGCTGCTGCTGCTGCTCCACAACGGCAACGATGGGCGTGGGATTAATAAGCGGCGGTGGCAGCTCCTCGAACGTCATACAGCTACGCTGCGCCTCCTCCACAATCGGCGGCGTATCAATTGAATCGATGTCGATGGTAATGGTAGTGTTGGTATTGGTGGTGTTACCGCCGCCGCTGCTGCTGCTGCGCACTGCGGCATAGCCCTCAGAGACAGCTACCAGAGCGGCGGTGGTATTACGATTGTGCTGCAATAGATCATTGATCTGCGAGATGCGCGACGAGCTGCCAATGGGCGCATTCAAATTGATAAAGTCAACGGGCACGTTGCCCGTGAGCCGGGACAGGCCCGTGGCACAGCTGCTGGCCGTTATGGATATGCTGCTGTTGGTGTTCATGGAGACGGCGGCGGTGGTTTCCAGCACATTCGCGTGCTGATATTGCGTGGCATTCGAGGCGGTGGTGGTGGCATTGCCAAATGGCGGCACAGACGGCACCGCACACGAACTGTACGCACCAGGCGAAACAATGCCGCCCGACAAGGTCGTCGTCTGTTGATAGGCATTATAGGAGTTGAGCTGCAAGAGAATTGGAGTTATTAAAGTCTGTCCTTCTAGTCAACTGTCTCGTCACTCACCTGTGCGCTGCCATAGCTGACGGTCTGATGATAGGTGGGCGTTAATAGCTCACCATACGAGGGCGTGGCATTGCTGCCGCTCGTAAAAAGTCCCGCATCAAGGCTGTCCAGCTGTGGATAGCCAGCAGCATAGCTTGCTTGCTGCGCCGTGCTGCTGGCTGTGGATCCTGGCGAGGCGTTCGACTGTCCCGACGTCTGCTGTTGCTGGTAATAGCTGACGCTCGTCTCGGGCGTGTAAGCTGGCGAGGCATAGCCGGAGCTGTAGTTGGACTGCGGCTGCATGAAGAAGCAGTGCGAGGCGGCAGCAGCAGCAGCGGGTGAAACGACGCCAGCGCTGCTGCTGCTGCCGGAGGCACTGCTGCCGTAGACCAACCCGTTATTGCTCGTTGCCGTCGGTGGGCCCTGGCTCTGGCGCTGCTCCATGTCCAGCCGCATGACCGTGTGTATGTAGTGGGTGCGCACGCGGGTAGGATTAAACTCGACGCGTCCAACGGTGTTGCCGCAGGCCTCGCGTGTGCAGCCGCACGGAAACATCGCCCGGTCCACTTGGCACTTGATGCCCGCCTGGCTGCAGGCGCACGTCTCCGGGTCACAGAACTCCCGACACGAACAGCCGCACACCTCGCGCGAATTGCGTATATCCTTGCAGTCGATCTTCTCGCTGGCATCAATCTTCCTCACGCCGGCTGCCTTCAGCAGCGCACGTCGCTGCTTGGGCGTCACCGGCTGCAGGAACCCGTTGGACCCGTCGTCAGCATCGGAGCTGCTGCCCTCGCTTAAATAATCCTCTTCTGATTCCTCGCTGTCATCGCTGCTGGAGCCGCGCGTTTGCAGCTGCTGCTGTTGTTGTTCCTGATTTTGGCTGCGATGCGCACGCCTCAGCTCCGCCGCATGTTCCGCCAGCGTCATCGTCTTAAAAGCAATGTGCCGAGCTCCCATGCCCAGCGTACAACCGCCGGCCGTGGGCACACAGCTAAAGCCCTGCTGCCTTGGGAAATAGTAGACCTTAACGCTATCAAAGTTAATGCTACGCTTCGAGCGCTTCTGTGTGCTCGAACAGCAGCTGACGTTGCTGCTGTTCATGTCCGGCACCAAGGCCAGCTCCATGGCATCATCCTCCAGTCGCCGCTTCAGATTCGAGCGCAGCGGCTTCGTCGCGCCATTAACTGTTGTTGTTGTTGCCGTTGCCGTTGCTATTGTGTTGTGTCGATCATTTTCGCTGCCCAGTCCTGAATCGGAGCCGCCGTCGCTGCGCAGCTCCTCCTCTTTGGTCTTGGTGGGCGGCTGGATGATAGCCGCTGTGCCACTGCTGCAGCTGGGCAGAGGCCCGATGCTGCTGCTGCTGCTGATGTCGACATTGCTGCCGACTGGCGCTGGCGTGTCCAGCTTGAGCCATAGCAAATTACCGTTGGTCTCTATTTCCTCCTCCTCCACCTCCACCTCGTTGTCATCCTCGCGCAGCAAAGGTTGCGTAAAGTCATCGATTGCCAGCGGATCCTCAGATATGTTGTCCGAGGCGAGCGATGAATTGATCTCACTATCGCTCAGCACAATAATCTCATTGTTAGGAAAGTTGTCCAGCTCCAGAAACTGCTCCTCCAGATCATCGTCTTCCTCAACTAGCAGTGACACTGGCTCGTGCGCAAAGTCCGCCAGCTCATCGTCCAGCTGCAGCTGCAGCGGCAGCACAATCTTCGACTTGGCCGCATGCACTTTGCTGGCATCGATAATTGAAGTTTTTATTTGACGCTCAATGTCCTCATCGTCGAGCTGTTGGCCCGACTCCTGATCTAATGATGGCAACTGCAGCTGCTCCTCCAACACTAGCTCCTTGGGCTGTTCCATTCTGTTGCCGTTACCATCGCCGCCGCCCCCACTGCTGCTGGCCTCATTCTCAGCATTCACGCTGTTTGTGCTGCCAAACATGGTTCCATTGCTGGCATTTTTCTGTATGTACGTAAAAATCTTCTTGATCGGACGGAACATGCTTCTCATGACCGCCCCCAAAGGCTCACCCAGCTGTAGCTTAGTTCGTTGGCCTCCTTGCGGTTAAGAGTGGCTGTGGCAACAGTTCCATCTGGGAAGATACAAATTAAGAGAATGGTTTTGTCAGAGTAAAACTAAATTGAATTTATAGAAAAGTAATTTAAAGTTATTAAAAATAGTTTTGTATCTAAACTATAGGTGTATCTATCTATCTCTCTATATTTCTATCTATAGTTTAATTTTTAATAGTTCTAGATTTTTTTGTATAATTTAAAATTAACTTAAGATAGTTTTGTATCTATCTATCGATATCTATAGGTACATCTATCTATCTATAATTGCATTTTTAGTCACTTTAGATTGAAGTGTTTCAAAGATGAAAGGTTGTAAGGCGAGGTATACATTGTTTATAGATATATCCATTAAAGTACATATAGGAATACTATAACTTGTTAAGATATCATTAGCTAAGAGTACAGTAAAGCCCCTCAATCTGTTGTCTGTTCGCCTTATACAGTTGTACGAACTATTCTTTGTACTTTCAAATAGAGATCCTCTATTCACTATTTCCTATCAAGTCTGTTTAATCTTAACTCTTAGAATAAGCAATAAACATATGGATATATATTAACAAATATTTTTAGGTTCCTTCAAATCTCTCTTAAGCTTAAGCTTACATAACAAGGACTCAATAATGACATAATAATTATGTAATTAAAGTTTCGAAGTTTTTACAAAAAGAATTTTCTTCTACATAAAAAGAATTTTACATTTAAATTAAAGTTTTAACAGTTTTTTACATAAACAAAATTTTATATTTAATTATTCAAATAATTTTTTATAGACCAAAAAACCTCATGTAGTTTTACAAATTTTTGCATAAGAATATCTGAATATTAAATTTTTTTTGTAGAACAAAAGAGTCCAAAGACCAAATGGAGTTACTTAAATTTAAAAAATTGAAAATTCATTAAAATTAGCCAACTCAAGAAGAACAAAGCCACGTTAAGACTTTTCACTGCAGCAAAACTATTTCATGACTACCACAAATAAGTAAACTAAATTCAGTAAATTCACAAAAAATAAATTTGACTACTTCAAGCATAACTGTTCGCTTTTGTGAGTAATTACTGTACTGTGGAAATTGTCTGCGTAGACTTTGCTGGATCAGTCAGCAGCAAAAGTTATTCATTTACTTCAGCTATGGATCACTTTAGGACTTAGCACTCAAATCTTAAGCAGATCACGAAATGAAAGTTCTCGCATTACGTTCTACGCTTTTCCGGCAAGCCAAAGGAAAATTCCGGGCCAGTTAGATGTGTGTGCGAGTGTGTGTGTGTGTGTGCGAAGGGCACGCCTAGGCAGGCAGAGCGCCACGTGCAAATGCAGTGTCAGGATTAGTGAAAATTCAATTTTTACCTAAGCAACAGAGAGCTAACTGTATGCAACAGCTTGTGGCAAATGAAATTAATTGAAAAATTGCAGAGTGGAAAAAAATACAATGAATTTCGTATGAAAATGTTTCTTAGTCTAAGCAAAATCAATAATTTGCACACCTTTGATCCGATTATTTAGCACAGTGCGCTTTGATTGCGCTTTCCCGGGACACTTGATGCAAATTTGCAAACTCCTTTTTCGAATTTGCGTTGCAGCTGTGAAAACTACGACGAAACGGGCAGACCGCAGTGTGCGTGTGTGTGTGTGAGCGAAGGAGGCGCAGAGCACAGATCACAAATGTCAATGGCTATGTGTGTGTGTGTGCGTGAGCAAGGGGCTTCGCAACAAGATGTGCACAATATCTATGTATTGGTGCTGATCACTTGTTAATCGGTTTACACGGCTGTTCAATCGCACTTTCAACGTTGCGCTTTAATTATTTAATCAAATCCTGCTTTTTTGGATTCCCGATTTACGTTTTCACTTCTCGCCTCGCAATGTTATTACCATTTACTGCCATTCACAAAATACTCAAAATGCTAATGTGACCATATAAGCCAAAATACCAAATATACCGACTTTGGTGTACAATTTGCAAGCACTGTCGTAATTGGTCAAAGATGACATCAAATCAAAGCTGAGCAACCGAACGCCACGTAAAGTGGTGAAGAGAACGCTGTTATCGATAGTTGGACATTTTAAATAAGGAACATGAGAATATAATAGACATTAATTAGGGATAGTTTTTTGTTAATAAACTTTCAATTTCCATAGTAATTGAATTAAATTGAAGAGAACTGCTCCGACTGCAGGCAATGTAAACTTGGGTCAAATATCTGACAATATTAATGATTAGTATCGATAAAAACATTGTGATGAATCGAATAGGAAAAATATTCTATATTTTATTTCACAAGCAACTATAATATCTTGAATACAATTAACGTATAAGTTTTATTGTGATAAATACCATTAATATCTTAACTTAATTTATGGGTTTTATTATTTTTAAACTCTCAACTGAAAAACTTTGGCTTTAAAAAACAGTTTATTGATTTAAATTTCCCGAAATGTCCCTTAAATACAAATATTTTCAAATTCATAATTTAGTTTTTAGATTATAGAACATTTTATGGATGTTTTAACGATAATCGGTTATTTTTAATCGAAAGTCACTACAAAAATATATCGATTGTGCATCAATCAATATCGCCAAAACGTCCATCGATTATCCGATGTTTTCTTACATCACTAATAAAAATTGTAAGTGGATTCAAGTTCAGCAATAATCCAGGCAATAATTGCAAAAAAACAGAGTGGTAAAAACAATAATATACGCGGACTGCACCCAACACAAAAGGGCAAACAGAAATAGTGCAAGTCACGTCTCAGAATACATGCAACGCCACGAAATTGACAAAAACAAGACCTGAAACTGAAGAGTCGTGGGGACAGAGAGTCAGTCGCTGTCTATCTCTGTCTGCGTGCGTTTGTTTCCAACTTTCCGTGGCTGTGCTACGTTCGAAAACGCAAATAAGAAATCGTAAATCACAGTCAAACACAAACAAAGAGTGAGTTGCTGCTAGTAAAGTGTAAAAAAAAAAACAAGTTGAGCTACAATTAAAAGTGCGTAAACAGTAAGCGAGAGCAGTTGAGTGCATGTGAAAAGGGCGCTGTTGTTTTTCCATTAATTAAGAAAGTTGTGTAAAATTTTCTCATGTCCACCATTACAATCGTCATCGATAGCTGGCGCTGAGCAGAGAGAAAGAGAGCGCGAGCAGCAATCAATTCGCCCCACAAAACACACACACACACACACATGCAAATACAGCTCTGCGCTGCGAGCCTGAGTGAGCGAGCGCGATAGCTGTCCCTGAAATTGGGTGCGTTGCATGCGAAAGCATGTGCGAGAACAAGACAGCACGACATTGTTGGTGCTCAAATGCAGCGCACAGTGGCAACACATAGCGCAATAAATGTGCGTTTGTTTTTCTGCATGATAACCAAAAGGGCAATATAACTGTGAATAATAGAATTACAGGTGCGGACAAGTGCTGGGCAATAGTCTAGTAATCAGTATTTGGCTAAGCTATGCACAGTTCACCTGCCTCTTTGTTCAGTCGCTTTTTGCGTCTTAGAATGTGGAGCTACGAGTATGTGTGAGTGTGAGTGTGTTTGGCTGTGTGTGTGTGTCTACGGATTTATCTACAATCGTTGCTTATCGTCATGCCAGCTTCAACGCCCCCGCTGCATGAGACCTTCCTCTCGATATTTCCACCCTCTGTGCTTAATGTAAACAAAATCGCATATTTTATATTTTCTTTGTTTTTGTATCCATTAATGCTGACGTCTTTGAAATTAAACAAAAAATTATGTCGACGTGTTTCGAACTGAAGCTATAGGGGTTTGTGTTATTTCCCCCTTTTTTTCTCCTTTTTTTTTCTTCATCATATTTCAAATAATTACGCACAAAACGAAGTCTTGTATTTCACTTGTTGACTTTAATTTGCACTCGCACTATGCTGGGTATTTAAATAAGTATACCTGCGGAGTTACTGGTATATAAATTATATACATAAATATAGTTTTCTTTAATTTTCAATTTTATAACAGAATAATAAATTAAAATTTAATAATACTCCAAATTCCAAATTCCTTTGATCACAGTTTCTTTATAAACGGAGTACTGTTTCTATGTCAATGGCTCCAATTGTATAAAGTGCGCGCTCTCTTTCCCTTTGCCACTTGTGCTCTCTTGTGGTATGTGTGTGTCAGCCGTTTCGTTTTCTGTGTGAATGACGCATCGTCAGCTGTTCTAGTGTTGCCTACGGTAATTTCCGGACTAGTCGCAAGTACCGTTGTTTTATATTTTATTGAATTTTCCCTCGAAAGGGGTTGCGCGTCGGTCCTCGTGTGGTTCGCTGTTGAATGTACCGTTCGGTATGACGATCAAAACAACAACTTTTAAAATTCCTCATTTACTACGCTGTTTAGCAACGCCAGCTGTTGGCTTTTGCCGCTCGTGTTTTTATCAATATTGTTCATTTAATTAACCATTTTTTGCTTTTTTAAATCATGTGATCTTTTGTTTAATTAAAACAAGAGAGACCTTAATTACCTGTAATACAATTGTGATAAAAATGCAGTGACAAACAGAAATACAAAAACAAGTGAAAATTTTTACTGCCAAAGAGAGAGAGGGAGAGAGAGAGAGTAACATTCATACATTTGGCATATTTGAGCTTGTGAATGTGTGTGTGTGTTTGTAAGTCGTGCTTGACAACTTGATTCTTCTATTTACTTGTGTGTGTGTGTTTGCACTTTGCTCCAGCGCCAAAACCTCAACCTCAAACGACTCTCACACAGCAAACAATAGAAAACGTAAAATGTTAGTGCATCAAGTTTTTTTTATTCGATTTGCTGTCGCCTGCATCGTTGCTTTGACTCTTAATTTAATAATACCAACAATAACGAAATGCGCCGCATTTCACTTTCTCTGCCTTGCATTGCTGCTGCCCTCTGCCCGCCTGACAACTGTATACATATGTAATTCATTTTGCATTGATTTTTGTCGCGCTCTTTTGTCGCATTGTCCAGTGCCCGCACCCGCAGCTGCCTCCCGCTCTCTCTCTGTCTCTCCTTAACATATCCGCTTTCAGCCTGTTCTCATCAACGCCAGATCCGCGTTTATCAATCTCACTTCCAAATCTGTTGTCTCTCTCTTGTCACTCCTCCAGCCAGATTTCTCTGTACAGTTTAGCAGTTTGCTGTTAATTAATTGTAGAGACGACATGTAAACTCGTGTGTGTCTGTGTATTTAATGTAGGAGTTTGCGAATTTCATTTAATTTAAAATAGGCAATACTTTTCCATAGTGTTTCTAGTTACTTATGGTGCTAAAATAAAACTTTTATGATTCATGCTCAACATATTTTTATAATAAACTCTCGACTTTACTCTGAACTTGCTCTTGCCTGCAGCATGGTTAAATGTAGGGGTATTTTCTACAAATCAGCACGCTCTATTTATGTTAACTAGCATTTTTGACAATGTTAAACTTTTACTGTTCCAGAGTGTTTCTAGTTACCTAAGGTACTAATAAAACTTGTATGATTCATGCTCAACATATTTTTATAAGAATCTCTCTACTTAATGGTTTAATGTTGAGAAATTTTCTGCTCTGCTGAGAACGCAAATCAGCATGCTCTATTTATGTTAACTAACATTTCTGACATATATGCAAAGTATGGCAATGTTAAATTCAATTACAGTTTCACTAACACTGTTAATCTTTAACATACAGACTTTTACTGTTCCAGTAAAACTGTTAAGCTTTAACATACAGCCTTTACTGTGTTTCATTGGCGCATTTCGCGCATATTTGTTTAATTTTTGTTTTATTTCTGTAGTAGCCAAAGTGAGCAATTTGTTGACTATAATATGAGTAAGTCAGATAAGATAGACACTTAACTGATAACAATTTACATTTGTTTCTGTTTATGGGGGTGCTTGAAAATGTTGAAGAAACAATTTTGTAACCAGATGAGAAAAGTCTTAAAACTTTTCTATTTATTTGCTCAACACACACAGAGAGAGACGTAGACATGAAAACAATAATTGCGCCTAAACATTTTTAAGGTTTCGCCTATTGTGTTGCGCGTGTTTGAAGTATTTTTAGTTGTTCCCCTAGTTGCGCTTTGCTAATGTTGTTGTTGTTGTTGTTGTTGTGATTAGCGCAATTCGCAATTAACTGAATGTGTGTGAGTGTGTGTGAGTGTGTGTGTTTGTTTGTTTGTTTGTGTTTGTGTTTGTTGCTGACACGCAAGTATTTCTCTTACACACAAATTCTTGACATTGAACTTTGTCGTTCAATTAGCATATATTATATGTATATAGTAAAATTCCAAAAACTTTATGAAATGCATATTATATATGTCAGACGATATATACATCGGTTTTAGCTGATATGTAGATAAGGCTTGCGGCCTTCAGACGGCCTTGTTTGAAGAGCTTAAGCCTTATATGTATTGCTTTAGTTGTATTCGTGAGCTTTTTATTGAAAAGCTCTAATTGCAGTTGCAGCAGCTTTAAGTTATGTATGCTGAAATCTTGTATTCAGTATGCAGAACTTAAAGCTGCTTCAACTGAAATTAAAGAGCTTTTTAAGCAAAAGCTTGCTTATAGAAATAAAGCTACATATACAAATAAAGTATCTCTTTATATATATATTGATATCACTTATTCTTTCTTTTTTATCTTTTCATTTGACACTTTTTCAAAATATTCATATTTTGTATGTGTTAATGGGGCGTTTCTGATTTATGCTCTGCCGCTTGAGTTCAGCGATAAGCAGTACTATATATATTTATATATAAATTGAGAGTTTCTGTGCGTTTGCGACATGTTTAATTAATTTCGATTAGCGCGAATGCAAATACTGAAGGCGCCACACGGCCAATGACGTTGACAGCATTATTTTATTATTTATCAGCAGCCGCGAAATTCTCACAAAACTCATGCATTAATATATATTCTCTTTTCTAGATATACACACAGACAGACAGAGACAAAGAGAGTGATATATAGAGAGAGTTGGCAAGAGTGAGAGATTGAGAGAAAATTGAATCTTTTTTGACCGTCCGCAACAAATCTCGCATCTAAAAGGCTTATTCCTACGTTTTAAGCGCAATTACAACAGCAACAAAACAGCAACAACAACAACAACAACAGAAAGATAATGGCAACAACACCACGCAGCGGGGGGTCCGGCTCCGGAGCCGCACAACGTCCCAATGGCACCTCGCAGAATAAAAGTTGCCAATTCAAATTGGTGCTACTTGGCGAATCGGCCGTTGGCAAATCGTCGCTGGTGCTGCGCTTTGTTAAGGGCCAGTTCCATGAATATCAGGAGAGCACGATAGGTGCGGCCTTTCTAACACAAACCATTTGCATAGAGGATACAGTGGTCAAGTTCGAGATCTGGGATACAGCCGGTCAGGAGCGGTAAGTCTGATAAGAAATAGAAGGTGTTAAGCTTAATGTAAATGTTAGTTACTATTGATAATCATGTAATGTTAATATTAATGTTGATTCTTCCATAATAATGTAATTATGAATGTTAATATTAACCTTACTGTTGATGTTACAATCCATGTTAACATACAAATTCATGTTAATGCTACAATGTTAACATAAGCCATCAAGCATAATGTTAATATTAATGTTTATGTTAACCTTTAATGTGAATGTTAAAGCTTGTAACCATAAATGTTAATACGAACATTCATATGCATGTGATCTCTAGTGTAAATGTTAATGCCTTAATGAATATGTAACCCTTACTGTTAATATAAGCAATCATGTTAATTTTAATATTCATATTCATGTTGCCTTTCGTGTTAAATCTTCGTTATTAATGTATTATTTGAATATTAGTATTCATATGCATGTGAACTTTTGTGTGAATGTTAATGCTATAATCTTAATGTAATTAATAATGTTATTAGCTGTTAAGGTTAGCTCAAATGTGAATGGTAATGCTTCAAAGTTAATGTAACCATTAATTTAAATGTTTATGCTTCACTTAACATGATTGTTTAACCTAGCGTTTAAGCGCTTGTATTAACTACGAGGGTGGTGTGAAAAATTGGAAGTCAGGAATATAGAAGAATTAATTGAATTAAGTTTGTATATATATAGATCGATTTATCACCCCACTCTCGTATGCTCATACCTTTGTCTATTATATTATATTATTATATATTATATTATATTTGAATTTCCTTTTACAGGTATCACAGCTTAGCTCCCATGTATTATAGAGGTGCGCAGGCCGCCATCGTTGTCTATGACATACAAAATCAGGACAGTTTTCAGCGTGCAAAAACCTGGGTCAAGGAACTGCATAAACAAGTGAGTAAACATGGCATTTGAACTCTTCTTCATTGCTCTTGAGTGAACAACAGCAAAATGCGATCACAAGTGGACAACATGCAGAATGTGCTCATAAATACAAATGAAATTGTTTTTGTTTGTTTTATGGATATATATATATATATATATATATATTTATTTAATGAATTGCAGCTTTCTGCTGTGCATTGAACTCGTTTATTATTTCCGTCATTGTTTGCGGCTCATTGCATTCATTACGAAATTATGGCCAGTGCAAGGTTTTTCGAAGACTAAAGTCCATCAATTGAGGGGCTTAAAATAAAGTTTGAAATGAATTTGATAATTTGCAATAAACTTAAGCTTAAACAAAGTTAGGTTACTATAACTTAATAACTTAAATGTTTATTGACCTCCTCGCTATAAGTCTGCTCGACAATAGTACCACCACCCAATAACCGCTCGCACTAAGCTCCTTCCCTAATCCTTCCATAAACCCATCACACATCGCTAAGCAGCAATGTAGTTTACTTATCATCAAACTTCTTAGAAGCATTCAAATATAAATTAAAATTTAATTAAACTCATTAGGTGAAAGGAAAATATTTTTAAAGGAATTTCGATTGTATTAGATTCGGATATGAACTCTTGTCTATATGACTAAAGCGCTGACAGTAAATAGATTTCAAACTATACTGATACCATTAGGAGAATGTTTGTTTTGTTAAGAGCTCTGAGAATCGGTAAAGCTTATTGATTTTCTTATTTATGTTATGCATTATATAAACAAATTGTACTTTTGTAGGCCTCACCGAACATTGTCATTGCGCTGGCTGGCAATAAGGCGGACTTATCGAACATTCGCGTCGTGGAGTTCGATGAAGCGAAGCAATATGCAGAGGAGAATGGTTTGTTGTTTATGGAAACGTCAGCGAAGACGGGCATGAATGTCAATGATATCTTCTTGGCAATTGGTAAGCAATAAATCATATATTTACTTTAACTTAATTATAATATATATATGTTTATTTATACAGCTAAGAAGCTACCCAAGAATGACAACAATCCAGGAACTGTTATAAAGCCAAATGGAAACGAATCAACTCAAACGACGAACAACTGTTGCAAGTGATGTCCCTTTGTAGGTGTGTGTTGTGTGCGCCCATCAGCGATATTAATTGGATCGTATTGAAATTCAATTTTAAATTGGTTGCTTTTTGTCATTGCAGAAAATGAAATTTCCAACGAGAGATTTGAAAAGTTTATGCTGATAATTATAAATAAAAACATTATTTAAAATTTAAAACTAATGCCGGCTCATAGGGGCAAACAATTTAATTTTCATGATTGATGATGATGATGATGATGATGAAACACATAAAGATAATATTAATTATAAATTAAATTAAATGGAAAAACAAAAACAAAAAACAAACAACAAACAAAACGTAAAAGCAAAAAGTTAGTTTAAATAAAATGAAAAACAACAACACATAGCCCCGTTAACAACAAGCGACAAAAGCGCTCTTAAAACAATATTTCTACTATATCTGGCCCCATAGTTCATAGCCGCCACTTAGAGAGCTCCCACTTCGATTTCATCTCAAGAAGCATTCTAAATAAAATTTAACGTAAACATTAATGAAAGCGGATTCAAGTTCACGTCGTGTCGTAGAAATGTTAAAACAAAAATTTGCACTGTATAAAAAAAAGGAAAAAAAAAAACAAAAACTTGAGAGAAACAAATGTTTTCGTAAATGTTCTTGCGAAAGCCGAAAGAAATTCCAGTTGCAGTTGTTCTCAGCAGCGTTCCAAATAAGAGAAAATCATATATATATATATATATATATATATATAGCGAAGATAATGCTAAACCGAAAGATCAGTTCAGTTTTGGTTCAGTTCAGATCAGATCCGTAGTAGAGAAGAATCGCTCGTCCTCGATCTGTGGCAATGTGTGTGCCTATCCGGCTCTCTCCAGCTGCGTTGGGCACGTGTGATAGTTGCAATTTATATAAATTATATATATATACACGTATAAAAAAAAAAACAAAAACAAACAAAAATCTAATGAAAATCCAAAAAAAAAGAATGAAAAAATACAAAACAAATTGAAAGAAATTATTCATAGTTATAAATTTTTTGGTTCCATTTATGTTTAGCTTTATTCTTTTTTTTCTACTATTATTTCACATTCTAGCAACAATCAAAGATTTAATGCTATACCTAAAACTAAATAAAATACAAATCAATTATCGTAAACCCTCTTATGCAACATATAAGATGAAGTCAAGTTGAAGTATAGAAAAGAAAAACACAAATTGAAAACTTGCTAAAAAAAAAATACTTTAAGATAAGTTCACAATTTGTTTAACTCGGTTCACAAATCGTGCTTGATTTCTAATCTACTTACTATACATATAGATCTATATATATATATATGAATATGTATATATCTATCTATATATATGTATCAACCAGCGATCAACCAAGCAAACAAAAAAATAAAAAATAAAAAACAAAAAACAATGAATCAGCGTGTGAAAAGAAGCGACGCCTAAACAGCTGTGTGTATTTTTTCCAATTTATAATTTTTATGTTGTATGTATGTATTTAAAAATTAAACATTTATAATAAAAATCGTATATATATACATATATAAAAATCGAAATAACATTTAATGGAGTTTAGTTGAACATAATTCGTCAAATAGAATTTAATTTGATTTTTAAATTTATTTAATTTTTTGATTTAACACTTTTGCTGGTTCGGTTCATTGGTTTCAATTTAGAAGCATGTATTGGAAAAGCTTATTAATTTTTCTTTTATAATTTATAAAGAGATATATTTGTTAAAGCATAAATAGAACTAGTTCCGTTAAAAGGCTGAACTAAGTTATAGTGGTTCAATCGGCTCATGTTGGTCGAGTTTTGAAAGGTCTAAAAAGCTTTATTTGTTTCAAATCTGCTCAAGTCTTGCAATTGCAAATGGAACTAGTACTTTAATGCAACTGCAATTGTTGAAAGAAAAATAGTTTAAAAATGCTTAAATAATCTAGTGAAGTAGTTGCTATGAAATCACAAAATGAACTAGTTCAAAAAGCAACATTTTTCCTATGATAAAAAGTAATCTAAAACTGCTGAAAATCATTTTCCTATGTTGTATAAAAGAGTTATTTGTGAACCAGTTCAAAGTGTTTCCATTTGTTCGAAAGCTCGGAAAAGTTATTGTATCAATCATCAGCTGGAACAGGAGTTATATATTATATATATATGAGTATTTAATGATGAATTCCAACTAGTAAATAGAATAGAGAGAGTCAGACTGATTCAGAATTGAAAATTAATCACAAGAGCTAATTACATTTCGAATATTTTAAGAACAAAGGTCTACGATAATTAAATGAAATGGAGCTCTTACTTCAGTCGTGTTCGAATGGTTCAGAACTGAGCTCTGAAAATGCCAAAGGCTAAAGTACAATTGCGCCTGAATAAATGCGTGCCGACAGCTACACATAGGGAGACAATCGCCTGGCTGATCAAACGCTACAAATTGGTAATATTAGGGGCTGCAGCGGTGGGTAAATCCTCTCTGGTTTCCTACTTTATCAATGGGAAAACTATAAAGGCTGAGGAAAAAACTCTAGTTGCATCATTTTCCAGTTTATATCTTGATAAAGAGGTAAAATTTGATACCTGGGAAGTGGCGGGCGAGGAACGGTTAGTATCAATTTTATATATATATTTATATATATCAATATATATAGTCATATATCTGGTTCTGCTCAGCTGGCAGGGCCTGGCGCACATGTATTATAAGGATGCTCAGGCGGCGCTGATTGTCTATAATGTTCAGGATCGAAATAGTTATATATGCAGTAAAATGTGGATCAAGGAATTACGTCAAAAGGTTTGTACGCCGGAAAAAATCTATATATAGAAAAATATCATATATATATATATACTATATATCTGCGACAGTTGGCGCCTACTTTGGTCATAGCCATTGCTGCTAATAAAATGGATTTGTGGGATAATTTGTGCGTTGATTCGGCAGAGATGAGCAAATATGCTCGAGATAATGGCTATATATTCATGGAGACATCGGCTAAGACAGGCGCAAATATTCATGAGATATTTATAGCTATGGGTAAGTCGGAAGATAAATACATTTAGCTAAGGTATTAGTCGGAGATTTGTATTTTTCAGCTGATGAACTCAAAACGCGCAAACGTCTCGAGCTCTCCAGATTAGATAAAGATACTGGCTGCAGTTGTGGAATACAATAGAATGAATGTACTATGTACATTTATCAATATAACAAATATACATCAAAGAAGCAGCTGATGAAAATATTACAAAAAGGATTTTTTAAGTGTTCTGCGAATTGGAAAAATGTTGGCACAACTGTATAATATCTGATGTGGATTGCTTTGAAGGTGACAAAATAGATATTCGTGAACAAATAAAAAGTTTTCAAAAATATATAAAACTTCGATATTTTTTGAACGGATCTTCTTAGGGGACGGTGTAATTCCAGCTTTATAGCTGGAATCTGGACTTTCTCTATAGATCGACTTGATATTATACATATATTCATTATATCTTTTTGGAAAGTGAGAAATAGAGAAAGAACAGTATCTTCAGCAGTTTTATAGTTCAGAGCCCCCTACAGTGCACAAATGTTATTTATAGACAGTTAAAATATTTCTAGAAAATTTTATTGATTTATTGATTATTGATTATTGATTCTGATTGACAAAAATGGAAAAAGAAGTCTTAGTGAAGACTTAATATTATTGGAGACTCACCCACTATTTGTTAAGAAGAAATCCTAGCTAAGGATTACGAATTAGATTCTATATATTGCTATATATTAGAGTAACACTTCATATACATGTGGTATATATATAAATAAAATAAAAGTTTAGAATCGTGAGAAGCATATTCTCGATATATATTCATACACATTTCTTATCATATAGCAATAGAAGGCAGGGAGAGAGTGAGAGAGAGTTTTGAGCTGAATCAGCTTGAGTTTGAATTTAAAATAAGTGTAAAGCTCTCTCATTCTCCTTTTTATAAGTCTGTTAGAAATTTGATTTGTTGTGAAATATATAGTTATATACAAGAAGTCGTTGAGTACAGATCGTTCAAAATGAAACGACTTTCACGACTGAGTTTTCGACAAAGTGTCAAACATCAGGTGATGTTGCTCGGCAATGCAGCTGTGGGTAAATCCTCGCTACTGCTACGATTTGCATCAGATATAGCGCCCAACCCATCACAGATAACGCCAACAATTGGAGCTGAGTTTAAAGTGAAAACGATCAGCCTGCAGAATAAAGTTGTGAGGCTAAAGGTTTGGGATACCTCGGGACAGAGGCGGTATGTAGATATCCATATATAAATATATATATCATTTCAAATGGGATTTTAAAAGATTCTCATATTAGTTTCAGGGATCTATTACGCACGTATTATAATCGTTGCACAGGCGCTATTGTTGTATACGATATACAGAGTCGTGAAAGTTTTGAGGAGGCAATGGACTGGGTAGTCGAGCTAAGAGAAAAGGTATGTTTCAGAAATAGCAATATGAGTAGATTAAATTTATACTTTACTTTCCATATATATGTAAAAGCTCCCGCGCAACTTGGTGATTGTTTTTGTGGGTAATAAAGTCGATATGGAAGCGAATCGTGTGATAAGCAAAGTTGAAGCACAGGCATTTGCGGCATTGAACGATTTGATATTCATGGAAACATCATCCGTGAGTGGCGTGAATGTGCAAAACTGTTTCACGGAATTGGGTAAGATAAGCTAATATATATAGATATAGATATAAATATATATACGCTTACTTATAGCCAAAGGAATTAATGCGAATATTGATGTAAAAGATTCAGGTGCAAAAATAGTTAAGGAGGACAGCCCTTGTGTGAAGTCGCCCTGTTGGTGTTTCTGTAAACGACTTAGCTCTATCAATGATATGGAATAATTTGGTCATCTGGCAACGCTTGGCAGACTATTATTAAGTTGGCTGCAGCAAACTGGGTACAGTCTGTTCAAAAGTAATGAAAGACGAGCATATTGCTCTTGGCTTAACTCATTCTATTTTTTGTTTTTTATTTGTTCAAATTATAACTCGAAATAATTATTACATACTTAATGTAATTTCGGTTACATTGTTGTTTTTTCTTTTAATTGTATAATAAAGTATTGTATATATGTATATATATATTTTTTGTTTTTTTTTTGTTTTTTTTTGTTGGTTTACTACTTGATTTCATTTTTATAAGAATAATTATTTGTATTGTATAATTTTGTTTCCATAATTTATACGTAGAGTCAAAGTTGTTGAATAGATTCTTGACGAAAACCATAAATCAGAGCGCGAGTTATATAACTAACTTACTACAAGGCAACTAAATGGCTTCAATTTGAGTGTTTGTTTTTGTTTTCTTTTGTTGTTAAACAATATTAAATCTAACTAAATTTGAAAAATATTTAAAAAATTATAATGGCAGAAATTTGTTCAAGTTGTTTTTAGAGGGCAGTATAGAGAAGTTTTGATTAGAGAACACAATATAGGTATATAGAGATATAAATATATAACACATTTGCATAACAAAAACGTTGGCTCAAACAAAACAATATTACACATATATATATATATTTTAATAAGAAATGTCTTTTAGTTAAGGAGCATGTCTTTAAGTTCTTTTTATCATTTTTATCTTCTTTTTTTTACCATTATTCCACATTAAATATCACTTATGTACGTAAGAGAAGTATCTGGTATTTTTGCTAGATTTAGAACCTAAACTACAATTTTTGTTCAAGTATTTTTTTTTTTAGTATTTTTTCTCGATTTATTGATAAACCACATTCTTTTCATTTGCATTTTCATTTTCTTTTTGTTTCTTTTTACTTGTCTAAACTTTTTGTTGTTCATTTTTTTTCTCCATTTTTTTGTCAGTTATTTCTATAAAATTTACAAAATTATGTTTCATTTCGTTTGCCTCGACTGTATATGTTTTAAAATTGTTTTTGGTTTTCAAAGGAGGCTTTTGCAAATATAAACTCCCCTTAACACTTAAGCTTAGTATCTAAATTTTTGAAATTTTTACTTTTCTTGTGTTCAGTTTTACTTGAAATTTCGTCCACAATTATTTAATTGTAATTCACAATAATATACGAATATTTGGTTATACAATTTGTCCACTTATTAATATTAATTTCTGTTTTCAGATTTTTATTTATTTATTTATTTTTATTTGTTTTTGATTCATCTGTCGATTTATACAATAATCGGCTCATCACCGTGCAAATCACAAGAGCCAATATTTTCGCCTTGGTATGTTGAGAAATCGCTTATAATGGCTGTTGGCTCTGCACCAAATTGTATGTCCTGCAGGCAGCCTTTAAATGGTTCGTAAAAGCGTCCTTGCGTCCGTTTGCTGACCGACTCCTGATTGGGAAATCCACCTGTTAAATAGCAGAGAGTTTAAATATCCGTTACAGTTTGTATGTAAAGAAATCGAGCGCTGCCAACTCTTTGCGAGTGCTGAGGTCAGCTGTGTGTTAACAGCGCTCTGTTAAGTGACAGTGTTAAGTCTGCAGATTATTAAAAAAGCAGCTGCATGGTTGAGTTATTTTTTGAAGTTAAACAGCAAATTTAATATTTATTTCATTAGAAAAATTGATTTTCTTAAATCACATAATAAACAATGTTATAAGCTTGTCTTTAACAGCGCTCTGCTCGATTTTTTAAGCTCCTGTTCACAGATCATCTGTGCCTAACAGCGATATTTTTTAATCGATATACGATCACTCAATGTTTTGAGTCGTTGCACATCGCTATTAACTGAGACTTAGTAATTGTTTAAAGCCCTGCGGACGAGGTGGTGCATTGTGAGGTTTTTTGTGAATGTATCACACAATATTGTTGCTGGGTGAACGTTTGCCATGTGAAACTTTGAAAGTGTGTAAAGTGTGCGCAACGTGGATATCAGAATCCCAAACAAAACGCAACAAGCATAAAATTAGCTTTTGGACAGACGCAGTGCAGACGTTCTCTGCCCGTGCATAGTGTTGAAAGTTCGCAGCTATCCTGCTCTAGCGCACAGTTCAGTTCGTATTGCACAGCTGCGCCGGCGTAACAGTTCCATGCGAGTTAACACTTGTGGCTGAGGCGCGCGACGTGAATGGATTTTATGAATTTTATGAATTCAAAGACGGATAATAAACAATCAGCAGTATTTATGAATTACAAGACATAGAGGGTAAGTCTGCAGCAATATATTTAATTTAATTGCTAAGAAACATGCACATGAAATACGTTAGAGCTGTGACGTCACGAGCTTAGGATTCGCTGCTAATTAGCATACCCAAAGTGACCAGCACTTACCCAGATAGAAAATATCCTCATAGCTAATCGTTGGCTCCTTGCCGCCTCGTCGCTGCAACGCTGTCGTTGGTGTTGTTGTCAGCCTTCGGCTGAGCTCGGGCAATCGCTCTGTGAATATGACGGCGCCATCCAGCTGCAGCTCGAGCCGTGTGCGATCCAGGAGTACGCTGGTGCCATGCCAGGCGCCATCGGCAATGAAACCGCTCGCTGCCGCCTGCACCGTATCATTGTTGCTGCCCAGCAAATTGCTCGCCAGCTTCAGGTGTCCGTTCTCCAGTCCGAGGCCCAAGAATTTCAGCTGATTGTGCTCGCTCCAGAGCAATAGGCCGTCCGGTTCGATGGTCGAGAAGTTCAGCGATATTTGTACGGCTTCGCGCGGCGGACGCGCATAGAGCGAAGGGCCGCGGCGTTTGTCTTTCATCGGTATGCGAGGGGGTGGCAAGATCAGGTAACTGTTGCCGCGGAAGCTCGGTGTTGTTGGCTTGCTCAGTGCTGTAATGGAGAGAGGGAGAGAGAGGGCAAGTTAGTTAAAATGCATAAAACATATTGCATGTACACAGGTGTGTGTGTCTGTGTGTGTGTGCTACAAATGCATAATGAAATTACAGCATCAGCAACAGCAAAAGCAACAGCGTCACAGCAATGCAATTTACTTCATCATTAACAATAGACTTATGTTGATCCATACAACAAGTTGAAAAGTATATTGAATATGTCAGTGATTTTGTAACGTTTAGTAGATTCCCATCGTTCAAGAAGTAAAACCTTTATATATTTATTTTAGTCTTTAAATAAATCTTTTTAAACATATAAAAATTAAAAAAAAAAGAAAAAATATAAATTTAATTGTATAATAATCTATAATTTTTAATATTCTATCATTACTCTGGCGAAAGTTTTTTACCATATCATAAGCTCCTATTGAAACAGTTATCTAGTTTTTCTTCTACTACACTTTCATTCTGGAAAAGGGTATTCTCGCTTCGACTACTGAAAGCAAACTGTGCTTGTTATGCTATTTCTTATGGCATTCAATACTTAAATAATACCATAAATATGTTTTTTTTCCCATGACTGTAATTGGAATAACCATATTATAAGTTTTATAATATACTGGAAATAAATATTCAAATTTTATAGGGTATACATAAGTGAAATGTGAATTGATAAGAGCATAGAATATCAATCGAAACAAATTGCAAGATTATAAATATAAATGACTTAAACAATTTTCACACTATATTCTGCCCTTTTCACGTCTGTATAGGGTATTTGTGCTGCGACTACTCTTAAAGAACTCAGCTCCCTTGTTATTATCAACTTTAGCTTTTGTCTGGCTCATTATGCCATTTGGCCGTTGTCTTTCTATCTGTCTGCAAGTCCCTGATCTCGTTTGGCGCTTCTTTGGCTGCTTCTATCTAATCTGTTCAACAAGATCTACGTGTTCTTCATCTTCTTCTGCCTCTTCTTCTTCGACTGTTGCTGTGGTTGCCACTTTTTGGATTCTTATTATGAATTTGCGTTTTGTGTTTCTTTCCCATTTTGCTGCCACTCAACTTGATTGCACTTGTTGCTTCGTGTTTTCACCAGCTTGTTTATGGCTTATTGTTATTAGTGGCATGTTAATTCACTTTGCTAATAAGTGAAAGGCTGCCAGACAGTCAGCCAGGCAGTCAGCTAGCTAGCTGATTGTATACCAACTGCCAATTGAATAACTCAGCCTGGCCACAAAACAAATAATCATAAAACTCTGTTTTATAGTCAACATTTTTTGGCTTCCTGCGTAAATAGTTAGTTTGAGGCATTTTGTCTTTCTAAATTTTTATCACATTTTAATTTAATGTGTTTTAAATGAGAAGTTGTTTGAGTTCTACCAAATTTAGTTGGGGTATTATATATTTAAAATGGTAAATTTTCGCTTGGAAAAGTATTGCTAATAATAGTAAGAAAAAGTTGCTTATATGCATAATTTTCTAGATTAGCATTTACTAAGTTTATACATTTTGTAATATATTTTTAAAAATATTTTTTTTTTTTAATTTTTATATTTGTTTATAAATTTTTAAGACTCCTCAAATCATTTGTATCTTCTATAATTTGTTATCAAAAAAAGCTTAAATCGCGCAATGCCGCTTTATAAATGATTTTATTATTTATGCAAATGCAACCAAAGTTTGTTTCAAAATTGATTAACTTTTAAATATACATTTATAATCTTCGATAACTATTTTAAATCACGTTTCTTATCAGTCTATCTAAATTTATAAACAAACAGATTTTTTTAATTTTTACGATTCTTTAATCGCTTTATTGTCCTATTTGGTTTTTAAAAACTTTAGTTTTTACTCTTTCACAAAATGCTAAGAGTATATGGTCTATATAATTCCCTTCTTGCTCTCTGTAGCTTAGAGCTTAAGCCTGTCTAGAAGCTTAAAATATATATAAAGCATATATAAAGTCGGTAGCTTCTTTTAAAGTACTTAGATTTTATGAGTATGCGCAAGGCTAATTGGGAGTTACAATGATTTCCACAGCTTTTAAGCTAGGATCAATAAGATTTGAAGATGTATTACTACTGTTGATCTGTTCCTCCGATAGTAGAATGGTAAATATTTTTGAAAGAAAACTTTTGAATGTCAATTGAATGTCAAAGTGCGAATCAAAAGTGCTATTTAAGTCACAAATCGGATAAAGAATACCCCAGCTAGAGTAATGCAAAGCTCAAGATCTGCTCTGTTATTGATCATTGAATGAATAAAGTTGTTTTTACACTCTGAAGGAATATTTTATAATTGTTTGCGCACGACTGCAATGTTCTCACTTGTTTTAAGTTATACTAACTATAGTTTTCTAGTTGTATTCTATTATACATATAATATACCTAATCTATTGTTGCTAAAATTCCGATTAATTATTTTTTATATATTTTCTAAGCCCTTCCAAAGTTCTATTCCATTTGTTAATTATACAAACATTTTTTTCGCGGAATTTCCTATGGGTTTATTCTTTCTATTATTAAAGCAAGTTCCCAGTCATGCAAATTACGCTTTTCTATTTTGTTGTAGATTTTATATATATATATATATATATTGTAGATCACTAATTTTAGCGTTATTTTGGTTTTTTTTTGCGATATCAACTTCCTGACCCCGCTGCGCATCGAACCGTAAGATTCGTGGTGCTGTTAATGGTTTTGTTTTCATGTCTCCCCCTCGCTGTAGATCTCTAATTATAATAATAATATTGTTGTGTTAGATTGTATTTTGTTGCTGTTGTTGGGTTGTTTTTTTTTTTGGTTTTTGGTTTTTGTCGTTTGCTTTTAGCATTCGAAATTGAAAACTTGTTTCGGCATTTGAACCGAGAACATCAGATAAAAGCAATTTCTATATATACAACAAAAATAAAATCAGTTTTCTGACATTTTAAGATCTTCGCTCGTTGTAGCTTCTGTATATTATTGCTGTAAGCTCAACTTTTACTTTGCTGACACATTGAACTTCAACTTGGCTCTGGAGATTTATGAAACTCGTTTTGAAGATTTTCAAGTGAAATGATTTATGCCTTTCATTGTTGGCCAGCTACTGCTGCTGTTGTTGTTGTTGCTTCTACTCTTTTTATTGTTGCTACGGACATTAAGCACTAACTAAACATCTGGCGCTTGACTAATTCGATGACGAATTGCCTGGCCCCCTCCAACCTGCTCTATCCCAGTTGCAGCCAGGAAATGACAGCTCGACACACGAGTTGGCAATTATGAACAAAGAAGAAAAACAACAGACAGTTTTGCGCAGCGCATCCAAAAACTTTCAATTAGAGCCACATTAAGGTCATTGACTTGGCTTATACACACACCCCAGCTACTTACCAATCTCACAGTAGAAGCCGCCCCAACCATTGGGACAGGAGCAGCGGCCACTGCGCAAGCAGCGTCCATTGTTTTTACAGGGTATTAGCTTGCAGGTCTCCGAGTATTCGCAACGATCGCCCTTTGCATAGTCCGGACAGATGCAATGCGGCTGCAGCTTCTCATCCAGCCAGCAATGCCCGCCCGATTCGCAGGAGTCGCCGCCGCAAGCTGTGCCGTCGCAGTCGCGAATGTTACGCGATTCTGTAAATGAATAATGTAATATAAATGAATAATATATAAAATATATGAGTAAATAATATATACAAATATATATATATTTTTTAATTTTTATAATCAAATTAAAATTGAATTTCTAGTGTAAAATTTCTAAAAAAAAAAAAATAATTATATGTATATATAATTTATATATGGTTTATTTTTATTTATTTTTATTTTATATTTATTTATTTTTATTTTATATTTATTTATTTTTATTTTATTTTTATTTATTTTTATTTTATTTTTATTTATTTTAATTTTATATTTATTTATTTTTATTTATTTCAATTTTATTTTAATTAATTTTTTTTATTTTATATTTATTTATTTATATTTTATATTTATTTATTTTTATTTTAGTTTTATTTCTTTTTATTTTGTTTTTATTTATTATTTTTTTATGTTAATTTATTTTTATTTTATTTTTTTCTATATTTTTTTATTTTTTATATATATTTTTTTTAAATTTATTATTTAGAGCTCTCGTAATTTAAAATTTATTTTGAAAAATTGCCAAAAATCCCATTTCGAATTTCATTTTCCTTTACGCTCAGTTTGTATATATCTTTGCCGAGATTCATTCGACTTGCATGCGACTTTTATTTATGGTTATTAATTTAATTGATTTATATATGCAAAGTATATTTATACTTTTCATTAATGGGAAATGTTTTATGCTTCTTGCCGGCTGGGGGCCATCAATTATTTGCTGTCATATTTTGTGCATTTGTGACTTACCCACGATATTCGTTTCGTTGAGAACAATGCGAGTGCCGCTGACGACGAGTCCGCGGACACAGCCACGGAATGGTATGGGAAAGCCGGAGATGGCATTGTGCGGCAGCTTGGAGACATCCTTGAGGCCGCCAATGTAGAGCAGGGCGTCGGGCTCGACCAGCACCTCGGCGGATGGAGCCAGTGCCGAAGAGGCGCTGCCCTCCACCCACAAGGTTAGCCAGCGGCCGCGTTGGGCCATCTTGATCTTGTGCCACTCGCCGATGGCCAGCATCCGCACACTCCTGACCACAGTCACATGGTTGCTGGGTCCCGAAATGCGGAATTCGACAACGCCACCTTGCAGCGAGAGCGAGACGAAGCCAATCTTCTTATCCTGATTGTTGTTCAGCGTGCCAAAGTAGAGCAGCAGTCCGCGTTCGGAGAGCGGACGCAATTGGAATTCGATGAAGAAGAACTGCACACGATGGTGCTCCTCGAAGGTCTTGGAGCCCATCAGCGGCACTGGGGAGAAGCTGCGCTGCTTCTCCACCTCGTTGAGCAGCTTCATCACAAAGTGTGTGCTGGGCGTCGAGATGGGCTTGGGCGGCAGCAGCTTTTTAGTAAAGTTCCGATAGCTGACCATTTGGGAGCGCTTGGCGCCCAGCTTATCCGCACCATCATAGAGATAGGGCCAACGCACGGCCAGATACGAACGCCGACCAGTCAGTGAGACGTCGCTAAGTGAACGTATTTCTATAAAGAGATTACATATTGATTATTGAATATATATAAATATTAAATGAGAGATATATGCAATTTCCGCTCACCTTCCTCACAATTCTTGCCTGTGCGTCCCACTGGACAGTCGCATTCGTAGCCATTCACCAGCGGCACACAAGTTGCCTCTTCGTAGCATTTGTTATTGAAGGAGTCGCAGGGATTTGTGGCCTGGGCACAGAGCGGCCCATACCAGCCCTCCTGGCAGATGCAACTGTGTGGCAAATAAGAAAAAAATCATTAGATTTTATATGATACTCGTTAACTTTTAGTGGACTTTACTAACGACTGTTATACGACAGCTGCTAAAAATTTTAGACTTCAATTTGAGAAGGATTTCTGGCCCACAGGCAACTAGACTGTTCTGGCACCTTTCATTTCATTTATATTATATTATCAATTAGTTTAAAGAGTATTGAATTGGTTTAAAAAAGAGTAGCTGATATGCTAGTCTTTAAGGCCTTCTCTCTGTTTTTTACTATCCTATCAAGCAAGACAAAGAAACCTTTTTTCTCTACCTTTTCTTTAGTCTTTATGGAGTTTTCCTATTGTGAAAGATTATATATAGTGATTATGACTTTTCTCTACAACAATAGTGTCTCGAGCTATAAGATTTTAATCCTAAAAACCCCCAATTCCCTCACAAAATACTTACGTAAAGGTAGCGCCATGCTGCAGGCAGGCTCCGTCGTGCTGGCAGGCATGCCTGTGGCACTCACGCGTGCCACATTGTCCGACACCGCGACCTCTGACGCCACGTGTCTCCTGCAGCGGCACCGTCACCTGGCCCGCCTTCAGCTGCACATCGTAGATGCAGCCCTGGAAGCCCGAGTGTAGCGGTAAATCGTGTGGCAGCGTATTGAAGTTGGCAATCTCATGACCGCCCAGATAGAGTATGGGCAGGACGTCCATGCGGCTGACACTGCCCGGCGATCGACCTGTTATATTGAACTTGCCATCGACAGAGAGCCAGGCCTGACGACCGATGCGACCCACTTTGATCTCGTAGGGCACACGCGGCGCATCCAGTCGAAAATCGATGGGCTTCTGTGTGAAGATGCGTCGTGGTCCAGCGCCCAGATTCCAGGTTAGCATAATGTAGCCCTGTATAAAGCTGACGGCCAGATGATCGCTCTTCTCGTCATGATAACCGGATTGACCCAGAAAGGCGAGCAGTGATATCTGTGACATGGTCTGTGGCAAGATCTTGAAGCTAAGTTCCAGCGAATACTCCAAGGGCACAGGAACGGTGTAGGCCACAAATGAGGAGAGTCCGTTGACGCTACCCGAGAAGGAGGGCAGTGCCACCTCGAGATCTGTGAAAGCAAAAGAGGAACGCGAATCAAAAGTAAATGAATTAAAATGGCAATATGATAAATCACACTCACTGTGCTCGCAGTAATGGCCGTGCTTGCCCAGCGGACAGAGGCACAGGTAGCCGCTGCCAGGAAATTGGACACAGGTGCCACCATATTGACAGGGATTGTCCTCACAAACGGATATTTCACAGGTCGGGCCCATATAGCCGGTGGGGCATTTGCATTTCCATTTCTCAGCCTTGTCGCCGTTCTCGTCCAGTTCGTTCGATTCAATCTTGATGCAGGCCGCGCCATTGCGGCACGGACTCGACAGGCAGGCCAATGAGCCGCATTCCGTAATGCCAAAGCCATCCAGAGCGTCGCTAGGTGGAGATGGGTAGATAGGTTAAAAGGCTGGTTAGTGTCATCTCCAATTTCATTACCCTGCTGCTAATTCGCATGTCAATTGCTCGAGTCGGGACTCGCCTACGACCGCCCCAGACCACCCCACCACCCTCTTATGTGGCGCCCACTGTTGTCAGCGTGTCATCCCCCCACTTGCGGGGCGCCCCATTAACCATTTGTCTTGTTGTCCGCCCTGACCGGCTGTTTGTGAACGCGTTTTAATGCGCTGACAAATGGCTTTCGCATTTCTCGACTCGCTCTCCTTCTTATACGACTATCTATACACAATCCTTCGCTTGCAAAGTGCTAAAATTGGTTTAATCCGTAATGTCCTTTTAACGTTGACATTTTGTCTGCCTTCTATTTGCTGGCTTAAGCTGTCAAAGGGTTAACGCAGTGAATGCTTATCGATAATAATAATATATAGTGAACACAAAATGAATGCTAATGGGCATAATATATATGTATCTACATAGCTTGGTCACATCGAATTACTGTCGACTATGGATTGTTTCTATTAAAGTTCTGTCAGAGACATATTCAGCTCTTTCATAGCTTTAATTTGTACATATCTTTAAATTATTATAATAAAATGTATATCGAATAGTGTTTATCGAATACTGTCTATCTAATATGTCTGCTCTAATACTATCTGTTTATCAAATGATTTTTATCGAATGCTCTTTGTCGATTACTGTTTATTGATTCCTGTTTAACGGATGTTCTTAATCAAATAATTTGTATGGATTACTGTTTATCGAATGCGTCATATCGAATACGGTTTAGCAAAAGGTATATATATCGATTACTGTGTATCGAAATCAGTTTATCGAATACTATCTACCGTATGTGGTGTTTTTTAATGATATTTATCGAATAGTGCTTATGGAATGTTGTTTATAAAATGCTCTGTATCGCATATGGATGACGTTTATCGTTGATTGTCTTAATCGACTGCTGTCTATCGAATGTTGTTTATCTAATACTGTATTTCTAAATACTGGCTATCGAATGTTTTTCTCTAAAGTTATTTATCGAATGCTGATAATTGAATATTGTTTGTTGAATGTTCTTCACAGGAAATCTATCCTAATCACCAAAGGCTAATCTATTATATAAATCAGAATTTCTAACTTCGAGTCTGCTTATCGATAACACGATAGCAGTTAGTTGCCTATCGAGAGTCATCTATTGTTTCAGATTGTTCTCATTTAATTTATGAGCAAGATAGAACTTTAATTCTTTGACTTTGCTTGTGCACAAAATCTTGAATGGAATTTGTTGATTTAACTTCTTGAATACTTTTTGTTCTTCTCCGGGATTCATTTTTCTTTTAATTATTTACGCTAATGATTGACGTATTCTTCTGCTTCATAAGGTTTCGCCGTAAACTTCAATGGCAGAATGTTCGTTAGCTTATTTCTTTTGATGTGTCCAAGTTTTGCAACTGTTCTGTTCTGTGCCGACACGATGTCGGCTGGGCTTAGTGCTCATTTAATCCTGCCGACTGCCGATTTTACTGCATGTATTCCCGCAGAGCTTTCCTACTGGGCTACCTGCAACTTTGTGGCATGTGGCACGCTCTGGCCGCCGGCTCGGCTCAGATGCGTATGTGGTATAAACATTTAAGAGGCAGCGTCATAACTTCGCTTCACTTGCCTCGCTCATTATTTGAGCTACCCAAAGACTATGGCCAACGGATTCCGGCCGGGCCAATAAACGGCAAATGGCAAATGGCCGCTGGAAGCTGACTATGTCTGTTAAAGAAGACTTACCCAAAGATTTCGCGAGCCTGTCCATTGATGCGCAGTGTATGAAGGCAGCCGGTAAAGCCGGTGCCGCTTTGAGCTGGCGGCAGTTCGATAATGAGGCCAATTGGCGCCTGGGGTGCGCCGCCCAAATGCAGCCAAGTGTTCAATATGACCTCGGGCGTGTGCAGTCGCGGCGGCAACAGTTTCAGCCATGTCGGCTGATCCCCGGACATGGCCAACGTGTCGTTGACGAGCAGCGAGGCATTGCAGTGCGTGTAATTGCGGCTGAAGTCCAATCTGAAAGCAGACACAAGCGTTTTGGGTTGAGTATGAGCAACGATAAAAGTTTCGCCGCCTGCCGCCCACAGCAAAAAACCCCGCCCTATGTCCCATGTCCTGACCCTCTCTCTCTCTCTGTCTGACCCTCTCCCCCCTTTTAGCTGCTGTCCTGACTGTGTAGTGCACATATAAAATATTTAATATGCCGCACACTGCGGGCAACTTTTTCGTTGCGTAGGGTATTCCACAGCAACAACAACAGCAACAAATATATATTTATATGTATAAAATAAAATGAGAGAAGAAAAAGTTATTTTCAGCATGCCGAAGCGTGCAAATATTTATGACGCCCGCACAAAGATGCCTCATAAACCCCCCCAACCCCAGTGGGCAACATTTTTTCCCTCAACTGACCTTTTATGGCAACGCCCCCCCTTAAACTTAACCCCATGACCAAAGACCGTGGCGCGCAAACAATTTTAAATGAGTTGAAAGTAAAGCGATAAACTTAATATAATTTTAATAAAAAAATATAATCATTTGACTATATATGCTTAATATTCACTTGATGATATTAAATCTTTCAACTTTTTTATATGTAATTTTCATAGACTTGGTGCCACTGTGCCGCCCGCTGCTGCCAATAGGCTGTATTGTCAATCGACTGTCAAATTTTTGTCTCGCCTGTCGGGCATTCAGGAAAAAATGCCCCAGTTCAGCATATATATATATATTTTTTTTTTTGACCCCACTACCGAGATTCCTGTGCCCCTTTGTTGTTGCTGTGGAATTTTCTTTTTTTTTTTTTTATTATTGTTTTGTAACGGTAAATGTCACCTGGCGTTATTTGAATGCTTTTTGTTGAACGCCAGAAAGTGTTTCTGATTTTATTTTGTTTGTCAGCTTTTGTTTTGTTTTTTTTTTTGTTTGTTGTTTTTTATATTCGATCTGGGATTCATATCTCAGTGCGTTCATTACGTTTGAATGTTGACATTAAATGCGAAAAGGGAGACATCAATGGGACACCAAAAATTTTATTGATGCAATTTTTTATTTATACTTTGGCTCAATTTGTACTTATAGAGAGGGAGGGAGGGGGTGGGAGAGGTAGGTGGGAGGGTTACCAAAAAATAGTCAAATATTAAAAGATTGAAAGCAGTTTTTACTATAAATTGAATTTGCTGGAAATGTAGTGTATCAATATTTAACGATTCTTGAAAAAAATGGTTTAACAGAAAAAACTTTTTAAGTTAATTGATAGAAAATATATGTAGTAAAAGGTTTTAATTATAAAACTGCGGGTAAAAAAATTATAAATATTTTTTGAAGATAATTTATAATATATTTTGACTAATTTTAAACATTTATTATAGTAAATATTTTTTGTTCAGAGATAATAAAAAAAAAAATTTAACAAAAAATATTAAAATATAAAAAACATGTAGAAATATATATATTTATTATTAAAGTATAAAAAAAATATATAAATATGTTTAAATAAAAAAATATAGTTTATTGCTTCGAAAAAATAGAAAATCTAGAGAAATAAATAAAAAATATTAAATTAAAAAATATATTACAAAATTAAATATTAATATTAACATATAAAATATATTATAAAAATTTTCTAAGACATAAGTATATATAATATTATTGTTCCAAAACATAAAAAACGTATAAATGCACAGAAATCAATTTTAAATTTCAAGTTCAATTTCTATTTATTAGCTGCTTAAATTTTGTACAGCATAAGTAAAAAAATACAAATCAATAAACCAATTTCAGCTAATTTTAAATAATTAATTTTAGCTATTTTTCAATCAGACTACAACCAGATTGTTGACTTAGCTAAGCATTAAAGCACTTGGCGCGTGGAATCAATAAACATAAAAACTCTTCAAAACATTATCAAACAGCAAAAGCCGTTAACAGCCGCTGCTGCTGCTGCCCTTGTTGGAGTTAAGCACATAATTTGCTAATGCTTTTTCATAAACAACAAATTTTCCACAACAATTCAATTTTCAAGCACTCGCAATTGGCTTTTAGCCGCAGTCAATGGCAAAAAAAAAAAAAAAATGAGATTCAACTCGACTCAAGGACAATAATTTTACAGATTTTCATATACAAATATTTCAACCAATTAGCTGCGTTTGATTAAACAGCAAAAAGTTTGTTGTTTTTTTCTTTCTCTCGACTCTAATTTAAGTTGGCGGCAAAGTTGCGGCCTTTAATGCTTAATGCATTTAATTTGTTTTTGCAAAAGTCGGAAGTGCGGAACGGCATAAGCTTTAGTCGAGATTAAGCGAAAGCTTCATAATTGTGCGGTAATTGTTATTGCTTTCTAATTACACGGAATTCTAGCGAAATCCTTAAGTAAAATGTCAATTGCGTGGAGCGTTAGGCTCATTAGGCGCGACCCGGCTCAATGAAAATCTAGCCAAAAGGCAACAATGCGACAAAAGTTCAAGCAGCACTTTCGCCGCAGGACAATCATAATTGTGTCGTGTCTCTATGTGTGTGTGTGTGTGGTTGCCAGTGTGTGTGTGTGTGTGTGTCACGAACTAGTTCATTGGAAGGTCTATGTTCATTGCCATTGTCGCGTCGACTGGGAGACGCTAAATCGCTTCTGGGCGAATGAGCTGGGAGCAGGAGCAAGCCGAGCAGTTGGAGGCGTTGTTGTCGAGGCGAGCATGAAGTGTCCTGGTGGCATGGCCATTAAGCACGCAAGTCAAATAAAAATAGGCAACAAACATAAATTTGTTGCTCGTAAATCCAGTGGCGGACCCAGTTTTGTGCCACATGAGCATGCCCCGAGCTGGGACCAAGTGCTAAAAAGTAAATTTGTGGTCGATTCGATAGTCATAAAAACAAGAAAGAGATATCAAATGCCCATTACTATAGCCATCTCGCTCTAAGCAGTAAATTATTTATATAGGCCAGTCCAGTCTGGCCTGTGCGTGTGTGTGTGTGTCTGTGCTTTTTTTATAGAGTCGAAAGGAGTATATTAGTTTGTATTTATGTTTGATTTATAGCGTATAAGAGTCGTATGAGTTATATCTTTTAGCTCTTTCATTGATATTCCATCTCCATTTTAAACTCTGAGCGTGCATTACGCAGTCAGTTAGACTTGCTTACATTCATCTTATTTGCTTTCTCTTTCACTTTCTCACGTCTGGCAGCAATGTTTGCTCTTGAAGTCAGCCGAGCGACCTATTTGCCTGATATATTTATTCCTTAATGTGCTGTTTATGCCACTCGTCGTTGCGGCGTTGTGGGAATTTCGTTGTTGCTTGTTGATTTTGTAAAATGATTACTTGGTCATTTTCCATATGGCTGACCCCTTGGCGCCCGCTGGCCCACTGGCCCGCTGGCCCCCCCATTCTAAGTAATTGCACTCGACTGAATTGTAAATTTGCGAATTGCCAGTTAAATGTAAATGATCACATGTCGTGAGGGCACTCGAATTGAATTCAGTGCGTATAAATTTCCGTTTCGGTTTTTGTGGTGCCAGCATAAGTAGAACAACAATAAATTGGCTATAAGGACTTGCAGTTAAGCAGTTGCTGAAATATTATGCGGTTTTGCCGCTTGCCGATTATGAATGTGAAATTATTCAAGTAGTTTTTATGGGGTTTTGGATTAATATTGGAAGTTAAATGCATTGAAGAGCATGACTCTATATTTGTAATTTGCAGCAAGGTCGTTATTCTGTGCTTTCTCTTTTATAAGTTTGAATAATCAGCACATTAACTATATTAAATATTAAGGGCAGTGTTAGTTGTTTGAAGGCATTTTTCTTGCTTTTTCTGTTTAACATAGGCAGCATAGACAGCATATCGGTATATGTCCTATGAAATTCTACAGATATATTTTACTTCATAAGAACTTTCGCTTTGCAATGAGGCAACTTTCCTAAGCTAAGCTTATTCAATCACAGATTTGGCCAATTTTCTTAAGCTAAGCTTATTCAAGCTAAGATTTAGTCGGTTTTCTTTATATAAGCTTTCCTCAAATAAGTAGGCAAAAGTCTTTAGGAACTATCTATACAATTCTCTTACTTCAAAGTGCTTGAAATGTAGTCTATTCAAATTCAAATAAAATTCTAAATATGTTGTAACCAAAACGGCTAAGAATTATAGCCCAAAAGAGAACTTGAATAACAGGCAAGAATATTATAGTGTGGCATAAGCATAACTGACTGCATAATACTTGTCTAAGGTTCCAAAGCAGCTAAATTAATGCAAATATCGACAAATACTCAAATTTGACACTCTTCAAAGGTCGGATCATATAATTTTTGGCTCTAACATATACTCTCCTTCAATTTGGTAAACTTGTCTTTTGCTAATTTTAACCCAAAAGAGTTTTTTTTGTGCCATCTATTAGCACACATGAAATTCTCTTTTGGATCTCATCGCGCTAAGTGGACGACGGGTGCTTAACATATTTGTTCAGCTTATTTCTGGCTTATCCGCAGCATAATTTATCTGAAGAGGTTTCTCGGCTATTACTAGCCAAGCCAAGCTGTACGTCTAAGTTCTTTTGCCTTTGTTATCGCAATTGTCCTTTGCGCCATTACATTTCTCATTTGAAAGTGGTGCGCACAGTTTGGGGAACTGTTAGTTAAACGATTAATTACGCAAGGGCTCCGCTTTACTTTCCCTTTGGCGAAAAGTTGTTGCGCTGCTCCCCGGTCTCCAGACTCTGTCTCTGGGGTCCGTTGCAGCCATTCAACTTCCGCTTCCGCTTTGCGAGCGAGCGCAGAAAATGCGGCAAATTAAATTTGAGCCAAAAACCAACTACGCCAACTAATTACGCATGAATGCGAAGCCAAGGATCGTCGGTAAGGAGTCGGAGGTGTGGCTGGCTGTCGGGGTATTGCCAAAATAATAAAACAAAAAAAAAGGAAAAAATAAAATAACGAAGCGGCACTAGCGCAATTTATTCTACACTTGAAGCATTATAATTTGTGGTGGCCAAACGGCATGGAAATCGACATAAGGCAACTTTAATGGCCTGCGCTCCATGGCATCCTGCTGCCGCTTCCTGCAGCATTGACAGTGACCCACATGCTGAACCCCAGCAGCAGTTGCCCCTGGACACTCGACACTCGACACTCGTGTCAGGCGCAATTTAAAAAGTTAATTAACGTGCCGACCTCCCTTCTATCAAAGTTGCCAGCCTGCGTGTCTCCCTGCCCGCCTGCCTGACCCGTGATCCATGGGTTGGGTTGCGTTGGGGCTGGGCCAGGGCCGAGTTCGCTGTGAACCACATAATTGCATTCCGTGGCCGGGCATTTCACTTACTCAGCTCGAATGGTAATTTCGTGGCCCGTATTCACAGGCGTTTCCAGTTCGCTCAGCAGCATCGTTTGCAATCCGCACGAGAACTGGAACTGCATGAGACCCTTTTGCAGGAAGAGCGCCATATAGTGTCCGCCCTTGGTGCCCTGGGCGGCGGCCAGCATGATCAGTCCATTGGTGGCCCGTGTGCGCACCTTCAGCTGTATGTGCATGGGCAGCACAGCGTCCAATGCCTCGTGCTGCGGTATATCCTTGTAGATGCGATGCGATACATACGAATCACCTGAGAAGGCGGCATTTCGTATGACAATTGGCTGCTCGCAAAGCGGCCCCTGGCGGTCAAAGCGGCAAACGCACTAAGGGAAGCGGAAGAGAGGGAGAAAGAGAGAGAAGTTAGATTAAAGTGTTTTTATATAGTTTTGAAATTTATTAGATTATCACGAAGAGTTAGGATGGGATTTTCAGAAAAACTTCCTTATTTTTCTGTAGTAATAATTACACAAAATCTTTATAGAGATATATATATTGTTCTTAGTTCATTTAAATCAAATAAAGTGGATCGGAAATAGAAAATGTTTGAAAATCTTTGAAATATACGATTTTAACCTCAAATACACATATGTAATTTAAACCGAAAAGGGATTGTTTTTATACCTTTTGGTTTAAAATACCTCAAAGACCTTACGTATTAGAACTATCATAGTTTCCGATTCGAGTTCAGCATATCTAATTATGCTTCTGATTCTTGATAACAAAATTTCATAAAATCACTGTTAACACCTCTTATTCTGGGTATCAAACTTAATCTTAAATAAGAATTTAATATAATATATTATGCCATATATGCTAAAGATATTTCGTGCTAGTATCAATTTCTTAACAATCTCTATTACTTCTAATTCTAACAACCACCATTAACTGACAATAATACTATTATGATTATATCAGAAAACTTCCATTTCAGTGCTCAAAACTTTAAACTATCAATTTAAGTATAAGCCAAGTTGAGAACTTTTCAAAATTGATATGAAAGTGTGTCGAAAAGGAACACAAGAACATGAGGGAATACTTGGAAGCACACACAAAAAAAAAAAAACTGAAACATTTTTCATATTTTGCGAAACATATGACCAAGTTCCATTAGGCGCTTGGCCTGGTGGCAACCTTCGCTCATGTTTCATTGAAAGTCCTTATGGCTGTTGCCAGTTAATAGTTTGCCCTTTTCACCCAGCTCGCAGTCTCCAGTTGCTTTGCACTTCATTTGTTCAATTTGATGGGGTTGGGGGGTTGGGCTCTGTTTCTCCACCCACTCTCTCGCGCTCTCTCTCTCTCTCTCTCTATCTCTGTTCTGTTCTCTTTCTCTGTCTGTTCTGCGGGTCTTGTTAAAGTGGAAGTTACAAGGAAAGTTTTGGGTGCTATTGCTGGCTCCTTGTTGCAGTTCAGTTGCATTTTAAGTGTCCCTTTGGTGGGGCATAAATTATTAAAACCAGGACAATGACACAGCAGGACAATGCTTCGGCTGCAGTCAGCCAGCTAGCCAGCTAGCCAGCGAGTGAGCGAGCGAGCCAAAAAGTTAATTCATATTGCTTTTCAATTTATTGGCATTTTTGTTGCCGCTAGCCCGGCCGGCTACTGCTTATTGAAACTGGAGTCGTGTAGGACTGCTTTTGGCTCCAAACTTTGTTTGCCGCACTTTCAAGAAATAAATTAAAATTTCTGCAATTTGCTGTGAGGTCATACTGCTCAAAGAATCTTATATTTGTTGGCATATTTACAACAGTTTTCTGGCTTTATTTTGAAGAAACGATTTTGACAAATTATGGATTTTATGTGGTCTGTGGTAGAGAGAGGGCCGCTTTAGGGCCTATGTCTAGCAGGAAAAGTCAGGGAATAGTCTCCTATTTGAATAACAGGTCATATTAGAGAAGAGTTTCTGAATAATTAAATCTAAATGTAAGTCTATTTATATCTATATTGATATCTCTATCTCTATCTCTATCTCTATCTCTATCTCTATCTATATCTATATCTATTAACATACCCTTATCTATTTCTATTTCTATAATCATCAGCTTGATATAAATCCAAGAACAATTCGTCCAGTTTGTAAAACTGTTTCGCTGTCTATAAAAATAATGAGCGTTCAATGCCCCAGACATAGTTAGGCTGCAGGCTAAATGGCAGACAGTAAAGGGACTCTATATATAATGTTACGAAAAACATTTTATTTTTAGCTACGCACCATTCAAATTGATTGATGGCATTAAAACTGTATTGTATCGGGTATAAACTCTTATTTAAATTTAGCATATAATTTAATCAATATATCATTTACCCCAACTGCTTACAAGAACTATATATATATACTACAGCCATAAATTCAAGTCTGCCAAAATATTTATCTTATGGAATACCTCCACCTCACGAGCATTTTCCATACTGTAAAGAAAATGCACAGCTTGCGGCTGAATTGTTTTTTGCAGACTTGCGTGTGTTTTCGTATATAAATTTATAAAAATATATATAAGTATGTATATGCTTAAAAGGAAGCTGAAAAATGTGCAAGAGAGAAGCTCAGGATATATTTTAGTCGAGCACTCCCGCCAAAGGGTACTTTAGCATATTTTCATTTTGTATTTGTCGAGCTCAGGCAAGGTATTACACAATAATCAACGCCTCATGTTGCAGCTCGAGGGGGCGAGGCCTTGTTTTCCAGGGTCAGGTCATATGGCAGCTATAGCTAAGCCCCCCAGCCACGCGGGAATAACAAATTGTGTAGCTGCTACATGCTACAAGTATTTTTTGTGTCTATTTTGTTGTTGTTTTTTTTTTTTTTTGCTTTTGAGCACGCCATTTTCGCATGCATTCCGTTATGTG
The DNA here is from genome assembly GCA_037075265.1 of Drosophila nigricruria. Lineage (NCBI taxonomy): Eukaryota > Metazoa > Arthropoda > Insecta > Diptera > Drosophilidae > Drosophila > Drosophila nigricruria. Next base: position 12,071,577 of record JBAMCI010000150.1, on the reverse strand, counting down.
TAAACTTTTGATGCATCAGCTTTTCCCGGTTTTTGGTAGTTGCATGAAAATGAAAACTCAACACTTGCTGTTCATGTGCGCAGTGCTAACAATTATTTGAAATGTATGTTTCAGGTATTTGTCTCTTGTTTTTTAGAATTTATTTCTGCATGTTTTAGATAAATGAAAATGAGTTTTTTTTTTGTATGTTTTTAGCTAGTGGATTAAGGTAAATAAAGTGGGATTTTGTGTTTTGGGGTGGACATAGATTTTGTTATATATTTTATAGAATATTTTGATTTTAAACTAGGCTGCAAGCTCATCATGATGCAAACCAACGCCTCTTGGCCTGCTTTTAAAATCTATATTTTATGCTTAAACTTTGCAATTAAGTTCAGTTTTCAGTTTTTAAGTCTGCTTTATGGTTCATAAATATTAAATAAATAAATCTTTTGTAGTTTTACTATGCTTTTTACCCAATTTTTTTTATACCCTGAACCCATTGAAAATGGGAAATCAGGGTATAATGTTTTTGTGAAATGTATGTAACAGGCAGAAGGAGACATCGCAGACCCCATAAAGTATATATATTCTTGATCAGCTCGATGAGCTGAGTTGAAATAGCCCTGTCCGTCTGTCCGTCCGTCCGTCCGTCCGTCCGTCCGTCCGTCCGTCCGTCCGTATGAACGCAGCGATCTCGTAAACCGCAAAAGCTAGATATATGAAATTTTCAGAGAATACTCGTCTATAGCCTACGCAGTACGAGTTTTTTTTAGATTTTCGATAACTCATCCCGTTTCCTTATTATCGATAAAAATCGATAACTTTTCTTCGGTTAAGCATACCGTAAGAGCTAGAGACTCCAAATTCACTGTGTAGATCCGTGTAATGAATGCGGACATTTTGTAATTTTTGGATTTTGGATGCCACGCCCCCTTCGCCCCCAATTTGCAAAATTCGTATTTCAAATACTAGAGACTTGTGCTTTGACAAATATACACATATAAACGACATAAACATGCTGTGAAAGTTTGATCAAGAAAGTCTATCCACAAAAAAAGTTATTAAACATTTAATTTCCCATACAATAAGCATATTGCAGCCAGAGCGCAGTCGCCGCGCTGACTGCGCAGTCAGCAGAGCGCGTGCTTATGCGTGCGTGCATATGCATGTGTGTGTGTGTGTGTGTGTGCGTTGCTCGCAATATTTGTATATGTAAAATAAGAATATAATGTTGGGAAGATTGGCTCTTCGCAGGGTTCAGGGTATCTCGTAGTCGAGCCGTCTCGACTACAGCACTCTTACTTGTTTATAATTTTGTTGCTGTTTTATTATGCTTTCTACCTATATTTTTTCACTTTAGTTAATACTTCTTAAGTTAAAATTTTGTTTTATGGTAGGATTTTATTTAAATTTTTGTTGAAAATTTTTAAATGGCATAAAAATGGGTAAAATATTTATAAATATTGGAAAGCCTGACTAGCCTTTATTTTATTATTTATATTTATTTATTACATATTAAGATTTATTGAGTTTTTTATATTGCCTCTTATGTTTAGCTATACTGTACTTTATATACAACAATCAAACTGAACAGCTTTTAAGTCACAATTATATATATTCATATCATCTTGACACATCTATAGACATGTTAAAAAGATTTCTCTTTCGCTGCATTGAGGCGGGCCACATACAATACTAATTGTAAGAGGACTCTCAAGTGTCAACTCGGAAATGATTAAAGGCTGTGTGTTGAAGAGTATACACTTTTTTGGAGCAGATGCTCGGCGCTAAGACGACACTCAGAGCGCATTAAGGCAAATACGCGCTGAGACCTTGCAGAGCCATTTGGAGATATGGAGCGGAGCGTCTAACCAATGCAGAGGGCGTAGACAGACGCACGCAGACATGTGGTGAGCGTTTAAAAGGGCTCAACAAAGTTTTCATTAGTGGCGTCAGCTTTTGGCGTTGGCGTTGGCGTTGACTTTGGTAGAGCGCGCAATGCAAATGTGACGTGTGGCAAATGAAAAGAGAATACGAGACACACACACACACACACACAAAGAGATAGAGTGAGAGGCAGGCCATGAGTCAAAAACCAGGCAAACATTTGCAAAAACCCCAAACTCGGCGGCTGGCACTTGAAATGTGCTTAATGCCACTTTACGAGTGACTTTCGCTGAGTGCGAGTGCCACTTTGCGTGCAGTTCTCGCTCTGTCTCTCTGCGCTCTCTGTTCGTCTTTGGCGACTAGACACGTTAAAAATATGCTTTTTCATAAGTTCGCACTGCTCGCACCCTGCCCTGCGCCGCGCTCACCGTACACCATACACAAGGGTAAACGAAATGACAGCTGACATATGTAAGTGTCTGTCTAACTGTATGTATGTGTGTCTCTGTCTCTGTCTCTGTCTTTCTCGCCTTTTAGCCTTTGTATGCATGTATATGGGGAGGTAGCACGTTTTCGGCGCTCAAAATTAACGGATAAACTACACACACAGAGAGACGCACACAGTCAGTCCTTTTGTGTGTAGTTAAATCACTTGGCAACAATAAAGTGGCATTTGCTTTATGAAATAATTTCAACACGCACACAGACACATACATATACACACAGACACCTGTCATTTGTTTTGGTTAGCTTTTCGTCTATTTTGCTGTTTGTGCTTTTACTTTTCTGCGGTTCTGTGTGACACGCTCAGGCATGAAATTTGTTATGAAAATTAAATATTTAACTTATTAGTAGCTGCAGCTGTGAGTGTGACTGTGTTAGCTGGTGTGTGCCTGTCGGTGTGTGTGTGTGTATGTGTGTGCAGATGGGGTAACTACAGAGAGACATAGCAGCTTCCTGGGCTTTTTAAAGAAATTTGCTTATAAATTGTATATGCATATGAAACAGTGTTGAAAAGTTGACAAACTATGATCAGTGTTGCTTAACATGCATAAATTGTTAAGTTAATAGTTCAGTGTTGTAAAAATAGGGATGAGTGTTGAAAAACTAATATATATAATAATAATATATAAATTAATTCAAATTCAGTTCAATATTCAATACAGTATTCAATCGGAAATACTAGTTCCAGTGTTGTACAATATGAATAAATCAAATTAATCATCTTGCAATTAAGTAAACATTTATCTAGTTAAACGAAATGGGCTAAACAAGTTTTACTTGTTTTCACAACTGCTCGTTATTAGTACACCTCCCCAAAAAGATAGTTTGTCTGGGAATTATAATGTTCACTGCTATCTCTCTGTATTGTTCCTAATTGTGCTCAATTTGTCTGACACTAATTTAAAATGCCACCATTCCCCTCCCCCCCTCCTCCATTGTTAGTTTGTAGTCCCAAAATCCCTGCCAAACAACAACAAAAAAACATTATTTTTTCGTAGAATTACCGTACCGCAAGTATTTTCATAAATAGTTGAATAGGCATACTTTACAGTTGGCCCATTTAGTCCTGAATCCTCGACAACTCTGGGCATGGCAAGGCGGGAAGGGGGGAGGCACAGACACTTTTGTGGCTTTTTGTTATAGAACAAAATTTTGCTGTTGTGCTATTTTGTGTGATTTTACCTGAAATTTGAGGCTAACTGGCACGAGAAATTGTTAACTATTCTGTTGCAAAAGCAATTGGCATTTGATGATGGCACAACGAGATCTGCCCCATGAAACAGACAGCTTGTTCAGCCTAGTTTCGAAAAGTTTTTACCTGTCAGTGTAGTGAGTTGAAGGTAATTTTATAAATTATGCTGTATAAATAGTATATATATATATTTGTGTTAGCTTTTAAAGTTGTATATATAAACTTTTTGATTGATTTGCTGCTAATTGGAAAGGTTTTTGCCCAAGTTTTGCTAATCAAATTAACTATAGAGATATAATAGATATTTAAGGTCAGGCTGACTTTAATTAATAGACATTTATTTAAGCCTATAATAATTAAGCTTAATTTATTTGATACAACTTGCAATTCAATCCATTTAAATTCTCTCATGTGTCATACAACAATCAGAATTTAATGAAATCCTATGCCTGCATTGTTGTTGAACATAATTCGAAATGGTTTGTGTTTGGGACTTGACTTGTTCTAATGTAACTCTAGCTGGGCGCCATCTTAGCTAGTGTTGGCCAGGATTCAGCTCTGTTTGGTTTGAATCAAACTAAGTAAGGAGCTTACAAATGTTGTTGTTGTTGTTGTTGTTGTTGCTGCCCCCTTTTGTTGCTCGACAAGCTACATACATGATTATTTATGCATTGGGCCAGGCGCATGAGGTCTGCATATGCTGCTCTCTGGTCGTTCTGCATCTATGTGTGTGTGTGTGTGTGTGGATGTGTGTTTGCTATTTCGACTTATCATTGTGTGTGTGTGTGTGTGGGTGTTGGTGTGCGGTTTCTATCTCTCATCCAACGCCTTGTTGCCTATTAAATGCCATGATTAAAGTTTCTTCCTGCTGCACAAATGAGAATTTATTTATCAACAGTAAATTTCATGAGCTTTATGAAAATCATTAAACTTAAAGCTAGTTTCAGCATTTATGCATATCATATTAGTTGACAAGTAATTGTCGCAAATTGTAATTGCCAAGCAGCTGGCTGAAAAGTAACTTACTAAATAGATAATATCTAGGTTCCGCCATATGCTAGTTTTTTTTTTTTTACCAGACTTCAAAAGTGAGTAGCGGAGTATATGCTGATTTTGTGCTATGTTCGTGCTGTCAGCACTTTGTAATTATCCAATAGCAATAATTATAGAATACCCTTTGAATTAAGTTGCTCTAAGAGTGTATGCAGATTTGTGGTATTTTGCAATAACAACTTTAAAAATTATAATGAAATGAAATTTCAACAGAAATTAGCATTTGCTACCCACAACACTTAAAGCTTTGTTCTAAGCTGCTTTAAAGCACACCAACAGACTTAAGCAGCTTTCAAAGCTCAGCCCAGAGCTTTACTGTAACTATTCAAAGAGCTTAATTTTATTGGATAACACATAGTCCCTAAGAGCATATTCAGCTCAGGTGTAATTCTTGTTTGCCTATTGCCAAGGTAATTAGTACGTTGACGCTAATTTAATGACTCGTCAATGGGTCAGCGGGCGGGGCAGTTTGACAGGAATAAATGTAACAGGAGTCGTCCGTAGGGGCTGCTTTATGGCCAATTAGACGCTCAATGGGGTAGAAAATTGTTGAAGTTGTTGGGTTTTTTTTTTATATCAACCGCAAATACAGAGTCTATCGATTGATCTGGGGCTCATACAGAAATTGGTTTGGTTACTCACCCGGGATCCCTCCGATGTGGTTACACAGGTGCCGCCGTTGTAGCAGCCGAGCTTAATGCAGTCAACATCGCCAGATTTTTCTTCAGTACCGCCAGCACCACTGCCAGCACCAGCACCACCAGTGGCCACCGTATTGGCACCATCTGTCTCCTCACTGCTCTCGGTTACCTGGGACTTGGTCGGCGCTGGTAGCTCTGGCTGTCCGGGCGTACTGTAAACATATATGGGGGGTGTGGGTGGTGGCATAGTCTGTGCAGACTGTGTAGATGGCGGCGTTGGTGGCACCGTAACTGCCGGCAGGCTAGGTACTGTTGGTGGTTCCGTGGGCAAAGGTGTGGGTGCCGGGGTAACCACAGTTCGGGGCGTGGTTGTCTCGCGAGGTGACTCTACGGTTATCAAAGGCGGCACCGGCGGCCCAAGCAAATCCTCTGTTGTCAAAGACTGGGATGTTGTTATCTCCACAGGTATGGGCATGGTTACAGGTGGTGGCAAGTGTGTGGTGCTTGGCTCCCATTCCGCTGATATTTCTGTGGCTGCATGAGTTGTCTGTGGTTGCTGGCGCATGGTTGTCATTGGCGGAAAATGTGTTGTGGTCGGAAGCGTTGTATTACTCTCCAGAATGGTTACCACAATGTGCGGAGTTTGTGCCGTGGTTAGCTCCACGCTGGGCGGTTCATAGTCCAATGGCGCTGTGGTGGTCTCTTGTTGTATTGGTGGTTGCACTGTCGTAAAACGGCCAGCGCTGGTGCGATGTGTTGTGATGAGCACCTCAGCTGGATAATCGGTGAAGAATGGCGCCGCTGTGGTGGGCATTTCGGTCCACAAATGTCGCGTTGTCTCCTCCAGAGGCGTCTTGGTTGGGCGCAATGTGGTATCTGGCGGAAAATAGGGTGTCGGTGTGGGTGCATAGTCCACAGAGATGCTTGTCTCAATCGTAGTGACGCGATGCACAAATGTGCTGCTGGCTGTGGTTACGGCTATGGGCTGCTCAACAGACTCAGAGCTGCTCGATGATGCATAATCGACGGCAATTGTTATGCTGGGTGGTTGCGTTACAGTGGTTCGCATTGTGGTAGTGGGTTCCTCGCTGGAACTGCTGCCACTGCCACTGGCGCTAACATCAAAACGCCGGACTGTTGTAAATTCCTCGGACGTAATCACTTCCGAAGATGTTTCGGCAGAGGAGGAGGTGACAGCGGGTGCTGGTATTGGGGGTAGAGTGGTGTAGATGCCGTGACTTTCCTCGGAAGACGAGGAGGAGCCAGAAGAAATGCCGCCAGTTGGTGGTGTGGTGTGTCCAGGTAATAGCTGTACCTCTATTGTAGGCTCTGGTGACTCTGGTTGTGGTTGTGGTCTGATTGTTGTTGGCACCTTGTCTATGCTGTGACTGTCGCTCTCTGGTGGTGCTACAGTTACTCGTACCTCCACCAAGGTCTCTTCCGATGAAGACGATGCTGACGAGGTAGGTAACTCAATTGGCGCCATGGTGGTTACAGCTGGTGCTGGCGGTGTAGTTGGTGGTGCACTTGGTGCCATTGTCGTTTCGGGTGGCGTAACCGGTCGCACAGTGGGTGGTGCTAAGGTGGAGGAGGGCGGCATCGAAGGTGTAACGGGCGCCACTGGTGGTGCGGATGTCGCTGGCGCTGTATAGTTGCAATCAAGAGATTCCTCACCCACCATTAAGCATTCACAGAGCATGCCCGTTAGCAGCGGAGGGCACGAGCAGGAAAAGGTATCGACGCCATCAATGCAAACGCCTCCGTTCATGCAGCGCGGTCCTAGCTGACACTCATCGTATTGGAATTCGCACTTCTCGCCGTGATAATCTGGCACGCAGTAGCATGTGGGTATATTCTCCTCCATCAGGCAGAGGGCATTGTTCTGGCAAGGGTTGTCCGCACAGATGAGTATCTCCTCTTCGCAATTGACGCCCGTATAGCCCATGGGACAGGCACAGGCATAGGCAGCCAATTTGTCGACACAGACGCCGCCGTTCTGGCAGGGCGAGGAGGCACATTCATTGATCTCCTCCTGACAGATGCGGCCATGCCAGCCAGCCGCGCACTTGCAGCTAAATTCCAAGCCACGACCCTCAATGCACTCGCCGCCATGTTGGCAACGAGCTCCAGTGCCTGTAACCAAGGATCAGAGTGAAAGGAAAAGCGTTTTCGTTGCTACCCACAAACCGAAACTTACCCGTGTCACAGACGGCGACATCCAGTTCGCAGTGATCCCCCAGATAGCCGGGCTGGCAGGTGCAGGTGTAGCCATTGTTACGGTCACGGCAAAGTCCGCCATTCTGACATGGATTTGACATGCATTCGTCCACATTTTCCTCACAATTTGAACCTGTTCGTTCGTGGCGTTGACATTCGCGTGATGTGACCAAAAACAATGAGGGCAACCAAGATAGACATATAAAGAGAGAGAGAGGGATAGAGAGGGTGGGGGAGTGATGAGAAAGTGACATTAATTGATGGCACCACAATGTGCAACTTGTGTTCAGTTCCATAACGTTCCATTCTGTTACGTCTCGTCTCGTTTGGTTTCGTTTCGTTTCAGTCATATGAAGTTTGCAACAATTTCTGTGTCCTTTTAATTAAAAATTTATGTGTGTTGGTTAAAGTTGTCGCTTTCAGTGTGGCGTGTAAATGGCTCATAAATAAAACTTGTTATTTTCATTCGCATTCCAAATGCAAACTCTATACATATATGCAGTGTATTTCGTATTATATATTTATTAAAAGCTCTGCCCTTTTGGCAAATATTATTTATAGTTCCGCATTGTTTGCCATTTTCTTTATGCATTGCCAATTCATTTTTCATGTGAACTGTATTCAATTTACTGACCCTTGTAGCCACTACCTTGATTTCTATCATTTTCATTCAATACAAATAAGAAAAAAACAACTTTCATTAGGTATCCTTTCAGTTGCATTTTGATCAGCTTCAAAGGAGCTGCTGTTCTAATTGCGCTTCGCTTGCATAAAGAAAAAAAAAACACCCCAAAATCCAAATATTATTTTTTTTTCTTTTGCTTTTCAATTAGTGCATCAATATATTCCTTTCAAAGCATTTCATTTAGCAGGATACAAAAAAAAGAAGGACAGAAAAAAACGCTTTTTTTTCAAGCAACTCTTAACTAGATGGTTACAAACAAATGTATACAATCGAAGTGAAATTGAATGACTTTTCATTATATTAAGCAATGAAAGAGTTCTGTTTTCTCTCCCACTCTCTCTATCTATCCATCTGGTATCAGTGTGTGTGTGTGTGTGTGTGTCTGTGTGTCTGTCTATCCATTACAACCTTATATAGCGCTGTTTGTTGCTTTATCTGACATCGCACAACCAAGTGGAAAGCGCACAACTTTTTCGATACGAGCGCATCAATGGCAATCAAAACAAAACTTCAAGTGCTGATTTTGGTGCATCCAATATAAACAATTCAAAAGTACAGATACATATATATATATATAGATATATATACGCCCGCTAACTGATGACTGTCAAGCATTCAAATAGCAACAAAATTCTAGAAATTTTGTGCATTGCTCAAGTCGAAGCTGCTATGCTCTAGCAGTTCTTCTTAACGTTTAATGCATAATAGAGTTTTTTCTTTGATTTTGAGCTTTTTATAAAACTTTTTATATAGGAAAAAAAAAAAAACTAAACTCAACTAAAAGTTTTTGGCTTGAAAGATGAAACTATGAAGCTGCCTTAGTTAAGCATAAAAAACAGATATTTATATATAGTTAGAGCTATATATAGTTATACTTATATATAGTTAAAGAACTTTGTATGCATAGAATGAGATATATATATATATATCAATGCTGAGATATATATCAAGCAAATAGTTTAGCTCTAGTCAAGGATAAGTATCGTGTGCTTCAACAGAACTTTGTTTACATAAGAAACATATATGGTTGATATGTTTCGATGGTGCTATATTAAACAGTTGTTATACCCTTCAAGTTAGTTATTTGTTACACAGGACGTAGACACAGACACAACGTGAGCAGCACAAGCAACAACATGAAGAACAATGCTTGAAAATACTTTTCAATTTTCTGCTCAACAACTACAAAAGACGCTGACGACAAGACATGGCAGCAGCTGAGAGGGTGAAGAGGTGGAGAAGGTGCACAGTCAGTGGTTGGTTGCCAGTGGCAGCGACTGACGGGTAGACCGACAGGCGGACAGGCGGACAGAGAAAGGCAACAGCAGGAAGTCTTTGGCAGTGTTGAGCAGCGCCCCATTGTGTATGCTATAATTTTCGTTGCGTTGTTTGTGGCACTGGCAACAGTGCGTATGAGTGATTTTTTCTCAGCTTCTCAAACTCTGAGTGTGTGCGTGCGTGTGTGTTTGTGCGTGTGTGTGTGTTTGTGTTGCAAATTTATTGCTCGCGAAATGTTTTGTCTGAAGTGTTTTTTTTCTTCTTTTTTTGAAAGAATTTATTTGCCTCCTTTTGTCGGCCCGCATCTACATGCTTTTAGTTTTCTATTTTGGCAACAAGTTGGCTCCAAGTTTACCCTGTGCCAAAACTTTTGCTTGCTTCGTATCTTTTGAAGTGTCTGTGCATCTGTCTGTCTCTTCTGTCTTGCAGACGGACGCAAAAAACTTGTACAAAAGCACTTCAAAGTGTCGAAACTAAAGTGTCAAAAAGCCTGCACCATAGCCAGCAGCTAGCAAATTCTTTTGCTACACTTTGTCTAAATTATAGCGCGCCAACTTTTTAATTCAATGCACAAAAAATTGCATTTAACACGGTGACAATTGACACACGAAACAAAATAATAATGTACATGACCAGGTGGGCAGTGGGCAGTGGGCGTGGCAGCAACAATTTATCACTTGCGCACATAAATAACACAAAATACACTGATGGACATAAAAATGTAGCTATGCAGATGCACACTCATAAATGGCCAGACCAAAAGATAAATGTCTCTCTACTCAGTGTGGGAATTTGTGGGTGAGTGCGAATGTGTGTGTGTGTGTTTGTGTGTGTGAGTGTATTTTGTTTATAATGCAACTGTGTTGTGCCGGTCTATGCATATGGGCGGTTGGGTGCGCCCGAACAGACGAACGAATATTAAATTTGCATAAGCACTAAATCAACACAATGAACAAACTGTGTCAGAGCCAGCTGCAGAGTACCAGTAAAATAAGATGCAAAAAAAAAACAGCTGCTGCAGACTAACAGATGCTCTATAAAAAAATAAATTTAATATATATGTCAAGAGATTTAGAAATCAGCTATAAATGAGCTTTAAGTAATCCAGAGACTTTTATGGCTTAAGTTAAGCCAGAAAAAGTTATGATTTATAGGAAAATTCTAGTTTTAGGAATTTTTTAATTTCAAATATTGCAAAAATATTCAAGCAATAAATATTTTTATGTTATTAAAAATATAGTAATTACATTAATTTTAAGGGTTTGATTTTTTTTTATATTTCAGCTTTAAAAAATGTTTAAAAAAAGTTTAAAAATTTTAAAAATTTAAATATTTATTTAATCCTTAAGCCTCATACTCATAAATACTCAAAAATAGCTCAAATATTTGTTGTACATAAATTCTTAAAAAAATTATTATAAAAAATATTCAAATATTTTTTCAATTTTTAAAGTTTATTTTATTATTAAGTCTTATACTCTTGTAAAACTCTTCTTAATATCTAAATTTCGTTGATTTATTTTGTAAACATTTAAGCATCATTTATTTATGGCTTTCAACAGCTTGATTTGTGCTTTGTTCTAGCATTTAAATTTTAAGCTTGACTAATCAAATCATCATTAAATTTTACATTTTGTCAAATATTTTGTAATTCATAGTGAAGCTATTGTATTGTATATATATAAATTTCACTAATGACTTAAACTCGAATAATTGAATCATTAGCTATTCAATGGTTTGTTGTAATCAGCTATAAATATTTAGTTGTCAAATAGCTAAACTATAAGCTCATTGATTTCCGAAACATATAAATATTTAAGCTGTTATGCATATCACACTCAGCTGGAATTGTTATTATTTAATGTAACAAACAGTTTAAGCTACGGACAATTTCTTTAGACTTTATAGAATTTGAAGGACTTAGAAAATGTTTTTAATTAATAACAAAGAACTTTAAAAGCACATTAGAGTTGTAAGAATACATATACGCTTTAAAAGTATATGAGAGCTTTAAGCAATTCACTTATTTTATAAACTTTTGTTATATACTCAATTCATAGCCTAAAGCTCAACTCAATTTATAGGCAATTTTAGTGGTTTTCTCTATGAACTAAACTAACAAAAAGCAGGAAACAGAAAACTCAAGTTTAAGTTAAAGACATTAAGTAAATAATCTAATGCAAAAGTTGTAATTAAAGTTAAAGCCATGAGAACTTTGTGACTTAACAGCTTCACACACACATGTTCTTTGACTTTTTGCTCGCTTTTATATCCCTCTCTCTCTCTCTCTTCGTCCCTCTCACTCTCTCAAATATGCTTTTCTTATTGTTGCAAACTAGTCAACATGAGCATGAGGTGCGTCGTTTCAGCTTCTGCTAAGCAAACAGTTGATGCCATTTGTTTGCCTTATGACGTATGACGTATGTGCGTGTGTGTGTGTGTGGGTGTGCGTGTGTGTGCGTGTGTGTGTGTGTGTGTGTGTTTGATCAGAGATATAAAACCGCAACATTCATGATTTTCGATGCCCAAACGTGTCAAATTTCTGTTGCATACCTTGAGGCGGCGAGTTAAAGATTTCACTTATGCTAAGACTTTGCACCTTAAATGGTATTAGATTTCTCATATATATGCTTGAGGCTAAGCAATAATTTAAGTTGAATTTCGTTGAGTTTGGGCGCCTCTAATGGAACTGCATTCGTATGTTCAGCTCTTGAGTAATGAATGCTCTCGTCCATTGGCGTATTTCATTGAGCCAACACAGCCAGTGGCTCATCCATTAAATCAGCAGCGAATGAACGTTGGACGTTGGACGTTGGACGTTGCACGATGGGCGTTGGGTGTTCGACGTTGGGCATTGGACATTGGTCGTTGGGCGTTTGCAATTCAATTTGTTTATGGGCCGTGCTGTTGGTTTATGATTTGATGGAGCCATACTTGAAATTGTACAAATACTCATGCCTCAATTTTATTTACTGTCGTTGTTAACTTTAGATGCATTTTATAGACATGCATAAATACAGCTCTGAGAATCTGAGAGAGGGTGACTCTGAGAGCGAAAGAGAGCACTAAATTCAGCTAGTAAAATGTGTATATTTATGTGTTTAAATATTTATAAATTTGTTATTTGCTGCATTAAACGTTTTTCTTTCAACTGCAAATTTGCAGTGTATTCAAGTCATGAGGTCGTTTGATATCATGTTGCAAAAACTGAGCAGATATTTTGTTGAAATTTTAAAATTATTTTTTACTTTTACAGCAGGCATACTATGATTTATAGTCGAATGGCAAATCTTAAAAAATATTCAAAAATTTGTCTGCAATCATTAACTTAAACAGCTACTGAAATATTGTTATGGGAAATAGTATCGCTCTTAGCTGGTCAGCCTTTTAGAGATCATTTACCTACTACATTCTAGTTGGAATATACAACAATCTGTTTAGAATATTTTTATTTTAGTATATTAAATGTATTTTAGATTTCTTTAACATTTCTTAAACATAGATCTTGTTTGCTTTACCAATTCTTGAACTGCTTAAAGCGCTGCACTTCACACAGCATGAAAGCTGCTTCGCTTTTGGTCGTCCTCATCTCCTCATAAATAGTGTGTATTTTGAGTGGCAACTGTGGCCATTTCCGCTTTTGCGTATTGCTTTGGCTTTTGTAGCTGCCATTTCATGGCAAACATTCAGAAAATAATTCACTTTGTGTTAAGCATACGACACGTTGCACAAGGAGCCAGTCAAAGCCGCAACGCAACATGGAAAATTTACCTTTGTTGCCAAAGGCACAACATGAAATGTCACATTACGCTCCAATTCAGGCTGAAATCCAGGAAGTGGTCAAGCAAAGAGAGAGCGAACGAAAGACAGAGAGGGAGAGAGAGAGTGAGAGAGAGAGAGAGAGAGAGAGAAAGAGTGTGCAAGATGTCAGCTATACTCTTCTTAACCCAGTTGTAGGCGAACCCAACGCACTTGCGGTTAGCACTGGGTGGTTGGGTGGTTCGGCGGGTGGATTGTGTGGTTTGGTTGCCTGTGGGCAGCATTGTATATTGAGTTTGATTTGACCAACTGCAGCTACTGGCATCTAAGCAGTACCTAAAGCCCTCGCCGTGGCATTGGTCACCTTTCCCCTATGCAATGCCGTTATATTCCTCTATTCTATTTTCCCCCAATTTTTTTTCTGTTCATTCTTTTTTCTATTTGTGGTTTCAGCGTTTGCCGCAAGGCCTTTTTCCACAATTTTTTTGTTGTTTGTTATTTTTTTTTTCTTTCTTCTGTTATGTGTGAAGTCGTTAAAGTGAAAATCGATTTTCATTTTATTGCTGCATGTGCGTGAATACAGCAAGGCGAGGGCTGCTTTAGGGGGTTAGCGTTGAGTCTAGGGGTCGCAAATGGTCAGCTCTGTCTGCCTGAGTGGGTGACTGAGTGAGTGAGTGGGTGAGTGGGTGTAGGTGGTGCTTGAATTTTCACTCTCAGCAGTCGCTGCGCCGCAATCCACGGCATGTTTTATGAATGAATTTTTCGAATTGGACGCACATTTTTTTTTTTTTTTTTGTGGTTAATGGACGAAACTGGTTGCCCTGATGTTCCAGCCAACCACCCAGCTCTCCAGCTATACTCTGCTACCTCAATTGTTGTCGGCATTTTTCTTTTATTTTTGGGGTTTTTTTTTTCGTGCCCCGAGTTTTTTGTTTTGAATGTGAAATTTACAACACAATTCTCGGTCGGATTTTGCTTTTGGCATTCGTTTTGCCCCATTTTATTTCGGTTTCTTTCTTTTTTCTTCCTTTGGTTTTGTTGGTCGTTGAATGTCTAAATATTTGAAATGCAGCATTAATCAAAAATTGTATTTTTACCAAAAGCTGAGAGCTGAGGGCACTTTGCATGCCGTATGACCAAATGTTTCAGACATGCACAAATATTGATAAATTGTGCGTTGCTTTTGGAAATTGACAGGCGAGACAGCAATTGAGACGATTGAAATCGTAAACATGGATTGATTCTGGTATTAACTTGAATGGGAATTGGGGTATATATATATATGTAGTGGAAAAGGTTACAAAGAGTTGAAAGTTGTGGTTAGTAGACTTTTATCCTTGCCTTGATATAATATATATTAAAAGATCTGACTCCTTCGCCTAGCTGAGAGAAGACATAGATAAGCATTTTAGTTAATATTTATTGAAAGATCTGGTCAAACTAGTCGTAACTGAAAGAAGATACAGTTGTGTTCAAAATAATAACAGCGCATATAAGCTCTGATTTTAAGATTGATGAATAATATCATAATCAATAATTTTTTTTTAAAATTTAGTATTAAACAAAATAAGAGTGTTTCTTCATCAAAAAAACTTCTTTCATTTATAAATTTATGTAAAAAATTATAATAATGGCGAAATTTCCCTGTTCAAAATAATAGCAGCAAAAACCAAATTTAGTTTATAACTTCATATACTGAATTAACTATGTTACTTATGAACTAATATTTGGTTGTGAACCCCTTATTAGCTAGAACAGCTTCACATCTCCAAGGCATGCAAACATTTCAATCTCTTCATATTATTCATAATTATTGAAAGATCTAAGTAATCAAATCCCAACTGAAAGAGGAGTCTCTGCCTTTCTCTGTAAATCTTACTAGCTCACTCACTCTCTCTTTGCCTCTACCTTTCTCCCTCAATCCTTCTCTCTGTTTTTTTCCTTCGCCAAAACTTTTGCATATTATCTCTAAAGCATCTGTTTCGCTTCCTAACCACTTTAGATCTCCATATCTTAACTACATAGAATAATATTTTCTACGTTTACCGCTTGATTTATGTATAATTTTTTATTCGCCTTGCCTGCTGCATCCTGCCACAGATGTTGCAGCTGCTGCCGTTTCTCACATCCTCCACGTTTTTGTCTATTGCCAACGGAACTGTAAACATTTGTGCAACAAGGTAAGAACATTTGTTTTGGCTTCGAGTCTTCAATACGCATGAACTTTTAACTATTGCCATGATGATGACCCCATGCTCTATGCTCCTTATCCCACTGAATCTCTAGCCTTGTGTTTGTTGTAGTCGATGCACAAATTGAAATTTGAATTTTATTTGCACACATTTTGCGATTCATATTTGCTTCTTACTTATGCTTTACGGTTCGAAGGGGTGCAGCTCTGAAGGAGTAGCTGAAAGCATTCCGTTTATAATAATAAAAAAAAATATATGAATCAGAAAAGCAAGAATGTGGCAAACGGTTGTCAACGACTGCGCAATGCGCTGCCAAGGAGTACAATTGTTGAAGGCATGAGAGAGTTTAGTAGATGAGTGTATAGGGAGGGAGTGGATAAAGGAGCTGAGTTACAAGTTGTATATTTGACTCAAGTTGACTCAAATCTATAAGCAACTGCTCCGATATAATATATTTTCACTGTACTTTGAGCTGACAGTAAGAAGCACATTATTCAATTCAAATATACTTCCTTCTCAACTGGCTTTACAGTGTATTAAAAATGCCATGAGTTGAATATATTGCACATTTCGTTTGCATTTTAAGTTTCGCTCAGCTCTTTGTTCATGTGCATGTGTGTGTGTGAGTGTGTGTGTGTGTGTGAGTGTGTGTGTGTGTGCGAGTGTGTGTGTGTGTGTGTGAGTGAGTGTGCGTGCTTATACGTTAAAAGAGCGAACGAATAAATGCATATAATAGTATAAATAATTGAATGAGTGCACAGCTCTGCATAATTTGAATGCGAATGCTGCAAAACACTCACACAGTCACATTCACATTCACATTCACATTTCGTTATAATTAAGAAATTCCATTTTATTGCTGAGCAACAAATTGTAATAGAAACACGAATTCTGTGTGATGAACGACAAACTATATACACATATATGTGACATATAGATTAATGCCAAGGTCTATGCTCAAAGTGAAAATATTCATTTAAATTGAAATTAAATACTTAACAGTAATGCAATTATGGGACTTACATTTAAATTTTTATTACATATATATATAAATATATTGTTGTAGCTTAAGTAGAGAAATTGAATTTAAATGCATTTAATTGCATTTAACATTTCTGTTTTACTTAAATCATGTAATGGCATTAAGGCCAAAGCTACAACAGCTGTGACAAATAGGCAAAGGAGCTGTGAATGTGAATTGTATCGTAGTCGAGCTGGATCAGGGTTTGTTGCTTTAAGTGTATATAATAAGTATACTTATATATTATTAATATTTATTATTTTAAAAATTAATTTTTATATAAATTTGTACATTTTTAATACTTTTGCAAAATAAACTTTTATATTTTCTCTCTTATATATTATATTTAAACATCAACTTATATTTTCAATGAGTTGAACGTCTAAAAATCAATTGCCAATACATTAATGAAATGAAATTGGCTGACTTGCACAAACATTAAAGAAGCCTTAAGTCATCATAATTGCCATAATTGGTTCGATGTAATTGAATGAATAATTAAACAGCTCTTAAAGAACTCACAAAACTTAGTTTAGCTACCTAATATTAAAGCTGAACAACACCTGTAATAACAGCTAATTGCATGCGAATGAGCGCACACCTACAGGCTTTAGTCATAATATATTAGACTTAAATGTGACATGTCCCTGGGTAATAATATATATAATTACATATATATATATATATATATCTATATATGCATAGCAAAACTGTGAGTAGCATAGAAATTCGACTATTTGAACAATTTCCATGCGATTTGTATGCGCACTTAATCCAAGCGAAAGGCAATCTATTTTGGTGGCTTTTGGATTTTCGACCCGAAAATACTCGGATGTGACAGTGAGCAATGAAATGCACTTGAGCTCATCTGTGAATGCTGCGGGAAACTAATCACAGAAGCCAACCTTAAACCCGGAACGCTGAATGCTGCTAAAGCAATTCGAGTATGTCACTCAGTCAGCAAAATAAGGGGCGGCGGCGAGGCGGTTCGGAGCGATTCGAATTCGCATATCCTTTAGCTGTGTGGTGTGAGTGGTTCGGTGGGTCATATGGCTGCTGCTTGAATGTCTTGTGGTGCGCATTGTTGCGCTTTCAATTGCACTTTTTCGCTGCGCCAACGAAAGGCATCAGCTGGAAGTCCCCAAGCGGCGCCAGGACAATTGCCAGCCCCAGCCCAAAAGAATCCTGGCAAGCTCATTTTCACGGCAATTGCAGCTGCTGTAAAGTATATATATATATATGTGGGTGTGTGTGTATGTGTGCTTTACGGCTTTTAATTAATTGAATTTTGTACTATATTTCTAGCTTGGATTTCGTTTCCCTTTTACTTTTTAGCTCTTGGTATTTTATACAATTTGTGCTTTCTTCTTTTTTTTTTGGCTCCTTTTTCCAGCCAATTTCTATTGAATCGGCACATCTAGGCTGGCTGGCTGGCTGGCTGGCGCAGTTTATCCAGCATTTTCATTGAAATGCATGTAGAAAATGTTCTATCGACTACCAGCAACGTTGCGTAAAATTAGAAAGTATTGTGTTGAACTTGAATGGCTAAATTTATAAGTGAGAAAATTGCATTTCAGCTGCCACAGCAGCAGCAGCTCATCGAATGAGCATGAACATGCTTACGTTACTCCATCTCTCCCTTTCTCAGGCTCTGTCTCTCTCTCTCACTCTTTTCTCGAGTGGATTGTGTGGCGGCCAGATATATCCAATGTGTGATAATTAATTAAATGGCTGAGAGTTGCTCTCAGCATTCAGTTGATGCAGTCTATTTATTTTTCATTTATTTAACTAACTATTTGTTTTATTTCTATTTAGTTAGAGTTAGCTTATGTTTAACTTGTAATAAGCGGCATTAACGGGCATTATAAATATTTTATAAACTCTGTTCAACTTTTATAATGTTGAAATTTAAATTAGATATTAAATGTCTGAGAGTTCTACTCGGGAGTGGTTGACTAGAAGATACTCTCAACCTTGATGACTTGCTATTCCAGTCTGTAAGGGCTTTCATGGGCTTTACTATGAACAAATTTGTCTAAAGAGACTTTCTAAATCAAATTAGAAGATCATAGAATTGAAATCTCCATCTCTCCATATGCCATGTCTGCTTAGCACATATTTAAGCATTATTAAATCTATTCCTCTTTACAAATAATAATATATTTAAAGGCTTAACGCCCTTTAGTCCTAACAAAAAAAAACCCATTAAAGTAAAATTGTATGGCCAGCAATTAGCATATTTTGATTTTGTTTAAATATGACAATTAACCTAATTTCATGCACAAAAAGCGTTTGCTTTTATTGCTATCTAACACAATATATTATTATGTTTATATAGCTAATGCTAATCCCAAATCCAATGTGAAGCGTGTCAAAAGCTGCAGCGTAAAAGTTCAATAAACTCTGAAGTTTCCATTATAAAATCAATATGCAATATTATGAATATTTTATTTCATGTCACACACATACACTGACACACACACCTACAGACACGCACAACAACATCAGCAAAACTAAAATCCCCAAAAGGCAATTGATTAGCTTCAAAATGGGGACAATTGGATAGCCGCAAATGTATTTTAATATTGGGTACCATATTACTGAAATGTTTTCGTTCTCTCTCTAGCTGCCTCTTCCTCTCTCTCTCTCTCCCTCTTTCCCTATCTAACGCCCATTGAGCAAATGAAATAAAAAATTTATGTAAATCGTTGAGCCACGTGAAATTCAATGAATTTCGATTTGTTTCCTTTTTTCAGTTCTCTTTTTTTTTGGTCCCTCGATAAATCACCCACTGCCAACATTTTAAAGTTGCATTGGAAACGATGCGACTTAAATGTCCCAAATAGTATTTCCTTCACAGTTATGAATAAGCGGGAGCTGGCGGGGCCAGCTGGCAGCGGCAAAGCGAAAATGGAGCAATCGCTTGAAGCTGTCGCCTGTAAGGCAAAAATTGCACAAAGGCAATGCCGATTGGCAAAAAAAAAAAAAAACTAGAAAAAGAAAGAAAAGAGAAAATAGTAATGGAATGGCTATCAGTGGCATGTGGAAGTTTAAATACGCTTTCTGAGAGTGAAAGGATTCAAAGTGAATTTGGATTGTTTCAATTTGAGTTATGTGATAGATTACTATGATATTTGATCAGGTAGTCAGAAGAAGGATGATAATATATAGTATGATTGTGTTGTTAGTTGTCAGTCTAGGCTAAGTTCAATTACAATGTATGGACTCATAGAAAAACAGACAAAGAAAAATTTTATATTGAAAAATTTTATAATGAAAAATTTAGTCTAGGATTGACGTACCCAGATTTATATAGAAAGAAAAGTTAGTGCATTGAAATGGGTTTTGACAGAGCTAAGATAAGCTAAGATAAGTAATTTCATATTGATAATATTTTATTTATATATTTTAGAGTTAAGTTTAGTTAAGTTATCTGCCAAAACTCACATATACCAAGAAATTTATCAAATTTAAATGGTTCTCTTAAGCCAATTCCTCATACTATATATGATATATAAAGTCTGCCATCAAAAGTAGTTTATATATATATATATATATATATTTTTTATCCAATCAACTATACTTCACATCCAATCTGCAACCCAAAACCATAATACCCCATATGTAAGTGTATTAAAAAGACGTCAGAAAGACAAAAAATCTGTCGGTACGCGAAATGAAGGTATGAATGAATGAGCAGCTGAGCCAAATGCATGTTTGATTGAATGAATGTGCATTGAATACGTGAAAATGCATAAGAGACACAGAGGTGCAGTTGGCTAGACAGAGAGAGAGAGAGTGGGGGAGAGAGGGAGAAACAGCGGTGAACGAATACATTCCCCATTTCCAATCACACATTCACATATTCATATTCAGCTGCTGATAAAGGTGCAAAACTTAAGAGGTGGCAGGTGAAAATTTACATTAAAATAAAAACAGGCAAATAAAATAAAGTCAAACCAAAGTTAAAGCTGAATATGCAAAATGATGATATATATATATGCATAAATATATATATATGTATATACTATAAATCTGCAATGCTGCAATTTGAATGCAATTTTATATAAATACCTTAAATGGCAATGCTTTGAAGGGGTATATGGGCTGTAAGTTCAGTTTAGCAGTAAAAGTTCATGAAAGCCTGAAGCAAGGCTAACTAAGCTCATATATTATATAGAGTCTTTATCACATTAAGATATGCTATGAGCTGAGTTAGTCTTGCTTAAGGCTTGCATGAACTTTTACTGCTAAATACTTAATTGATTTAAGTTTTAAGTCGGGAATTTATATTTGCATTTCTATTTCTTTCCAGAAAGTTCATTAAAGCTTTATCTTATATAAGCTTTATGAGACGCCATGTCAGACATTTTTAGTAACTTCAAAAGCTCTTTATAATTTTTAAATATTTATAATAAATCTGTTATTACTTTAACTACTTCTATCATCATCAATCATTAAAGTTAACTTTTAAGCGAGCATCTAGCAACTGAGTTGGAGGTTTTTGTTTTTGCCTTTTTTTTCTGAAACCTTTGCTTATTGTTGACTTGCAGTCGTAGTTTTTTGTTGTTTGCTTGAATATGAAATGCGAATTTCAATGTGAATAGGCCTGGCAATGGCTTCCAACTGCAATTTGCATTGTTTTCGCGCTGAATGCCCCTAAGTTCTTTTGGTCTATGCGAAGCCCTCAAATGTTGGCTCGACTGCAATGATTGCATAAAGGGAGCCATGAAGATGCCTTTTGCTCAGCATAAAAACTATTGTATGATTGTGATTGTATGCGTGTGCGAGTGTGTGTGTGCGTGTGCGTGTGTGCCAAGGGGAGCAAGGTTATTCTGCTGAGCATTGCAGCATTGTTAGTTGCTTTGCCATTAGAGTTGTGCAATGAGCTATAGATTTTGCTGTTGTTGTTGAGCGTAATTTAACTGAAAGTATTTGAAAAATATTTTACCTCAAATAAATTATGGTAATAAAATATGTTTTTTTAGTTGCGGGTAGGCAAAGAATTAATGCAGAGATTGTTTATAGGAATTGTGGTTGATGTTTTCACTGATATACTTCATATTATGCATTACTAACTGGGTTGTTCATCTGTTTCTCTTTACTGTTTCAGCTTGTAGATACTGAGTTGAGCCTTGGCTTATGTCTGTTGGTTATAGTTCGGAG
>JBAMCI010000150.1:12000000-12042500 GCA_037075265.1 Drosophila nigricruria | reverse complement strand
ATGTGAGTGAATGCAGTAAAAAAAAAGTAAAGCCAGAAACAAGTGGAAGTTTTTGAGTTAGCTCAAGTCGCACAAGTGAATGCTCTTTTTGAAATTTGTAGCTCTAGTAAAGTAAAGTCTAGTTAAGAATGATCAAGTTTGCAGAACGAAAAAAAGTATTTATTTTAAAGGAATATTAAAACCTAATTTTGAAATTGATTTATCTATAATAACTATATGATATAGTAGTACTATTCGAATAATTTTTATATATAGCACATATGGTAATTGCTTAAGTAAAACTTTTAGTACACTTTAGTACGATTTTAGTACACATCTAGAATATATAAACTTTATATTATTAGCGACAACTTTTTTGTATCCTTTTGCACATTTCATACACTAACTCAAAGACTTTCTTTCAGTGTATAACGTGTATTGTAAATTTTGTTTTTTTTTTTATATGTTTTCTCTTTTTGGCAAATTTTACAAATACGTTTGGCGTGCGTCGGTGCATTCAGAGTCTCGCCGAGAGTTCTGCCCGTAGGTGGCCAGACGAGGCTTCGTTTTTGTGGTTGCATTTCGTGTTAGAGTGCCTGCTGTGGGCGTCTCTTATTTGTTTTATTTCATTTCTTATTTTATTTTGCTTTTTTTTTGCGTTGGCTTAATAAAAATACATTTTGCACGTGGTATGCGATGCCGTAACAGAGCACACACAGAGAGAGAGAGAGAGAGAGAGAGATAGATAGAGAGGCTGTTCAGTGGGCCGTGCAAGTTTTTAGTACTTACTCGTAGTATTTGTTGTACTATCTGTGTGTGGATCTGTATGTTTCGTGTATGTGTGTGTGTGTGCGTGTGTGTGTGTTGGCGTAGCGCAAAAATAAACCGCACACACTTACCAGAAAATCCTTCCGGACACGTACAGTTGTAGTAGGCAACACCATCCACACATGTGCCGCCGTTTTGACAGGGGCCCGACCAGCATTCGTCCCAATTCGTTTGGCACTGGATCCCTGTGTAGCCGTCAATGCAGTAACACGAATACGAGCTGTACTCATTGTTGTCATAGTTGTATTTGTAGTTGTTGTTGTAGTAGTTGTTGTTGTTGTTATCATGGCACATGCGGGAGTCGGCATTTGGTAGGTGTGGGCGCAACGGTGTGTCAATGATGCATCAAACGTTCAGCAAAAAAAGTTTTGTAGGCAAACCCATAAAACGAAAAAGAGTAGAAAAGTAAAATAACAACAAGAAAACGTTTTAGATAAAAATAGTTTTACAAATAGCACAATATGGCGGAGCATGTTAAGAGAGAGAGAGAGAGAAATAGACAGAGAGGATAAAAGTGAGAGGCAGCCACACTGTAAGAAAATACAAATGACAACTCGACAGAAAAGTGAAGCTAAATAGTTTTTTAACTACAGAATATAGTTTATTGAAAAAGTTGAATATAAAAACTTTGCAATGAATGGGACAGATATCAATTTAAATGTATGTAGCTCGATGAGCTTTAAGTAATATAAGCTTAACTTAATAAACTTTAACTGATTGAAAGCTTTTATTAGTTTTAATCTGTTCAATACATTTTTGAGATTTGTCTAAAGTCAATTTTTGGGACTATAATTTATACCTAAATATTGTACTTGTCAAGCTTTGAAGCTTTGAGTAAGTTAGTTACTTAGACAAAGCTTATTTAAGCTTTAATAAGCTTTAACAGTTTTTGCCCCTTTTGCTCCGCCTGTCAGCTCATGTTGTTGGGATCATACATCATTAACTTTAGGTGACTCTAAACTGGAAGCTTGGCTTATGCCTGAGCAACTTCAAGCTAAATCTATTTCGCCCCGTGTAGCGTGAACTGGTGTTAACACCATTTGTTAGTAATTGGAGTGCGGCACATGGCTATGGCTGTATGTGTATCTTTATCTAATAGATGGGAATGTATCTGGATTTTTGTGCAGTGCTCTGGCGAGTGCGATAAACATGGCCAACGTACTCGAAACATTACGCTTGAGTAGTGGAAATAAATATTTGGTAGCCAATTGGGATTAGTTTTTCCTGCTAAGAGTGAATTGAAATTGAAAAGGAAATGGCTACGACAGCAGCAACAGGATTGGTAACGACTGCGGCAAAGCTGTAGGTAAGAGCTGCGGAGGGTAACAGGGGGTAACGGCAATTGTAACGGTAACATATCGGAACTGGATGTGGTGCCAGGGGAATGTCACCGACATGCCTCAACATGGCAGCCATATCCTGCCTTGGCCTCCATCACTTCGCCCACCCACTGCATAAGTTTCTTGGCTACACAGCTTAATTAAAGAACTTTTGTTGCTGTGCAGGTAGCAGGTAGGCACTCTTTTATTATGGATCACATTAGGATGCATTTGTACGGCCCTGTTTGGAGAGACCATTGAATTGGGTAAACAGCAGCAACAGCAAAAGCAAGAACATTTTTGCTATTGCCTTTGACATGGACTTGCTTACCCCAGAGGCCTGTTGATTTGTTGGCAAGCCGAATAGGAAAAGCAAAAAAACAATTGTACTGAGTAGATAAATGGCCTTGGGGCATCGCATTAGCTAGCAGCAGCAGCAGCAGCAGCAGCAGCAGCATCATCATGTACTTGACCACTTGGCAGCAAAAGACGAGTGAAACAATGCATGCATTTTCGAGTGATAAATAGTTTAGAAAATTTGTATACAATGGCATTTTCGAAAAGCCTTTGAGTGCTAGAAACCCAATTTAAGAAGGCTTAGCAATGGGCAATATGAGAATTGCAAAGAGAGGCAGTAGTTGTTTTAAGCTTTTACTGTCTCTACGATGTAATTGAAAATGGAATCAGAGTATAATATAATCAGTTTGTTTCGAAGGATCCTGATTAACTTATAAGCAGAGTTCCTAAACTCTACATTTTCAATGCTTGAAAACTTAAAGCTCTCTCATATTTATCTTTCTTTAAACTTCACATCTCTCAGCTTGTAGTAAAAATTCACTCAAAGCATGTTTATCTTAAAAAACTTTAACTTTCACAGCCCCATAAACTCCATTAAAGCTCATCTTTGAGCTTCCTTTGTCTATGTAGCAGACAATTTGTTAAAGTTTCATTGGCAAAATTGTTGGCAAACAAATTTGTTGAGCATTTCATTTGAGCAGTTTAACGACTGCCATAAAACTTATTCATCTCTGATACGAGTCATAAATACAGCTATTGCCGCAAACTAGTTGAACATAAACCACGATAAGCCAATAAAATATCAATGTACTCGGATAACTCTTGTGCGCTGGCGGCCATAACCGAATTTTGGCCAAAAAACTTTAAGATGAGCCAAAACTATTCAGTTAATCCGTTTAAATCTCATGGAATCGTGTTAAATTTAATTGCAGCTATAAATTTTTCTTGGCAGCGCATAAACTTCTATCCGGCTAGTTGGCTGTGTGTGTGTGTGTGTGCACCACCCCACTGCCACTGTGCCACCACTAAATGGTGGTTGTGTCAAGAAAAGCGCGCTAGAAAACATTTCAACCGTCTGCTTCCACTCGCATTTGACTTGCAGCTTTCCGTGAAGCTATCGTAAAAAGTATCGTAAACGCTTTTTATGCTGCAAATTCACAGACTATGAGATTGGGTGGTTCTAAGCTGCGCTCCGTTGAGGTTTAGAGTTAGCGCAGCTACCATTTCTAACCACATATCGCGGCAAGTTGAGAATAAAATGGCAGTTACTTAGTTGTATAGCTGCTTGCTTGCTCGCTTGCTCGGTTGCTCGGTTGGTTGGTTGCTTGGTTAGGAGGCAACATTGGCAGCTGTTTGCATCATCTTTGGCTTGTTTGTGCAATAATATTTATAGTTATGCACGGGGTATATGCACTGGGGTTTAAGCTAAACAGAATAACTAATGCACAGCGCGTCAAAATTGCCAAATTTATTGAACGAAAACTCTCAATTGAAAACGGTTAGTCAAAGTTCACTTTGCAGTGAATGTTGAGTTGAGTAGTTGCTTCAACTTTCAGGCATTTGACTTAAAGTCAAGTTAGCTCTCAAATAACTTGCGAGTGGATATATAGACAGAAAGAAGCGCATATTAACTACATGTAATATGCATATATACTTCATATATTAATAGTATATCTAAAATTTAAGTAAATGAAGATGATTGTATAGTGCTTAGACCATGGTCCTCTGGGATTGTAGCTTGAATCATTGTTGTTGACTTATTTTAACTGCTTTGTGATGAATGTGATATCAGCTTGTCTGCCTTCCATATTATTATTTGCTCATATTAATTCATATCTGATATCTATAATACAATCTATAAAATAAGAATCATCTTCCTATCTTATAACATCTTATCTAACATATAAATGTTACTAAATATATATTTCTGTTGCCAATCTATCTCAATTTCTCTTTAGCTATAATTAGATATTATATCTTTATCAATATAAACATATCTCCAATATAAGCATATCCTTTCTTTACATTTTACATTTCTCTTTAACTATACTGAGATATATCTCTATCAACATAAACATATATCCAATATAAACATATCCTTCTAATAAAAAATTACTTATAAAATATATTGAAATATCTCCAATTTCACCTCTAATAATACCTGTATTTTTTTTTGCTATACCTGTAATTGATTAAATTTTTTTGTTTTAACCATTTAAGTTCGTTTACTTCAAGAGTTTTTCCACAACTTGACTCTAATGTGCAGCGTTAAACGAGTTCAGAGGGATAAACCGCATTAGTTACATAATTTAGTGAGGCTAAGGATGTGCATCGGACACACTCGTAAGTTAATAATGCGCAGCTTATGCAATTGAAACCACTCCTCAATGGCCGACCCGCTGAAGTGGGCACTCGGTGCGACCACAGCTTGGCCTCATTTGTGAAAAAGGGGCACATGCATAAAAAGGCAAATAGCGGCCAGATAAGGGGTGGCGAGGAGTTTGGGGGTTGCGGCGGGTTAACTGTGTGGCAAATTCATTTGCCTGCAAAGTGGCGGCATCAACATGTTTGTGCCTGCTGTGCGGTGGCTGGGTGGCTGGCATAGGGCATGGGATATTGGAGGCAACGGTTGAGTTGCTGCCGTTGCTGCCGGCTCTCAAGTGGTGCAAGTTTATTGCCCACTCGAAATGTGTTGAACGGAGTTTATTGGCTTGGCGATAATAAGCAATGGCTGCCAGGACTCAACTTAGTTGCCAGCATATGGAACACATTTGACTCACCTGTTCAGGCCATCGATGCAGACGCCAAACACACACGGATTGCTGAGGCAAGCGAAGCCCGCTTGGCTGCTGCACACCAAACTGAGGCTCAGGCAGAGCGTCAACAGCAGTCCAGACTGTGGCCAGCTGTGTGCCAATGTTCTTAATGTCCTGCCAAGGCTCTGTGTTGTTGTTGTTGTAGTTGTAGTTGTTGTAGTTGTTGGTAATTCTATTGTTTTGTTTGTTGTCGTTGTTGCTGTTGCTATTGCTGTTGCTGTTGTAGTTGGCATCTTTAGCAGGTGGTTTCGTTGCATGTCCGTTAATGGTTTCGTGGCTGAGCTGCTAAGCACCACAGTGGTTGTTGTACCATTTGCCGTTAGCGGCGTTGTTGTTGTAGTTGTTGTTGTTGTCGCATTTGCTGCAGCAATTGCTGCTGGTGTGGATGTTGTTGGTATTGGTATTGCTTCGGCATATTTAATGCATTTATTAGCAATAAAATCACGCCTTCGGCACATTTCACGTTCCATGGCGCTTAGCATTTAGATACTGTAAAGTTCTTGCTTGTCTTGTCGTAGTTGTCGCTTTTCAATATTAATCATACGCCCCGTGGCACGTTCGATTTTTGCTCTTGCTGTTGCTGTTTTATTTGCCTTTTGCCGTTGCGCTCAACTGCAATTTGAATCCTTTTAGGTGCTTTATTAGTTTGCATTGTTTGCTTGAACAATTGTTTAACTATTCCCTTCACTTTATGTTAGTTTTTTATTGCTTCCCATTATATTGCCTGCCGTCTGCCATCGTCTGGCATCGCATTTCACTGGGAGACTCTTCTGTTTCTTATTATTGTTATTTTTACTATTACTATGTATAATATTATATGGTTATATATATATATATATATAGTTTGTATTCGTTTCGCTTTGCTATTCGCTGCCGTTGCTAGACTTCCCTTGCCCCAATGACTGTTCACATTTTTGCAGCTGCAATTTAATTTTGCATGTTTTCAATTTGTTAGCTGTAAGTAAATAGAAGAACAAAATAACATTGTTAACAATGTAAGTAGGAAATATAGTATATAAGATATAAATGGATATAAATGGGTAGTTAAGGTTTGTCAGGGGGAACTGCAGTTGGTGTTGTTTGTGAAGGTTTCAGATAGGAATTGTTTAGACAAATTTAAGATTGCTGAAGAATGACCTAAGATAACAATAGATCGTTAAGTCTATACACATTCTATATATTCTTTTGCTGAAATTAAAAAAAAAGTGTTTAACTTTTGCTTTGCTTGTGGAACTTAACTATTAGAATTTGTCTATCAAGTCGAGAAAATGATATCGGCAAGAGAATTGCTGCCAGAGTTCCTGCAATCTTCCTTCAGAACCCCATGATCTGAGCGGCCAGAAACAACTCCGAAATGCTTCCTTCATTCATTATTCCATGTTGAGATTGTCTCGTCATATCTCTATGACTCTCTCTCTAGTTTATCTATTGTCTATCTATTTACACAGTATCTCTCTGTCGACTACTTCATTCTAACTTGATTTTAATACTCAGTTTCATTTTGCTGCTTTTGTTTGAACTGAAGAATAGCTACGTAGACACACACACACACACACACACACACGGCTTATACTTTGAGTGCATAATAGAAACATGCGAATTATGAGCGATTTAAATAAAAAGCAAATAAAAATGTTTTAAAATGAAAATATTTTGTTTGTGTCGATTTCTGGCTGAGCTGTGCACGGACTGAAGCACGGACGGGCCACAGCTGCTACTCAATTGTTGCACTAATCCAACTCATGTCAGAATATATATTTTTTTTCTCTCTCTCTCTCTCTCTTTCTCTCTTTTTATATGCGTTCAATAGCAACTAAAGTTTATTCAGAGTTTCGGGCATATGGCAAAAACATTTCATAGCATAAGTCTGTCTGTCTGTCGTATCATGTGTCAAAATAAAAGCTCCAACTTGTTCACAATTCACATGTATTTTGGCACATGTGTGCGAGGTGCTTAGTTCTTGGCCATTAAAACAAAATGGACCAGAGCAGAGCAGAGCAGCGCAGAGCAGAGTGGAGCTCACACACTGAGCACTATGAAGGGAAATAATATAAGTCGGCAAATCCCAGTCACATGTGTGCGCGAGCAGAAAAAAGTTAACAACTTTTTTGTTTGAGTTTATAGAGTCTATGATAAGTTAAAAATTGGAAACTGGCGACAGACTTCACACACACACACACACACACACACACACGTCAATTAAAGCGCTAGCAAAAGTCTAGCTAGAGCTAGTGGGACATCAACATAAATTCGACTTAACGTTGCGACCAGGCAATAAAAGTTAGCAGGCCAACGGGACGTATGTGTAATGTGCAGAATGTTGCATTTGGAAAGCCAACAACGCAGCAGCAACGACAACTGGATAATAATGCTGTAGGATTGAGGCATTGAGTGCAATTGCAAGAGCTAAAAGCGACACAGAGAG
Organism: Drosophila nigricruria; assembly: GCA_037075265.1. Classification (NCBI taxonomy): domain Eukaryota; kingdom Metazoa; phylum Arthropoda; class Insecta; order Diptera; family Drosophilidae; genus Drosophila; species Drosophila nigricruria. Next base: position 12,034,836 of record JBAMCI010000150.1, on the reverse strand, counting down.
AGACAGAGAGAGAGAGACAGGGAGAGAGGGAGAGAGAGACAGAGAGTGCAATCATAAAGCTAACGCAACGTTTGGGGCTTTGCTGCAATAGATCATCAAAATGATGATAAGGTTGATTTCCTGTTTAGCTGCATTGTTGTTGCCTGCCTTTACCAATGGAGTTGGTTTGAATTGTAGCCATAATCCTGGCAACACGTTGCCAGCAAAACCAGACCAAATGGCGACCAGGCTGTGGCATGGCAATGGCAGCATCTGTGCCCAACTTTTTCTCTCTGTGACATGCTCGAGTGTTGACTCTGTGTGTGTGTGTGTGTGTGTAGGAGGGCTGTGAGTGGTGTCGAGTGGCTCGGCTGCTGCTGTTGCATGCAACAACTCGGCTCTTCAATGTCGACCTCGAGGCACAAACTGGAATGCTATCAAATTGGTTACACCTGCAGTGGCAAATTTTCGGAAATTTTAACTAGCGCAAAGTGTAGCTGTGTGTGTGTGTGTGTGTGTGACTGTGTATAGGTGTGTATTGCACTGGGTTTTCATGCTAAAAAGCCATGTCACCAACATCAGCCGAGAAGCACGTCCTGTCGCTGGGCTCCTGCTGTGGCTGCAGCTGCTTCAGTTTCTGTTTCTGTTTCTTTTCGCTGGTCTCCATTTCTGTTTATTTTCTTCTTTATGGCATTTGCACAGCTTGCAGCTGTATGGGTAAGTGGGTGGGCGGTGGGTCATTAACGTGGTCCGTTTGCCGCTTGGCCGTTTGGCCGTTGGGTGTGTCAACATAAATGTTGCAGATTTGCAGACGTTGCTGCTGCTGCTGCTGCTGTTGCTCTTTTTGATGACATTAATGAATGGGCCTTGTTAGGCGAAATGTGTAATCTGCTGGGTAATTATGAACAGGTTTTTTAACAGACAAACATACATATATATATATTTAGATGAATGTGTGTGTATATAGCTGAGCGAAGTTTCCTTGAAAGGCTTCAAGTTGAATGCAGCAAGAAATTGCAACTGGCTGTTGACTCTGTCGCTGCTTGTTTAATAATGATGCATTGCAGTAAACTAAGTCACATCAAAGGCGCAAACATTTGACATCAAATGCCTTAAGCAACATAATTAAGGTTAAAAGCTTTCAAGAGAGTCAAGTTTCAGTTTAGATAAATGAGACTTGAGCAATGAATTGGCAAACAAAAACCAAGACTGTGATATAAATAACTAGGTTTATTAAATCAAATTCCAAACATATAAATAAATTCTTTAAAATATAAAATACAAAAATTTCTTCAAATATTTGGCTTTTCAACTGTCGACAACAGAAAAATTTGGTTGTTGGCTAACAAAAAAAAAGCCTTCAACTAGTTTCTTTTTTGGGTAGGATTTTGTTTTTATTCCTTTTAAGTAACTGCTGCAGCTGCAGCTGCTGCATTCCATTATTGTTGATGGCTATTTTTTTTTTTTTGCTGTAACTATGCAGGCAATTTGTGCACATAAATTTAATTAAAACACTATTGTTTATTATACGAAACTTGTTTTATTTTTTGTTTTGTTGTTTTCGCATACTCTTGCATTGGGCATAACAATTTGCTAACAAGATTTGGCAGGCATTGAAGTAGTTATGGCTATTGCTGCTGTGTCTATAGAGACTTGTCTGCCTTTAAGTTTGCATCTCTTTATTTCTATGTATATATATATTTAGATATTTATGCAGAATATTGCAATTTCGTCATGCGACAAGTTACTCTATTTTTGCTTTATTTTATATATATATACATTTTTTGTATAAGCTAAAAAGTTTTGTTTTTGAATTTATGCAAAGCGTCGGCGGGCAAACAATAAAAGAGAAACAAGTGAAAACATTGCCAACGGCTGTAGGCAACGGCGCAATGCGCTGTCAAATAAAGTTGAGTTGTTTAAAAATATATAAAAAAAACTTGCAAATAAAACAAAATATATATATAACAAAAATTGAAGAAAATTCTTTAATAAAATAAGTTTTTATATATTAATATAAATGCCTTGCCTAGCTCAAACTATTTTGTGCCTAAAATTCTATTAGAATTATATAGGAATATTCCTATATATATTGCTTGGAATTATGCTGTATCTAGAATTATTGCCTATATATTTTCATGCAAAGAATTCATATCTTTTATATATTTTCATGCAAAACTCACAAACCTATATACCCGCTCTGCTCCTCTTTGTACATAGAGTCAACTGGAAATATGCTGAGGGCAAAGAATGCAAATCAGTTGAAGTCAGTGTCTCTGCTTTGGTTCTAGCTTCTATTCGGCGTCCACATGAAGAGCCGCACTGACTTTTAAAATGTTGTTAATTAATTCAGACAAACATTCTGCAAATATTTGAGCAAAGCGCTAGAAACAGCGAGCTGGCCAAATATTTTATTATTTGAAGTAGTTACAAAGTAGGCAACAAGCCGAAAACAAAGAGAATTCAAGTATGTGTACGCGTGTGTGTGTGTGAGTGTGTGTGCGCGTGTGTGTCTTTGTGTTGGTTTCTACATTGGAGCGCGTGAGAATCGATTTGCCAAAAATAAACACGCAGACCATAAAATAATTAACTTGTCTGTGCAAGACATATGAGTAAATACAATTCCCACCCTATTAGCTAAGGCTCCTCAGTGACTCCTCGTGGCTCATGTTTGCGCTGCACTAATACAATTACAGCGACCCATTCTCTGGCGTGTTCAGTAACCAAGGTAGCCCCCCATTACCACTCAACCTCAACCACTTTAGCCCCACCACCAACACGTTATACGTGTCTGGCAACCACTTCCGATTGCTTATTACGCTTGAGACGCTGGGGGAGCGACTCTCCGCCCCCGCCTCCCCACATGCCCCAAAAAGTAGACTCCGTAAAATGGCAGCAGTGTCCAGCCTGAGGCGAGCGCGTGGGTGTGGGTGTGGCTAGGGCGTGGCCTGTTATTGTTGTGGCTCGTTTAAATTAATTGACTTAAATCAATTTCTGACTTTGACGTATTATGTGCAATTTCTCGACCGCAGCTGCCGCAAATAATTTTCATAACTCATGCATTGCTACGGACAGCTGGACCCGAACTCCTCTCCCACGCCGAAGATATTGTATAATTGAATTTGTATATAATAAAAAAAAAGTCTTCCTATAAATATATTTGTGTATATGCCATAAATATATATTAATTTACATGTCTGAAATTAGAAATTTTGTTTACTTGAGCACTCGTGCTGAAGTTGACCTGAGGATAAGTTATGCTTGTTTAAAGAAATTGTGGGGGAGGCGTGGGTGTGGCTAGTGCTCAAAGTGTAATTTCTTTTATTTTCAGTTATAAATATGCTTGAATTTAAAAAACGTTTATCATTCAATTTATTTTTGGAAAGTTGTGGACTAGAAATTCGAGCTTTATTTATGCTCTATAAGTTTTGCTCGAACTGACTGACTGTTTGGTAATAATTTCAGCAAAGTCTAAGTTTCTATAAGATTAATTGATGGCAATCAGTTGTAACTATTTCTGTGCAACTATTTTGTTTGTCATCTAGCGTACTTATATTTATTTCGCAAACAAATATTCGCAAATATAATATAAGTAAGAGTGCTCTCGTGGGGACTGTGCGACTAGATGTTTTCCTGAACCTTGTGCAGAGCTGCTATACCAATCTGCTTTTATACTTATACATATATGACAAACAACATATGGACACACACACAAATACACATAAGCCCGCGCTCTGCTTACTGCGCTGTTTACTGCGCTTATGCAATTTACTATGGGAAATAATCGTTGAATAACTTTTCAACTAGATGAACTTTCTTTAACGAATTTTTGGCGAGTAAAATGATATTTTCAAAGCAAAAGTTTCTACTATTTAAAACACATTTCTTTGCTAAATTGGAGGGAAAGGTATCCATTATAGAAAATATACCAAAGCAAAATTTTTAAGTCTCTAGTTTTGTGGAATTGCTGCGTTCAGACGGACGGACAGAAAAAAATGGCAGGCGACTGCTCTTGATTGTTATATATATTTCTACAAAATCCATATACCCTGAATACCTATTTAAAATAAAAGTGTATACAAATATGAAAAATCGATTAAGACCTTAACTTTTTGTTCTATAAAATATCGTGGAATTATGTTGCCAGCTTGGGGTAGTGTTCAAATACAGCGAGAGTCTCTATATACAGCTTGAAAATGCATTTTAAAATTATTTAAGAAGTGATCCTTTCCAAGTGCTATTGTCATGCTAAAAATCAAAAAAAGCTTTCGTTAATCTAATTTTTTGATTCTAAATCAAATCTCTACAAAGTCCGCACTTTAAGCCTAAACTCATGGCTAACATTATTTTAAAAATTCCATCTCAATCTACTATAACAGCAAAAACTTTAAATAATTTCAAGAAATATTAAAGTGAATTCTGAAATCCATAGACTCAAGTGCCTGCACTCTTGCTGCGACTTAGCCAAGTGCCATAGCTCACCTATATGCCACACGGCTTTAGGTTCGTCTGGTCGGAAGCATTTGTTTCTTTAGCCATTCCTGGAGCTAGGCAATTCAAGATTCTGTGCGGCTTTCTGGACTAGTGAAGCCAGCAGATATATTACCCGCATATCCTGCACTGCAGCTGGAAGATTAAGTGCCAGCAGCAAGCTCAGACATTGCGACTTTTGTGACTCGATATATACACACTCACACACTCACACTCACACACACAGTCAGTCACTCACATATGATGCGAGCACATTGCGTATACGTCACGTGATACAAGCGGCTCGTTTGTTCTGGTCGTGAGCTGCTGCTCAGCTTACTTAATGCGCCCATAACTGTGCGAGTAGCTTTCCGCACCCAGAGCTCCTGCGGCCTGCATTACACTCACTTGGCAATGCCAACCCCGCCTTGATAGTTGACCCAACAACCCAGCATTTAAGTTGCTTTCTCTTATTTTTTATTTCTTTGCTATTCTTTTCGTAGCTGTTTTCTAAATGTGTTTTAAAAGTGTTTTTTTTTCGCTTTTTTTTTTGGAAAATTGCCGTTGATTTTCTTTGCGTTTGCTTTTTGCTCCGCTTTGTTGTTTCTCTGTATTTATTCCCCACTTTTGTTGGGCGTTGCGCTTTTCCTTCTCACTATGTAAACACGTTTATTTCCTACGCTTGTCCAATATTTATTAAAGCAATCTGTTCCACTGGATTTATACAAAAAAATATTTGTCTTGCAATTTATACTGTTGTCGTTTTTCGTTGATGTTGTTTGTGTTGTTGCTCTGTTGGAAATAGCTACTTATTTACGTTAGGACCTCTTTATTGGGATAAGGCAAGCTGAAGGACGAGCATTGAAGGCGACAGGTGACATAATGTTCTTTTAGTACTTGGATTTTCTCTTTTGGTTTGCTAGAATTGTGAATATTGCGATTTATGCTCGATTTAAATATCGATATAAAGACAAGTTGTCTTCAGCTTAGAAGGGACGAAAGTGAAGTAACTGAAGTTCTGATAAAAATAATTTATATTTGAATATGACAAGAAAATAAGCATGTATTTTTGGAAAATATTTTAAGCTTGTTGTTTTCCTGAAGTACAATCGTGCATACTCCGTAGATTTTCCTATCCCTTCGGAAGTCCCTTCTTCAGTCCATCTCTCCTAGTTAAATTTAACTTGCCTGCTAAAGTCTCTCAATTTTACCCAGATTTACACAAAATATAACTAAGATAACTTTACTTTTTAAATATCTTTCCCAAATTCTAACCCAACCAACTGTTCATGCAGGGCATCTCTCAGTCGCACATTTCTGCCAGGACATCTCTTACTCTTATGTGATATGCTCAGCATTCAGGCATCGTTAATCTTCTAGAGCAAAAACTGGTCAACTACTTTACTTATAAAAAGCAATTCTTTAAGCAATTGTTTCTTATGGTTCCGTCGTATTTCACAGCTATTTCTGATTATTTTTTAGCTGGTTTCACTTTTTTTCCACAGCTTTTGGGCAAAAGGAACTTTCACGAATTGCTCGAGCTTATTTATCAAAAATCAATAAGTGCACAATATATATATATATATATTTCTATGAGGCCTGACTGAGGCAGGCAGCACAAATGTATGCTACATAAATTGTTGTACGTAGCAAGGCAATTGCCTTTTGCCGTTGTACGCCTTTGAGGCGCGCCGCAAAATCACGCCGCAAACCCAATAAAACGCCAACATAGCCGCACGGCATGTAGCATAAACAGCATAAAGAACATGGCCAATGATGAGAGGCGGTTGAAGGCAAAGGCAAAGGGGGGTTAATTTTGGGATAGGCACATTTGGCGATATGGTAACGGCATGGATACATCGATTATACAAGGCAGCCGCACAGCAACTCTGCTCCGATTACCCAAAGACTTTACTTTGCACAACTTTGCCACAAGAGCATGGCTGTGTGTGTGTGTGTGTGTGTATGTCTCTGTGTGTGTGAGTGTGTGTGTTGCAACTGTGTTAAAAAATGTTGCATACAGCTGGGCGCTCTCGACTCCATTTGCAGACAATATTTGCAGCTTTTCTGCTGTTGCAGTTCTCGTGTTGGTAATAAAAGTTTTTATCACTTTACAGCAAAAAAAGTAAAAGAAAAAACTAATTTTTTCTTGTCTTCTGCGTGTTGTTGCACTGTTTTGTTGGTGGGCGTGGCATATTTATCTACAGTGTTTTGAGCTTGTGTGTGTGTGTGTTTGTGTGTGTGTGCGGCGCTAACGTTTGTAATTAAAAATTTGTGTACGGTTAACGGCTGAGCGCGTTTATTTATGTGACACACTGTGGTTCGCTGTATTTTATTTTGTTTTTTTTTTTTTTGCCTCAGTGTGTGTTTGTATAGGTAATTGACAAAGTAAATTGAGTTAATTTATATGCAGCTTTATAATTTGCAATTTGTTTGCCACCATCAGCGTCAGAGCTATAAATTTATTGGTTTTTGTCCAGCATTACAAACTGGATTTACTTTCGTTTCACTTTACTTCAGGACAAATGGAGGAATATTTACTTTTATGATGGCAAATGTAAATGTTTTTTTTTCATTTTGCTGCTAGAGTATTATATGTTAGGAATATCATTTGCAGAGAATAGTTTTTTAATTTGTTGAGCACATTTTTGAGGGGAATAAATATATTTATTTTATGCTGTTTATTAATCTTACTTTTACAACACCATAGCGCTTGTTGCCTTAAGCCTTAACTAGTTAGGACTTGTGAGCTGACTTAATATGTATATCCTTCTTCAGTTTCTATAAATGATTTATTAGAGCTTGATGGCATGACATCATCTACCTTTTCTGAAGTAAGTTTCTCTGCTTTAAATATATTATCTTCAAATTTTGCATTGATATACAGCGTTCATTATTAATTATCAATCTTAAAATCAGAGCTTATATGCGCTGCAATTATTTTGAAGAACAACATTTCTGTATACTTACGTAAAAATTATCATTAAAACGGTAAAGCAAAGCAATTCCAACGGGATTTTTTCGTTTTCCTCTTCCCCACACTCTATTCTAAGAAATATATGCACTAGTGTTCGATCTTTAAGAATGAACATGCGTAAAATGTAGTCATATTTATCAGCAAAAAGTGCGCTGCTATTATTTTGAACACAGCTGTATATGCTATGAAAATCTAACCCAATTATATTAATGATTTAGCTATTGATCTGTACTAAAGTTCCGCCTTCTGTTTGTTATACACATTATCTAAAAACCATTATACCCCTAATACACCTCATATATATATATACAACTTTCAACTAACACATTATATATCATAACATTATGCTTAACAACAATTAAACTAATTTAAACAACTATCAAAAAAAACCTGAAAACCATTGTCTAGACAGAAAGTTTTGAACTAACTTTAAATATTTTAACAAATGTCGCATGTCAAACTACTACAAAAAATATAATAATACTAAACTAATTTGATAATAATTAATGGCGTAGATTGTATTAGATTGAATCACATTTGAAATAAGTTAAGCTCGTGCGCTCTCTAAACTGTTTTAATTACCAACTATTTCCAATAAGCAGCAAATTAATGTTAATTTACGCTGGCAGCTAGTTGGCAGGGGGGGGAGGGGGCGTACAGTAGGGAGGCAATGCCACGCCCTAATTGCAATATTTTTGTCTGATTAAGCGACATCACGTAGCTGCAATTAAATTAGCTTACAAAGTGTGCGCAGCGCTGATGAAAAACCATTTTCGGAAAAGTCAAGCGTTTAACATTGTTGTTGCTGTTGTTGTTGTTGCTTTTGTTGTTGTTGTTGTTGTTGTTGCTGGCAGCATAAAAATAAAATGCGCTCAAAGGAATTGGCTGGCGAGCAGCGCGGCGTTGAGGCAAGTTAATTAAGAGTTGGCCAAAAGCAAAGACAGGCAAAAGGGACGCACATCAGAGCTGGCGACATAAAAACCGCCAGACCGACTCTGGTTGTTGTTGTTGTTGTTGACGGTTGTTGCCGCTGGTTGTTGTTGTTGTTGTTGTCCTCTGTCAGCAGCTGTTGACCAAATGAAGAGCTGACCAGCCAAATGCAGAAGAGCAGCAACAGCAGCAGCAGTTGCAAGCAGATGGGGAGCAGCAACTGCTCGCATAGGCACCGCTGACCGCATGTCCTTTGCCGCTGTTACATGGCGAGAATTGTGGTTTAAGCAGTTGTTTCTGTCGTTATTGTTGTTGCTGTTGCTGCTCGGTGTTGCTCGCTGCTGCTGGCTGCGTTTGACTTTGATGATGTTGGCAGTTGGTTAGCGGCTGCTTATCCGCAGTTGTTTCCAATTGACAATTGAGTTGCTTTCCATATACTGCATTGTCTACATATGTCTGCTATACTTTGAGGCGTCTCTTTGAGCAGCAATGTGGTTAAGTCTAGGCATATTTTAATTTTAAATTAATATAACAGCATTGAAATTGTCATGGCTGTGGATAAGATAAATGTCAACTATTTGTGACAAGTGTGAAAAGTGAGTTGAGCTATTGCATTTGACAATTTTGTTAAGTTGGAATGGGCAAGCAGATGCTTGCTTATTATACAAGCCAACAAAATTTGCTTAAGTTTGGCTACTAAAATTATGAGTATAAAATCAAATCTTAGAATTTGTAAGTTTAAATTGGATTACAAATAAAAATTTTAAAATTAGAGTAAATAATAAAATCTTTTTTTTTTTAATTTTTTTTTTTCATATTAATTATTTATTAATTGGTTAGCGTACTGCTACCGTATAGGTAACTTAATCTAATCAGAAATTATTTACATATTTACATCTTAGGGCTAAAGAACGTTCTAAAATAGGATACATATGTTAGGGAAAGGAAGAGATTTTGTGGTGTAGTAAACAAGTAAAAAAGGTCTTGAGGATCATATATACAATTTTTATGTCAAGACTCGATCCTCTTCTCCTAACACCGGTGCGGGGGCTAGCAGAGTTTAGAGCTGCAATAGCAAGGCCAGGCTATTTGGGTGGGAGTTGAGTCTCGCAAGGTACCTTTTGGCCACCTCTTGATTTTATATACAATTCTTAAATCCGAAAAGCCTTATCATATCAGATTTTCGACTTATGACAACCAAACTGTGCAAGCAAGAAAACATTTTTGAAGTGAATTTCAGTTTATGTAACATAAGTATAAATATATTATTTTTTTTTTCAAAATATTTTTAATTGATCTAAGAGTGACTTTTCACTATTCTAAATATCGTTTTAAATCGTCACAAAAGTATTAATTTGTCAGCGAAATTTTAGTCTACTCAACAGTTGATCTGCATCTGCTCTTACATCTGCTTCTCTTAATGCAAGTTTCATTTTGGTCTCAAAAAACGACCTTGATAAAAACAAAGCTTAGCCTCAAGAGCTACTCTACTGGGCCTTGACTTAAAATATATCAAATATCTCCATAAATTTTATCTATGATAGTAATAGCCTATAACCATCTTTAACCATTTTTAGCCATCTATAACCATCTATAACTATTTTACAAACTATTTCCCTCTTTTACCATACAATTATTATGACTTTGCCATCTCTCAACAATTGATTTATATATATGTATACTAGTAAAATTTCTATAAAATCTTATGTGAAATAACATTCAATATTCAATTCAGAACTGAACTTGAGAACTTTGGCGTCGTGGCACAATCACAACGGGAATCTTTCTCTCTTTTTTTATGATTATTTGATATAGTGTATGCGCTCACGCTGTGGCCATAAATAACGATAAGTTTATGCGTTTTTACGCACACAATTTTATGCGCAAATACGAGATACAAATACAAAAGATACAAATGTAGCTAGAAGTGTGAGCTGTGTGGGTTGAAGGCAACAAAGTTAGTTGGTAACTTGATACACTTTCACTTTGGCTGTGCCCATTTAAGGTCGCTGCAATAAATAAGCGACTTAAACATACATTTCCATCCTGTGTGTGTGTGTGTGTGTGTGGGTGTGTGGACACTTACTCGCACCTGCTCGACACGCGTGTCTCTGTATATTTGCCAATAACTGGCATTTGGGTTAGTAATGCCATTTACGACGACCCCGCGCGCTGCATAAAACAGAAATGCATAAAACAAGCGAGCTTTGTTTACATTTTTTTTTTATTTTCTCGTCCAGCAAATCCGTTGCCAATGTAAGCCGCAAAAAAGCCAGAGAAATATGCGACGTACTCGGCGCTCGTCTGTCGTCTCTCGTCTCGTCTCTTATATAGAAAATGTTGCCCGTCTATTTAACTAACTGTGCATAATTCATAATTTAATTAAGAATCCAGCGAAATGAAAAAAGTTACACGGCACATAGACATGCTCTACTGTGTGTGTGTGTGCTGAGAAGCCCCAGCACAGCTGTTTGCCGTGTTGGGTTTACGTTTTACCCTTGTCACTGAGGTGAGGTTGCATAGCACAATGTGTGTGTGTGTGTGTGTGTGTGTGTGTGTGTGTGGGGCAGCTTGGCATCGTGTGGCAATTTCTGAAATGGCCAATGCTGCAGGGCCCTAAGTCAAACGAGGCGTCAAGCAAATCTGCGCACCCAAGTGCCAAGACTGTTACGTGCAAGTGTATGTGTGTGTGTGAGTGTGTGTGCGCGCTAAATAGTCGAAGCAAACTCTCAGATTTAATGACAGGTGCCAGAAATCTTGAGAGTGTTTCACTTTCAGGTGTATTAATAGCTGAGACGCCATAGACGCCGGTTCGCGCAGCTAAAGTAATTGTTTGGGGTAATAGCGCATTTTAAATTAAGTAACATAAATAAAAGAGATTTGTGTTATTTATATGCAATTCGACGAGGGGATTTTGTAAGTGAATGTGCAAAGGAAATTGTATATATATATATATACATTCTTAATCAGTTTGAATATGAGTGTGGCTATAGCCAAAGCTGTTTGTTCGTCTGACTTTCTCTTTGACTTTAATAGAACTAAAATAGAATACTATAGACTTTTAAGTAATGTTTATCCCTCTATAAAGTTCCTTTAAAATTCAAATTTAAAATATTATTAAGTCTATTATGATAGTAGCTTAAACAAACTTCAATGCTAAGAGCTTTTCCATGTTCAAAGCCAAAAAATCATTAACATTTCATTATTATACAACTTTAGATCTCGAGTTTGTATCTGATATATTGCTATATCGATTTACCACTAATTTCCCAAAACAAGTTCTAAATATAGTATGATTTATGAAGCTCTTCTTCTTTAATATTAAATATATATTGCGCTTTTAGTGCAGGCTTTAAGCATCAAAGTTTTGCATGACGAAACACATTAAGACCCTCTCGCTGCTGTGCTGCAGGAGCGCACACACACACACACACACTCGCACACAGAAGTGCTAACTCAATGACAACAAAGACTAAACTAAATTAGGTGTTCGGTAGAATGTGTCGAAGAAGCAGCGAACCCCAAGAGAGGGTGACAACATAATGTGAGCTTTAAATTTAAAATTTTACATGATTTAAGCAGCAGCAGCAGCGACAACAATAAATTCAACAATATAAAAGTGTGTGAAAAGTGGGGAGTGCTCGACTTAAGAATACCATGATGAGAATTCAATTTTATAAAAGAATTAGAAATTATTAAATTCTTAAGAGTCAAGCTTATATATACCAGAATATATGGAGAAATATGGCCATGCAAATGGAATTTTTGGCAGTTATTTTTGAAAACTTGTAACAAGAAAAAGAGAAGAGCTAGTAGATCTATTGTTGTATAGTTATAATTATAATAGTTAGCTCATCACTCTGAGGATGGATATAATGACAATCTTCATCTCAAGTTTGTTATATCAAGATCTTATCATTTTGAAGATTTTTAATTTAGATTCAAGTTCTAAAATTGATTTATTTTTCATATTTACTAAACTTGTAAAGACTTCTAAAAAGTATTTAACTTTTTGGGAGTTAAAATACAGGAAAATATATTGATATATTTCAAATTTGATGTACATGATTCTTATGTGAAACAACAGGCCGTTGAGAATAAAATCTAGTCAACTCATCGAACTGATATGAGCCGCTGTTCTTATATTAATTTTAAGCATTTTCTAGAATAAAGCATTTTTACCACTAATTTCCTTAAGCATTTTCTAGAATATAACATTATATTTTTTTAATGTATTTTATGAACTGGAATATAATTTCCTAAAGACTAAACAACTCGTTTAACCTTTAAGAATATAATATATTACAAATTTTTAGCTCTCGCTTTAACATAGATAGACAAATCGGAGATGTTCTCGCATCCAGCGCCCTGATCATTTACATATTACAAACATTTGCATAAAGCTAATATACCCATTTTATAACTTCTCTTCCGTGGGTTCAGGGCATAACAACATCGTCGCAGCGACGATGAAGATGCTCAGAGTAATCGACGCACGCTGCGTGTGTGAGTGCGTGTGCATGTGTGTGCGGATGCGGATGCATGCGTGTGTGTGTGTGTGCTTGTTTGTTGTTGTGCAAATGTGCGACCAACTTGAAATGAGTGTCTCGCAGCAGCAGCAACAACAACGACAACAACGACAACGACAATGCGTTGTTCAGTGCGGAAGCGGAAACTTCAAAGCGCGCACACTTGGGCTTTGTGCGGCTGCCCAGCGGTAGGGCGTATAGGCTTATGACTTGGGCGTGGCTGATACGGTAGGTCTGCTTGGGCCGAGCATAGGTATCATACGTGTTCAGCGCACCTGAGTGCGAGTGTGCGAGTGTGTGTGAGTTTGTGTCTCTGAATTAATTCACTTTCGAGCCTTCGCTTGAGCAACTTCGCTGGGTGCATGGACCACGGCTAACCTTATTGTCAATTTGACTTACTTCAATTTAGCCTGGTCATATTGCTGTTGCTGTTGTTGTTGTAATTTAGTTGAGCGTACGACAGCTCAAGGATGTTAAAAAATAAAAAAAAAAACAAACACAGAAAAGAAATAAACATTTTTGAGTCATTTTAACTGGCTGCTGCCTGTTGGCAGTTGGCAGTTGTTGTTGACTGTAGACCATCTTAAAGTCCTTGCTCTTGCTGTCAGTGCAGCCTTTTTTGCTGTTCGCACTTCAGCTTTGGCAAAAATTTCAAGTTTAATTGCAACACACGGGGTATTTGAACTTGGCAATAAGATTTGACAGGCAAAATAAAAATTGATAAGGGAAAACTTAGTTCTTGATTATACAAATTTAGTCTTTAATTTGAATTTTTAATAAATTACATATAATTTATATTCTGTTAGTTTTTTAGAATTTGTTTTCCCAATACAAATAAAAATTCTTTACCATTTAATAATATATATAACTAAAATAAATATAAATAATAATAATAAAAAATATTTATACATTAGAAAATCTTCTACAAATAACTCATAATCATAAAAATAATATAATATATTTAATAATTATATTTTTAAATAATTAAAATAAAATAATAATAATATAAAAATACTAATAATTAAACATAATATATTTATAAGCAAAAAAGAATTTAATAAAAAATATATTTGAAGTATAAATTTATATACAAAATGTTAAAAAAAATATATATGTATATATGTTTATGTATATATTCTTTGTCGCTTAAAGAGCATTGAGAATTCGTTCTGCTTCCTTTGGGCTTACGTTTTGGCAAGTGTCAAAGGATTTTTTAGCCAGATTCACAGATCCTGTTTCTCACATTTTTATTTCTTTTTATATGCTTTGCATTTTTTATATGTCTGCTGCTGTTTGGCAGAATGCTTTAACAGTTTTTATCTTCTTTTTTTTTTTTTGCTTTTTGCTTGACATTGTGCATAAATATTTGATTACTGAATTTTGCGCACACTTCTCATTTAACTCTGTGTGTGTGTGTGTGTGTGTGTGTGTGTGTGTGTGCACAGAGATCTCATTAAATTCACTAAAATGCGTGAGTTTTGCTTACTTTTTTTCAGCTGCTGCTGCTTCTTCTTCTGCTTCTAGCTGCCCTTTTCATGTTTTCACTGTGCAAACAATTCGTTTTGAGCAAAGTCCTTGGCTAAAGGATGCAAGTTGTAATTTCATTTCTGACAACTGCTCTTACAGGTCACATGTGTGAGTGCGTGTGTGTGTGCGTGTGCGTGTGTGTGTGCGTGTGTATGGCTGGCATGTTTGATTCGCAAGATAAAGTTTGTTTGGATTTCTTAGCTCGCACTTGAGATTGTTGTTTGTTATTTCTGCTGCTACCGTGTTAGCAACAACAACAGCAACATAAAGGGAAAAAGATTATAAAGGGCAACAAAAAAAAAGTCAGGCTGCAGCGTGTCCTTGTCATATCTCTTATTGCATTTGTTTTGCCGCTTGTTTGCGTCGCCTTTTAGTTATCTCCGCTCTTGTTGACAGTCCAATAATTTTGTCAAGCAATGTGTGGAATATAAAGGGAATATCCTTAATGACTTAGAAAACTCTTAAATATTTGCCAAATGAATGTAAATTGAAAGAAATTTAAAGTTTGTTTATTTTTTTTTTTAAATTCGCTCTTGGTTTCTATCTTAACAAAGAGTCAACTAACTTTATAAATGAAAATTTCTTAAATCAATTAAATTTTTCTTAGTATTGTTGTTGTTGTTTCTAGTCTATTTGCTTTACTTTTTAGCTCCTTAGGCATTCGGCATTTGCCGAAAAACCAAAACAAATTGAACTTTTCACTTTACATTTGTCGTGCAGCAGCTGTTACTGAAAATCTTCTAAATTTGATATAGAAATGTAGAAAAACAAATTAAATTCACAAAACAAATAACCAATAAAATATGTCCAAAACAAATTTGCATAAATATATCTTAAATGATTTTTAATTTGAACTCAATTGGTTGGTAAATAAATTTGTAAACAAACTTTATATTTTCTATTTCTGTGACTAGTTCTAAAACTTATTTATTTTGCCAATATCAATTTGTTTAATTTATTTATTTTGTGGCTACATTGTCTTTTCTAACTCTAAATGAAATTAAAGTAAATAGTTTTCGGAGATTTGTTTGAAATAAAACTTGAACAGAAAATTAAGTTTTTCATTTGCTTAACTGATTTTGTTAAAGTTTTTGTTTATAGAAGGTAAGAAGTTTTAGTGGCTTAGAAATAGAATTTATATATTAAAAAATTTAGATTTTAAATTTTACAATGAACTATGAATAAAATAGAAATTTAATTTATATATAGTTTCACAGCTATGTAAATTCTTACAGTCATAAAAACCTCTACTTTATATGAACAGAAACATGAATAGCAGACTTATCTATTATATTGATTATCTCTGTCTTTAGGGAATGTTTTTGCTAGTTTGCTGGCCAACTTTGAATATGGCTTTAAGAATGTAAATAGTAGTGACATGCATTTTGGCACCTTCCCTTATCAATGTAGGCGTGGTTATACAAGCAATAAATTTCCAGTCGATGCAAATGCCAATATACAAATGAATGCAGTTAAAGTTGATTGGAAATATATTTGCATTACTGTAAAATATAAATTTGTAGAAAAATACAGTTGGAAAAAAAATAAATAAAAATAAAAGAAAATTATATACAATAAAATTAGATCAAATAAATAAATAATACAAAAAAATATATAATGAGAACAAAATAAAAATATAGAAAATTTAAAGTAATCAAAAATAATATAAAATAATAAAAAGATAAAAACAATAATAAAAAAATTATTAAAAACAATTAATTAAATTTCAAAATTTATAAATTAAATTTAAATAAAAATGAAATCCATTTGTTTTTGATTAATTTATGTTTTAATAAAAAGCTAAAATGATTAAATTTCCATATAAAGTTAAAAACGAAGTTAAAATAGTCAACCAAATGACCATAAACTTATTCCTAATTCAAGTCTGGGTCAAGAGCTTGATTTAATATTAAAATATTTTCTTAAAAAATATAATAAACTTCAAGTTTTTTCCCTCACAACATTTGATCCTTAAGTTTACAAACCCTTTTAGCTAGCTTAACCCATATCTAAGAATTCAGTTCTGTCTACCTCATCATCATTTCAATTTGCATTCGAAATACATGTGTATTCATCAGGAACCTAGACCCAAACCCCATTTAACTGTTTGATTTGCGTACATTTTGCTAAATTTAACGAATTTCTTCGATATCGAGTGGACCCATATCAAAAAGTCTGCTCCGGAGCTGTCATCTTTTGAAGGGCCAACTTTTTGCTGCGGACAAACTTGGCCAAGTAAACAATTTATTTGACGCCCACATGGCCACGCCCCTTAATTGGCACAGCGATAAAGCCAAAGCCATCAAATTGCTTGAACTCATTTTTTGGCAATTTCAACAATTTAAGAAAATTTCTTGGACATTTTCTTGTTTGTGCTGCTTGCTGGCTGCCAACTTTGGATATCTTTTTGTGTGCGGCGATAAAAACGAAAATGTCACATTTAACATTTCTGACAATGTTGACAACCAGAACAACAATAACAACAACAACAACAACAACAATGAGCAGCAGCAGCCGCAAATCTGCCACGAAAAGTTGGTAGAGAATCAGTTAATGCTTTTGAATTTGTTTGGCTTGGCCTATTTAAATTGACATTTTGTTGGAATGTTTGTTATGAAGAAATGTTTGCTTGTGCGCCAGGCTTACCTACCGAATCGGTTTAGGTCATTATCCTTGCGTTATCCTTGTTTAGCTGGGCGTTCGAGTGTGTGTGTCTGGCGTTTTTCGGCACCTCATCGATTAGCCAAGTGTTGCCATGCAACAAAGGCGGCCACTTGCCAGCAGCAGCGACACACACACACACACACAGGCACAGACACAGACACACACGAAAAAAGACAGAGGAGGGCGCGAGCGGTAGTTGGTCGCTAACCGCATAAACTACACACGGAGCGTACCGGAGCGGGAAAAGTTCGAGCGGCGGGTGGTTAGGCTACGTCGAGACCGCAACGTGGTGACACACAGACGACAACGACGATGACGGCACACACATACTCACACACACACGGAGGAACGGGACAGTAAAATAATGCACGTAACTTTGGCGACAAGGGCTAGAGTGTTTATATTTTTGTTTTGGCAGGATAATGCGGCATATCCTTCAGGCTGGTCAACCCTATGCAGTGCAGTCTGTGGACACAACAATTAAATCCTTTCTTTGTTGTTTTTACTCACGCACTCAACACCAGTCAAAACTGTTTAAAATTATGTTAATATTTGTGATTATGTTTCTTAGCTGTTATTCACTGTGATAATGATGATGATCATAACAAGATTTCACTAGGCGTATGTAGCAACGATGGTAGTCAGTTCTTAGCTGCCCTTTTGCGACAACAACACGACCGACTGCTCGCACGGCTCGCCGTCAACTGGTCCCGCCTCGAGGTTCGGGCTGACGCGTTGCACGTCGACCCGCAGCGACAGCGTCAGGGAAATTTGATGTGAGCTGCACAATATTCACCACAGTGAAACGAAATGCAACTTGGGGCTGTTCTCTCTCAAGCTGCTAACTTGGGCACTCGCACTCTCCCTCACGCGCTATTGCCGTTTCGCTTCCGCTCGAGCGTTGCTATTGCTTTGCGTCGTGGTGAGTTTGCGCTTGGACTCAATTTAATATTTCACTTTGAGATTTGTTTTCATTTTGCCGGTTTGTTTACGTTTTCGTACATTTTCACCTTAGCCGGCTTTTTAGCGCTGAGCATGTGACAAAACACATGACAAGTTTTGTTTGCTCAAGAGTCTAAAAATAATATTGCATATGCAAATAAATAATGTGTGGGAGTTTGTTGAAAAGTTTGGAAGTCTTGGAAGAAAATTTAGTTGGGACTTTTTTTTCTGGTTTTTAATTTGTTTTATGAATATTATTAATTATTTAGAGAAAAGTATTTTTAGAAGATAGTGCCGGAACTTTTTCTGTTTTAGATTAAAAATGTTTTTATATTAAATATAAAATATATTAAATTATAAATAATATAATATACATTAATATAAAATTATAGAAATATTATTATTTAATTCACAAAATGTTAAATCTGATTTAAAAAAATTCCTTTAGACAGTCGTGTGTAACCGCATAAAATGATATCAGTCTAATGTCCACAACAGATTTCATATATCCCTTTCTCTCTTCCACTTTCCCTCTCCCTCCCACTCTCTCTCTCTCTCTCTCTCGCTGTTATGCCAAAATCAGGCTAATCAAAATCTAGGCACAAAGAAACTCCATAGGCAAGAGATTTGTCAATAATAATGACAAACAATTCGTTTGGGGAGGATGGGGGCAATGTCTGTAAAGGACATGACCGCAAAAGCTGCTGGTCGGTCGTATGGGCCAAGGTTTGGACAATTCGTACAAACAACTTTGGTCACATTTCGGCTGGTTTTGGGTTATTTACAAGAAATGTTCGTTTTATTGCAGCACTGCGTAACCACAAGGACCAAAGAGGCAACAACAACAACAACAACAACAACAACAACAGCCACAAGAACATACAATAGAGACAAAGTGTATCAATTATAATACGGGTGCAAGCTGAGCAATCCCAACTTACCAAAGAGGCAGTCATGTTGGCGACAACAACATCAACAGCAACAACAACAACAACAGCAACAGCAACAAGGAGACAATCTACAACCACAATTACCTCAGATCCGGGCATTCTGTGTTTTCATCACTGCAACGTAAAAGTTTTTTGCTTCGTTCTGCCCCTCAGCTGTCCCCATTGCAATGCGCAACTGGATGCGGATGCGGATGCGGATGCGAATACGAATGCGGAAGGGTCTGCAAATGCTATACCAAACGCATCTGGTGTTGGCTCCATGACCATTACCAGACTACTGCCCTTTCGCTTGCCCTATCCCTTTGTCCGGGCCACCCAGCATCCGTGTGCAATTGTCCTGCGCCCCTCCACCGGCGACTTTCTCAAGTAAGTAAAAAGGGGGTTACTTTACGGGCGTATAATAATTGATGGGTTAGCCAAAAAACGGGGTTATAGGGGACTATTTTAGGCAGAAGTTGAATCTATTTTTGGAATGTTTGTATATATATATCTATTTTTTTAGCACCATTTTTCGTATTTTCGATCATGTTTACATGGGAGACAAAAGTTTTCGTTAGTAGACAACAGTTGGATTAGAATTAGATTTCAATTGCTTTTTCTATTGTATGATAAATATTAAAATACAAATTTGAATACTAAGCTTAGAAGGCTGAACAAGTAGGATTGCTCTGGTTGGAATTGCCTGACTATGAGATGTCCCAACCAAACTGATCATGCAGTTGAAATAAAATTTTAGCCCTTTACAGCTCCTGAGATCGACATTTTCATACATAGGGAGAGACAGATAGGCGAACCAAGCTAGATCAACTCGTCTGTTAGTACTGTTTAAGATTCTGTACACTTTATGTGATCTGCCACGCCTTCTTCTGCTTGTTTCATTCTTTTTAAGAAAGCAATTGGAAATGTGAGCGCAGGGCATGAAAATCAATTGATGTTGTATAGGAAAGTGTAACCTAACATGGGCAGAAATTGTTAACAGATTGACAATAGATTGATAAACTAAATGTAGCATACTTTTGGTAGTCTTAAAAAAAACTGGAAAGATTTTATAGATTAAACCACATTGTTTATATATAGCACAAGTCGTAAAAAGGCCATTAATTCCGTAAATTTTTAAAAATATTTATAAAATATATATAAAATATATAATATATATTTATTATACTTTAGGATCAGTCTCCGTTCGCACAGTTATAGCCCACAGAAAGTAGTATAATAATTAACAGAAGAAAAAAATAGTATCAGTCTGAACTAATTTGTAAAAGTTCTTAATTTTAATAACAATTTCAAATAGAATTCAATTCAAGATCCCTTTAGATAAACTCTTAAATTTTATGACAGTTTCAAATAGGATTTCAACAAAAAGAAGTTACCTTAATTTCAGCATTTACATAATTCAATTCCAATAACTACATAAATTTTGAATTTGATTTAAATCCAAAAATAAATAACTTTTCACACCAATAAATACTCTTGTGTGTAAATAATTTTGACAGCTGTGATGCAGAATCAGCATCATTTGCTCTTATTGTTCCCTAATCCAATTTTGTGTCTGATCAAAAACAACGAACGAAATATTCAAAATAAAATTTTGTGGTATAAAAACTTTTGACTCGAATTGTAGCTGAACTGAAAACTTGACTTAAATTTAAGAACAAATATAGAGTTTTACATGGAATGGTTAAAGCTATCCTTACATTCAGATGGAAATATGCAATTTTGTAACTTTGTTAAGCCAGACAGACAGTAAAAAAATTTGTTCGGCGATTTGGTGTTATCTAGGGAAGCTGCTGCATAAGCCATCGCCGTGCAGAAATTTGAAGCATTTTTGTTTGGGCTTTTTATTTCGTATATTTGGCTTGTGTAATATGCAAAATGTGTCTGATGCGTTTTTGTGTTGCCTGTGTGTGTTTCCGTAGCGATTACAGCAACGCCACAGATTTGCATATCGCGGTGACCACATCCGGCGGCGACATTGTCGAATTCGATAGGGATGGACTGCAGCGGCATCGGCGCGACGATAATCCCCGCGACTGGTGGCAATCATTGCTGGTGGGCGATGTGCCAGAGCCGTGGCATTACTACTGGGACGAGGTGCTCGAACAGGTGAGTTCCCACATCATCATATACATATACATATGCGGATTGCATGCAAATCTTGATGTGCCTGTGTCTGTGTGCCTTTTACCCGTTAGATTTGTGGTGATTCAACGCGTTGGTCCATTGCGCGGTATGAGGAGAGCAGCCACAATTGCTACACCTTTGTGCTGGCCTTCCTGCAGGCCCTGAGCTATGCCCAGCTCAGCGATGCGGCCCGCACCAAGACCAGCTTCTGTGAGAAGTACATTGTGCCCCGAACGACAACGGCTGGCAAATACATCTCTCTGTACCGCCGACTGCGCCTAGCGGGCGTTCATGTGCAGCGCCACCAGCCCAAGCAGCGGCACTCCAAATTAGATGTCGCTGATGGCAAGGATCTCAAAATGGCCAATACAAAAGCTGGCTCCAATGGCTACATCTGCAGCAATACGTACGCAGCACGTTCGCATCCGCGTCAAACACTCTGCACCATCGAAGAGTAGCCGAAGTCCTCAACTAATTGAAGTCGCAATCCACTTTCAATTCCTTTTAATTAAT
Source organism: Drosophila nigricruria (assembly GCA_037075265.1). NCBI lineage: Eukaryota > Metazoa > Arthropoda > Insecta > Diptera > Drosophilidae > Drosophila > Drosophila nigricruria. The sequence goes on along the minus strand of JBAMCI010000150.1, from coordinate 12,013,231 downwards.
GTTGTTAAATTAAATATGCTTTAAGAAGCTCTGAGTAAATATCACATATTGATTGTGGTCTATCGATAGTAAACATTCACTATAGCTATATTTATTTATAAGTTTTTTTATTAGCTATAGGCCAGCTACAGTCACCTGTAATAACTGGTGATGTAAGTTATCGATAGCAGATGCCAATTTATCGATACTTTACTACTACTCGTGTATATAAATATATATATATATCATCGTTTCAACTTATTTACTTGTTCCTATTATGCCTGTTCCTCAGATTTTTTCAAGCACACACACTTTAATATTTATATTATTATTTGTATAACTGGCTATATATGGATCACGACATTAATCGGTCGTATTGGAAATATAAACCAATAAAATTTTAATAAAACTTCATAAACAAGAGTGACCCGAAATCACCTTATACATTTCTACTACTATTACTACTTCTACTATTTTGTTTACTACTATTATTATACCTACTACAGCATACCTATATATGTACTTCAGTTGATTAAGTTTTGTGAAAAAGTGAGTCAGAAGCACTTAATAATAATATTGTATTTTATGTGATTTTAAACAGTGATTTTTCAAATAAATTATACAAACAATTAAATAAATATTTTTTAATGTTAAATAAACTGGGTGAGTGATCAAATGATCAATTTTATGCTTTGAAAATCAAATAAAAACATGGATAATTTTCGACAATAATAAAATCAGATGACCTTACCGAAATATGGCACAAAACTTTATTCATTCTAGCTAAAGACCTATTGTGGTTTACGAGAACTCGGCATGCATATGGACGGAAAGACGGAGAGTTTCAGTTGGCTGGAATGATGTATCTCATCGTGCTGATCAAGAATATATTTGTATAATTATCTGTAAGCCCAACAAAAATATTGTCTTGTTTCTGGCCATGAACTTAATGCTAGTAGAAACCAGTAAAATTAGATAAAACATAGTAGCTCGGCAGTTTTAAAAGACTTTAAGATAAATACAATGTTTTAAGTTGCCATTGAATATTTTATGTTTTTAATAGATTATAATAATATTTCGAAGTATTTTTATAATATAATATTTTAGTAGTTTATCAAATGAGAATAACCTCTCGTAGTGGAATTTCAGTTCGAGGGTAAAACATTCTCTTTAAAGTTGTTCATAAAGTTGCCAGGTGGATCATAGTTGCATACTATGTAAACGGTGTTGCCTCTGTAAAAGAATGTAAAGAGTAGAGGCAGCTGCTTATCAGATGGAATAATCTAACTCACCTTCGTGCAATTCCAACGCCCAGACGTCTGGAACCCTTCCAAACCACTTGGGTAAAGTGGCCAGTGGACGATTGAAAATATGGATAGTTAAAATCGTAATCCTTAATTTCATCATACCACGACCTCACAGCATCTGCACTACCCAAATTGCCACCGGAAGCCATATATAGATTCTCTCCATATTGATTATTCTGACGATGCTGTAAGCTATTCGTGTTGAGCAGATGCTGCAAGAGTTTTGATAATTTATTAGAAATATCTTATATATGTATTAATGATTGTCTATATCTTACCTGTGCCCATTGGCTGGACACTCTGCATATGTTTGCATCCAACTCTAATGGAGGCGCACCATGATTAGCTCTATATTGGTTATGGGCCTCAAGCACCTCATATTCGAACTGCAATGAGAAAAAAAAACAACTTTAATTGAATTTTTAAATATTTAAACCTTTTTAAAACTCGTAAATAAATATAATATATATATATAAATATATGAACCCACATTACTCAGCTTTCAGATATTAATCCCATTTCAGATCTCGATGACGAACTCAACTGTTTTGTTAAATTTGTATAATTTCAATGTTATTTTTACATCATAAATTTTTTGTCAATTTTGTGTTTGCATATTCTAGATGTGAGTATGCTTACTTTGTCACACGATGCATCAAGAGTTAAATGTGAAATATGAATAAAAATAAATATAAAGCTTACGGCTCCGAAACTCATTGCGCTTGAAATACTTTGATGTGTTTCTTTGGCGGCACTTGAAACAATTTTAATTGAAGTATTCGTAATTCACTTCTACTTGCACTTGCACTTGCTGGAGACTTGTCACAGCCCTACTCCGATATTTAAACGAGACTAAGCAGCTTGCGTCGTCTACGTCGGGGTTTTATGTTTGCCTCTGCTGATAAGGGCTACAGAACAGCCCACAATTGGAGCAATTCTGCCTGCTGGCTGACTAATCTTTTTTTATCAGCCAGCGGGAACTTTGCATCGTCACAGCATGAATTACTTAGATTTGTTTTGATTTCTAGGTATCTGGGGATATAAAAGCTGCCAGATGCACGTGTTGTCATGTCACAGATAGAAAACTTTAATTTCTTTTTATAAATTTTTCTAAATACACTTTTTAAATGCATAATTTAATAACAAATTATATAATTTTAATTATATATGAATTATATTTTTAAGGAATTATAAATCCACCAACGATGTGTGGCTGGAAATGGTTTTTTAATATTACAAAAAAATAGTTTTAAATTCATAAATATTATTCAAATGGTTTTCTGTTAGTTCAAAAAAAAAAGTATTTATCAATTTAAAGATTTGATCAATTTGCTTACTTTTCATCTAAAAGAAAACCCCTTAAGGCTTGCCCCTTAAGCTTAGGCCGCTTAGGTAGTGTAGCTGATCAGTCATTCAATTGGGCAAAACAATCTTTTCTCAAAAATTTTTTAAATATTTTTCTCAAATCACAGCGTAAGCTAACTTGTTCAATGTGATAGCTGACATTTGTACATAATTATAATATATTTATATATACAATATATATATATATAAATATATTCACATACATATATGCATGAGTATTTACCTTTTCGTGGTTAGTTGGCGCAGGATTATTAGGGCCAACGCTGATGTCAAGCGCGACCCTTGTTAGCTGTCTTCCACGAGCTGAGCCTTCGTCTTGGTTTCCTTAGCCTTAGCCTTTTGTGGGCTGCTGATGATGCTGTTGCTGATGCTGTTCATGGCTGTCTCATTAATAATCGTAATATCTGCGGCACGAGGCGGTTTTTCGTTATGCAAAACTGTCATGAATCAGGCGAAAATGTAATTACATTCTCCTTGATGAGCGGCGGGCTCATCAGCTGTGTGTCTTACCAGCTTTTTCGCCGCCCCGGTCGTGACATCTCATCTTGGATAGCACGCATAACGTGCATATAAATTTTATAATGTCGTTGCCAACTTTTGAAGACACGTAATCTACAACTAAATAAGTTTTCTGCCTTGTCTCGCGCAAAGTTATCCTTATGAGTTTTGAAGTCAACAAAGTTTTCTGGTTATGCTCCACATTGTTGTTGCTCCTGTTGCCGTTCCAGTTGTTGTTCTGTCCATTGGGGTATAATAACGATGCTGTTATTGAATTTAAATGTTAAGGATGCTTAGCATGATCGTTGAAGCGAAATGAGCCGTAAATGGATAACAGCAGTAATACATAAAGTGCAAATGAAAGTGGGCAAAGCTTTGTTGTTTCTAGGCTAATTGAATTGGCATAAATGAGTTTATTTGAATAATGAAAAAAAAGGGAAGTTTAATAGTAATTAGCAAGGGAAGCTAATGTAAGAACAAGGAGTTTTCTATGGGCAGTTGCCCATAGCTCTGCTTAAGCTCTGCTCTGGCTCAACTCAGGCTCTGGATATAACTCTGCCCATGCTTAGCCTCTGCCTATGACTCTGCTCTGGCTCAAATCAGGCTCTGCCTATAGCTCTGCTCTGGCTCAACTCAGGCTCTGCCCATGGCTCTGCCTATGGCTCTGCCGATAGCTCTGCTCTGGCTCTGCCTGTGGCTCTGCTTGTGGCTCAGCCAATGACTCTGCCCATAGCTCTGCTTAGGCTCTGCTCTGACTCAACTCAGGTTCTGCCCATGGCTCTGCCTATGGCTCTGCCTATGGCTCTGCCTATGGCTCTGCTTAGGCTCTGCTCTGAGTCAACTCAGGCTCTGGCTATGGCTCTTCCTATGGCTCTGCTCTGGCTCAATTCAGACTCTGGCTATGGCTCTGCCTACGCCTCTACCTATGGCTCAACTCAGGCTTAACTCAGGCTTTGCCTATGGCTCTGCTCTGCCTCACTCATCAACAAGTCTAATAACTGATGATATGGATATGGATATCCTCTAAGACAGCAGATAGTTACTGCTGTTGACTTTTGAAGCTGATCAATATGGAAGTTAATCTTCCAATTAGGTATAAACAAAACTTACTGAATATAAAAGGTAATAACAAAATGTGACTTACCACTGCATTGCCAGTCAACTGATCATGTATAGCTATATCATTTAGCTTTCTCTTTTAATATTTCATAACAATTATCTTAGAAGAGCAGCAAAGCTTCTAAGTCTAAGTTTCTTCCATATAACTATAGCAATAATATTGATTTTCTAGGAAATAATTATTGTTAACTATCGATTCTTGGTATTGAAATTTATATTATATATATAAATATGTATAGAGATAAGAACTTGTTTGTATAGCGAGTAAGGTTAAGCTTCCAGCTTATTGAATTTTATATTATATAACTAACTGAACTTGACTGAATTGAATAGATCAGCCCTATTTGTATATAAGCCAAGTTCTATGTAGTCTATATCTATACTCAAATATTTCGTGATATTTACATAACATATTTATATTTACACACCTATAAAAATATATTAAAAAGATCACATAATTGTGATGCAATCGACGCGTCAGGTTGACTCACAAATGGCAAATGTCAAAGTGGAGCAATGTCATGCCATAATTATTAAAAAAAGCTTTTTTGTTTGTGCTCTGTACACATGGGTCTAGACACACCCATAATTATCGCAGTTATTACAGCAGAAATTGGCAAATGGGTGTGTGTGTGTGTGTGAGTGTGTGGCTGATATAGGGCACGTAAACAAATGATATCCAATGTTTTAGTTCTTTCCGGCCGATGAGTCAAATGCTTTGGAAATGGGTTTTATCGGCACTTGAAACCAATTTCGAATTGCTATTATTCAATTAAAGTGGCAAAACAGTAAACTGTAAAAGTGCACAAGTGCAAAATTTGCGATCAGTGGAACTGAAATCAGAGAATCGGGACAGACCTTGAGCGGCACTTAGCACGGTTGAGGGAATTAATTCTTTTGTCTCTATTCGCTGGCCCATTCAGCGAAAGCGAACTTTGCACCTTGCGGCAGACCCCAATAGCAGCGAGGTGTGGACATTCAAGCTCTTCTATGGCTGCCTAATGCAGCCGCACCCCATCCACGCCTCGCCTTCCAACACGTTGTCAACATTGTCGAGCAAACCATTGAGAAATCTCAACTAATGTCAAACGCTTTGTCGTCATCGTCGTCTGCAAAGGAAGGAACAAATTGTGCAGTTCACACTTTTTTCACTTTTTTTTTTTTGGCAGCTACTCAATGCATCTTGGTGGGCGTGGCCGCCCTCAAAATTTGAATAGGATAAATGCATTGTGCACATTGATGAATGGCCAGAGCTTGAGAGCGGCTCAAACAAACAGTTGGCGATTTGTCACACACTTTCCGCGAATTTTGGTTCATTGAACTGGCACGAGCATCGTAAACAGATTGAAGATTGCATAAAGACATTGAGTGTCATGAGTTCGCTTATAAGAGCAACACTTGTTTCCTAGTGTCAGTGTAAATATTATCATCTGCTGGCCCACCACAGGCGATTAAGTCTATTTTGATAAGCGCAGCGTCAGTCAAAGATAAACAACTGATTTCATTATGCAAAGTTGAGAGACAGAGAGAGAGAGAGAGAGAGAGAGTCGAGTTATAAATGCTCTAAAGAGAGTATTTTATGTATATGAGATATGAGATAATGATATACACCTAGCATGATTATGATATTCACATAACCAAAAGAAGATAAACACTTAAAAGCCTTCTATTATGAAAGGGCATTTTGTCTTCGGTGTGCGTCATAAGCATTCTCTTTAGCTTTGCAAGTGAAAAGGTTATAAATTGTTGATTCACTAAAGCAGCATTTGCCATACTATTGAAAAATCTCCATATATATATCTCTCTCTCTCTCTCCCTCTCATTTTGTTTGCTTTCAAGATTCTCTCTATTTATTTCTCTAAGAGCAGCGCATAAAAAATGCATTCACACAAATTTCTTGTGTCAACTTGAAGTTGGAAGCGAATTAAGAATTTGCGCTGCGGTCTTCGTTGCAACTTAAGCCAAATTGCAGATTCGTGTTGACTTTCTGTCACTTGAAGAGTTTTTCGCATTTCGTTTTCCCTTTTCTTTGTGTCACTTTCGATTTGTGTGCAGCTGTTTGACAACGGCAAGCAGAGAAATAAGTTAAGCTGTCGCTCAGCCCAAAACCCAAATTCATAAATAATGTTAAATGTGGCTAAGCATCTGTTCTTGTTGTTGTTGTTGCTGTTAAATTGTTAATAATTGCATTTTACGCACAATTTGCTGGCATTTTGCGTTTTTAATTATCAGCTCATCTGGCTTAATTTGATGCTATGTCAGCCCCCCCCGCATCGAAATCTATGGCAAAAATAATTTCAACAACACGAATATTCTGCATATTTTAGTGTATGCGTCATTTAACTACTATAATTAAGGCTGGCACACAGTGTTTATATCAAAACATTCTCTCATGCACTCAATTCAGCTGTGGACATCATTCGGACTAAGCCAGTTAAGGATTATTGCATTGCGTATACGCAGCGTATTCACGGCTGTTTATTTGAGAGAGAGAGAGATATTATGTAAGCACTTGAATTAATAGATTTATGTTTATGCGTTTTGTATACAATATTAACTGTTTTGTTTATTAACTGTTGACTGTTATTGTTCAAATATAAATGTTATTGAAGATAATTGCATTATACTTTCAGGCGCAGAGTTAAATTGTATAGAAAAGCTTTGACATTTTAAGTGCAGAAATATTTGCCTTTTGCTTTGATTACGAATTTTATAAATCATTTGATATTTAAGACATTTGTACAGTTTTTTATATATACTTATAATAACATGATAAACCAATTTCTGATATATTAAAACGAATTTTTTTCCCTAAATCATCATTGATCTCTAGTCTCTGCTGACTGACCGCAAAATAAGTTTAACTCTGTGACATGGCCTATACAGAAGCATGGACCATGGACCAAGCCTTTAATTTGGAAAACAAAAAATTGGCAAATATCTTGAAAATTGAGCTCGGCATTTGCATTTTGCACAGTTTGTTGTCTTTTTGTGCACATCGTTTGGCTCGACTCGCATTGTCAAACAATAGAATATTGCTTTTTGCTGCTGCTGCTGCTGCTGTTCCTCCTGATGGTGGTGCTGCTGGTGCTTGAACGTAACTCAACTCATCTTAACTCTGACTAACCGCAGGAGTCTCTCTCAGCTGCAACAATGTTGACGCTAGCTAAGGCAGCATCATCATTTGCATTTGCATTTTCATGCTGCTTTATTTTACAATTTATATCGTTTGCAAATGGATATCGAATACATTTTACTTATATGCTGAAGCACACACACACACACACACACACTCGAACTGCACTCACATGTCCAAGCGGCAGAGGACCACAGTCTGAGTTGGCCAAGACTTGTTCGTAGTTTCAGTCTACAGCTGGGCAAGTCTATTAGATATGTGTGTTCCAAGCCAAATGCAGCAATGAAACTAAATCGAATTCAAACAGAAAGTTCATTTACAGTTCATCAAGTCTGCTTCCCACTCACTCACAGACTCACTCACTCACTGAGCTCTAGCATAACCAAACAAAAGCTTCCTCCAATCCAATCCAGACTCCATTCCAATAACCAATACTAGGCGAGAACGTTCAAGTTTTTGAAAGCTGGCGCACATAAATTTCCAACTTGGCTTTTATGCTAAATTAAATGAGCCTGGAAGCCAAACGGCTCATACAACCCATGCATGTAGTTGATACCCTAACTACAGGACATTGGTGGAGTATATTAGATTCAAAGTGGAATTGATTATCTTAACTGATTAATACAGCTGTATAGTTCAGATATTCTCTTGGATTCATCAATTCCTTCAACATATCACAATTGTGATTACAGGGTATCTAGGCTGCCTTCATTTCCGTCTTAACCAAGGCGTATGTGTTCGATTGACGTCGGAACAAGTCGAAAACTTGTGGTGTTAAGATGCTAAATTAATTTGCCAATTTGAGTGTGAACCTGACTTGAAAGAAAACTTTGCAGCAAGGCGCATAATTTGATATTTCAAAAGCTAAAACTGAATGCAAACGACAGCTAAATGCTCTAATCATAAGATAGGAAATCCATTTTTTAAATCAGAAATAAATCGAAATAGAAGCTTTAAGAGTTCGTCTGAGAGCAGATCTAAGCCCTTTGCAAGTTTTTTTTGTATTCTTATATAATGTATTAAGTGCTTTGTCCATTGCTTTTGTCGCACACTTAGCAATTTAGTTTCATTTTGCAAATTGTCCTTGGATATGTTTCTTTGAATAACATTTTCTGCTCACTCAAAGGTCACAATCGTTGACTTATGTGCGCTCGAACGCGCAGCAAAAAGCGCTTTAAACGAATCAACTGAAATGCTGGGAACAGCAACGGAACTGTCGAGGATGCTATGAAGCGTTAAAACCCCTTGAAGCTTTACCTTATGTGTACAAACACATACACATACACACACACAAATACAAATACATATATACAAACACAAATTCTTACTCGCATATAAGTGTATTTGAAAAAGTTGGAATTTAAGCAAATTTATTTGTGAATTCCTCTTGTTGACTCCGTTGTTAAAGTCATGTGAGAACTCAGCTCAATTTTGCATTTGTGTAAACTTGGCTTGTAATATAATTATTATTAAAATTAATTAAATTAATAAATCATCGTAAGCAGCTACGTTCAAATATGCCATGCACTACGAGGTGCAAACATTGCAAGGTGAGATACTCTGTATTGCCTTTATGTGGGGTAGCTAAACTGTTTGTTAAGTTTATGACAACTTATTGGTAAGATATAGATTTATAGCTTGATAATATAAGAACGAAATGTAAGAAGGAAGAGTAACTTTTAATATAAATTTATTTATAACTTTAATGAAAGTTGTCGAAAATCTAGAAAGTGAATATTTCTATACAGACATGATTAGATCTAGTTGTAGCTAAGAGTTATAGCTTGAGCATATAAAAATTAAATTTAATTGTCGCTTTTAGTACAAATTTATTTATAATTATAATAATAATATAAATTTATTTTATATATTTGAATATATTAAGGATAGTTTTCGATAACTTCTGAACTCAATGATTCTATATAAGTGGATAGACAAACATGGTAAGATCTAATCTAATCTAAGGGATCCAAATCGTTTGGTTTAGCAATTTTGAATGTCGTTTATAAAGCCTTGGTTTATCTACATATGTTTTATGATAATTTATAATAATTATAAATGATATTATATAATTTATCAAGTATCAATTACAGATAAGTTCTAGGGCTATCTGGAGCAAAGATCAACACTGCTACAACTGCATAAGTTCTAGCTCTAAAGCTGGTTGTTCGAGCTGGCAAGCTCATAGTGCAAGAGGATATAGATTTGATAAGCAATCTATGGAGCAAGTCAACACTAGTTAAACGATTTGCCACGTCCACAATGACAGCAGCTACAATAGCTTGATACAGATTATGAGACACTGTCTGATAGTTAGATATATTTCCAATTTCTTGTTGCTAGCCTCAAAATGCTTTGTATACCTACGAACAGACAGACGAACTGCAAGACGAACATTGCACAAACCCAAAAAATCCCTTTCTCTACACAATAAACAAATATATATATAAACAATTATAAAACCAAACTTAACCCAGTTCAAATCAACAAACAGTTCTAGTTTACTACAGGGTATATTACAGTCTAATACCCAACCAAAATACTTTTACCCTAAAATATAAACATCTTTAAAGTTTAAGACATGCCAAAATATGAGTGTAAATATTTACACTATACTGCAAGTTATAATTAAATTTTGCTTATTCATGGATTGCCAAATATATTATGAAAATGAAAATGTTGCATGCGTATACCCTGGCAATTTCATAAATCGCTGCAAATGCATATTTTCACACATTTCTGGACAATTAGTTGGCGGGACGAAGCGGCGACTGCGTCTCTCGTTGTTGTAATTTGCGTGCTAATTTCTTGAAGCACAAAACTTGAGGCAAACTGTGCCAACATTTCAAGTCATTTCATCAACAAGGCGAAAAAGGATGAGAGAGAGAGAGAAAAAGTGAGAGGGAGTAAGCTGAGAGGCTGGCATGGCTGTGAGTTAGCCTGACAGACAGAGATTTGCATATCTTGCGATATGCAGTCAAAGGCAAGTGCTAAAGCAGCTCGGCAAACCACTTTGAGGTCTCCGACAAGTCTTTGGCAGCTCAGTAACGGCTGGCAACGGGGCAACGTGGCAGCGGGGGGACCGAGCACAGTTTTATCCTTGCCACATCCTGGCTGCCTGTAGCTATTTGTATCTAACTCTTCAGACAGTTTGTTTGCCGCTGCTGCGGTTGCAACTCTCGCATTTGGCTGCTCACGATGCCAGCAAGCCAAAAAGGCTGAAGGCAGCCCGCGTTTGACTGTAGCAAATTAATATATTTGCGAAATCTCTCAATTTTCGACACCTCACTGATGGAGAGGAGAAGTGGCTGTATATACCCAAATATATATAAGTGTTGCGCCCATTTGGGCCAAAAGAAATCTCATATGCTGCTAACTACAAACTGGGCAAAAAAGAAATATGTTAGCAAAAATTTACTGTGATTGCAATTTTCAGCATGTGCTGCAAAATGAGAAAAGTTGGCAAAAAGGCAAAAATTTGATTGTGCTAAAACAGAGAAAGCTGCTCCAGAACCATTCACACTCATCAGCAGATAGACAATGCCAGAGTGTGACAAAGACAGAGAGAGAGAGAGAGAGAGAGAGTTGAGGAAGCTGGCTATGACAGCGCATGCAAATAACATTTAGCAAATGGCAGCAATGAAAATGAACACAACTAGCTAATACCCTGTATAAAATATGTTTATAACAAACAATTCTTTCAGCTTATATGCCATGCTGAGACTATAGCATATGAGCAACATTAACGCACCGAAAAAACCAGAGCCGAATCTCAATTGGACTGAAATGTTTTGTTTGAGTCAGATATTTGCTTGTCGACTTAGTAGTAGCCAAGTCCAGAATTCTAAATTGTAGTTAGCCAGCCAAGCAGCCAGGCGGCAAAAGTTGGCCAACAAGCAAAGCTTACACAGCAAAAAAGAAACTGATGCAAACATGAAGTAGAGTAAGAGTTGAGCTCATAAAGTATCTCTATAGCAAAGAAATGATCTCAAGAAACTGAAATAAGTTCTATTTCAAATAAATTTAAAATATACTCAAATATTTAATATTACTTTGGCATTTCTCTCAGTGTTGCTGTACAATTGAGCATGTTATAGCCAAGGCTGCGTTCACCTGATGCCCACAAAGCGTTAAAGTGGCAGATGAGAACAACTGCATACAAAATGCCTTCTGATTATATAGCAGCCACATCTCCAGCTATTGGTACTATTTCAGCTCCTGTTTCAGTTGCTCCTGCCTCTCCTTATACCTGTCTGTGTGTGTGTGTGTGTGTGTGTGTGTACTGGCAATTGTGCCATTGTCCATGCGGTATGCAGCTGCCAATTAGATGCTGGCAGCATGAGACAAGCGACATGAGACGCTAGCTAGGCTTGGAAAAACGAGCAGAACTCGATTTCCACTGACAGCAACATGTCAGAGCGGCTCGTTGTCATGGCAGCCAGTGGCATGATGATGTGCCTCATGTCTGCTGTTGCCGTTGCTGTTGCATTTGATGGGGCTTAGAAGTGCGTTTATAAGCGGGTTACGGCATTTTCATTTCAACCCAGCCAAGCAACTTGCCGGCAAGTCAAAAGAGCAGCAAAGCCAAAGCCAGAGCAGATCCCAGCTGCCACTTGAAGATTTATGACTGTGTTGGGAGTTTGCTTACCTTGTACAGCCCGAAAGTCAACAGCAAAGAAGCTAAAACTGAAATCATTTTGATTTATAGCATTAATCGAATGCATCTAACTACATATGTGTTGGCAGCATGTTTATTTGGCAGCTACTTGACAACATTTTTCAATTTCAATTAACAGATTGCAAATCAGCAAAGATTTAACTAAAGTTTTGCTTAAGTTTGCCCAAGTCTGAAAGTCATTTGCTCAGAGTTATCTCAAATGCATATTAAGCCTTGGTCAAATTAAGGAATTTCTAAATTTCAATTTATATTTATTTTAAGCTTTATTACCAAAAGATCTAATTTTCAGTTAGTTTAAATATGGCTAACAGCTTCTGCAACTTAATTTTAGTTTGGGAATTTCTAAATTTCATTAAGCATTTATCTTAAACTCTTGCCCAGAGCTATATATATTTATTCATATATAGATATATATTTTCACCTTTTCGTTTGTTGATTTAGAACCGTGTTTGGCCTCAAGTCAATTTCAATGCTCATATCACTCACACACACACACAGTCAAAAGTCAGCCCAAGTTGGTTTTCTTGGTCCTTTTTTGACATTCAATTAATATGCAAATTGAGCTCGACAACTGAGCTCGGCTGGGCAAAGCATTCCACATGCGATAAGCCGCATTTAACCCGGCTTCTTATTCATTTAACCCCCCTTTGCCTTTTACACTTTGGCATCGCAGCGAAGAATAAACAAAGTGCATAAAATTGTAAGGAAGGGGCGGAGAGGGGGCACGGCAAGGATACGATAGCATAGGGATAGAAATTAGAAAACCAGCTTAGTGATTCCGCAAACGTTTACAGATTTCGTGCATAGTTTCAATTGCTTGCCTCGGGCGGCGGTGTCTATTGTTGTGCTGTCTGGTCTCTGGCATCCTGGCGTCCTGGCATCCTGGCATCTGGTGTGGTTTGGTTTGGTTTGGTGTTGTCTGTTCTTGGTAAACCCCCTCAGGAATGCCCCACGGAATTTACGAGACCCTCGAGATTAGTTTGCGCTGTTGTTTGCTTTAATTGCAAGCGGAGGGCGTGGCCGTGTCGCCAAGTCAGCGGATTGCGGATTGCAGAGACATACACACAGCAGCGAAACAGAACCGAAACGAACGTTATTGGGCACATTCCACATACACCGCGTAAGCTCTATGCCGGCGCACAAACAATT
>JBAMCI010000150.1:11880000-11995000 GCA_037075265.1 Drosophila nigricruria | reverse complement strand
TTTTAGCAGCTAAGCCTTGCTTAGGCAAAGTATTTGGATTTGAGGCGCATTTATCAGGCCTTTTGCTGGCATAAAGCCAATGCTATAATATTTAATTTAAAATTTTATCCAACTTAAGCGAAGGAGTCAAGAGCTGAGAGTGGAATGAATTTTTTGTATTTAATTTGGTCTATAGCACATTAAACTGACTTAATTTATAAATATGCTTGGCTTCCCTTCCAACACACACTCCCTCACACACCTGTAGAAATTAATTAAAATTCAATTCGAATCGTGCACGCACGTGTAACGCCCACACGCTCAATCATAATTTTAATTTGGACCAAAATTAAATTACAAGCAGACACCTTGCCCTGGCCAAAAGCCAGCAGCCAAACAAAACAAAGGTGCTCGTAATTGGTAATGTGCGCCGTACACTCGAAATATTTTGCTACTAATTGCAAATTGCAAATGAGATTAACATTAACATTTCATGCATCAGAGCCCAAACTCCCAATTACATTCGCATTCTCTAACGATTCAACAGTTTTTGGTTACTAATTCGATGATTTGATAGCTGAGTGACTGAAGTGCATTTGGTAACTGCTTCGGTCAGGCCCATACGCATCGCTGGCATTTGATTAACACTTGGCCCATTGGCTGCAAATTCATCAAATATTTGCAGACGTTTGCAATTAATGCAAATAACTGAATTAATTATTGAATATTTGATAATGGCCGAAGTGAATGGCATAAATGAATGACTTATTGATACCCTGTACTTACACTTTATAGAAATCACAAGTTAACCTACATTTTATGGCAAATATTGATATATATTTGTGATAATTACATCATTAACTTGCTTTCAATTATCATTAGCAAGTTCTTCATGGCAGCCGTGTAACTAATTAAATTCCATTTACTCATTTATGTGTGCGTGAAACCACACACACAGTAAATGCAATTAAATTGCAATTAATCATTGAGTCAAAAAGTAAAATTTTATAAAAATACACAAAAAAGAATAATCATAATAATAATGAATTCATAATTAATTTGTTGACATCAGGCTGAAAAGTTAAAAATATGTTGAAGTGCAAAGCCAAATGTTGTTTTTGAACCATAACAAATTGACTTGTAAGGCAAAATATATATAGTAATAGTCAATCAAGGAAACATCATTGAAGTTAGGCAAATATTTAGCTAAGGATAGATGAGAGTCAGTCACATGTGTAAGGCCAAGTTGCAGTCTCTCCTCTCTCTCTCTCTCTCTCAACTTCAACTTTTTATTGACTTAAATCTATTGCAATTTCAGTAAATCAAATAAAAACCTTAACACCACATAAAAAGTGTTAACAAATATGTGTAAATTGTCAACAATTTGTTATGCCCACAACTCAAACAAATAAATGCAAAATGCTGGCAATGCTAAACAACAATATTTGCAAATAGATGAGGTCTCTCGCAGGACACTGCCTGTCCTGCTGCTGCTGTCATCTGTCTGGATCATGACTAACGAGTTGCCAGTCCACAAGAAGTGCCTTTAGCAAATCTCTTGTAATATTTGTTTCATGAAAATATGAAATACAAATTTCGGTTTTTGGCCATGACCCGCTGTCTATGCAGAGAGCCATTTATTTTCAATGTTAGATGACATTTTGTGATTTGCCATCAATTTTCCACAATTTTATGACTTGAATCTCTGAGCTGAACATTGATTTAATTTTGTATCGAACTTGCCGCAACAACGACAAGTCCTCACCTTGTTGACCCGTGTCCAAAGTTTTAGTGCTGTTGCTGCTTGTCCGTGTGGCAAGACAACTGCTTGTTGTTGCAACTGCAGCATGCCTGCTGCTACTGAACTATCTCAGTCTGGCCAGAGGCGTCTGTCTCTATCCACTGTCCTTCGTTCTTTGAGTCTGTCTGGGTAATTTCATTATGAGTTTTATGACTTTTAATTAATTTTCAAAAGTGCACAATTTTACATCAGACTGCAGTTGATTCTCTCTCTCTCTCTCTGTCTCTCTCTCTCTCTCTCTCTCTTTTTGTTTGTTTGGCCAGCCAACACAGTCCAGCTGTCCGACCGGAAGTGTGTCATAATTTCCGCATAAAACTTGACGTTGGCCAATTCATCTGCAATTCGAATGGAAAGTAGCCAACTCGGCTAGCCTGTGTAACGAGTGTCAACAACATTCAATTAATTTTCCTTGCTTTTTGGCCAACTTTTTCAGTTTTCATTATTCAACTACCCAAATGTTCATCGGGTCTGCAGCCAGAGGCAGAGAGAGAGTTGATGCTCTGCAGCAATACAAAATAAAGTTTTGGTTCATTTTAAATAAAGCTGCAACTAGACTTGCAGCTATGATTAAGCTTCAACAAAGTGAGGCATTTGTGCTCCAAGTAATATAGATTTATCCTGCTTCATTGTTGCCTGCTTGCCTGCAGTTTAGAGAGAGACAAGAAATAAATTAGAATTTCATTTCTTATTGGCTTAATCAAATGTTAATTTCATGCATCAAAATCTATTTTCTTTTTCAATTATACGTAATGTGGATAATAATTCATTCTCTGCTCTTGTAGTAGGCAGTTTGAAGTTATAAATTCTCAATTGTCATATTTGTTGGCATTACAAATTGTTCAGTCATAGACTAAAGACATACACACGTACATAAAGTTTAGAACTATTGGAATATTTATTAATTGTGTGAATAGTTTGGATCAGTAAACGGCTTCAGGATGTCTGCAGAAGTGGAGGATATGCTGAAACGTTTTCAGGGCGTTAAGAACGTTATTGGCATTGTTGTTTCGGACTACGATGGCATTCCCATTAAGTCAACACTGGAAAATGCACAATCGATTCATTTGTCTTGTCACATGCATTTGCTAACGGAGAAGGCACGTCAGGTGATAATGGATCTGGATGCAACCAATGAATTCATATCCATGCGCATGCGTACAAGCTATTTTGAGATGATGCTCATGCCCTCGGACAACTATTTTATAATCGTTCTTCAAAGTCCCAGCGATTAGATTTGGGTATTTGTTGTAAATTGCTATTGTTTGAATTTAATTATAGATATTAAAGACATTTCTCTGTGCGTATTTGATATTC
Organism: Drosophila nigricruria; assembly: GCA_037075265.1. NCBI lineage: Eukaryota > Metazoa > Arthropoda > Insecta > Diptera > Drosophilidae > Drosophila > Drosophila nigricruria. The sequence continues at coordinate 11,991,906 of JBAMCI010000150.1, read as the reverse complement.
ACTAGAGAGAGAGAGAGGCTACTCTACCAAACTCTGAGCTCAATGTGTTTGTGATACTATTTCGTTGCTCAGCCCCTCAGTATACTCATCAATTATCAATATTCCAATACTCAAATAACTTGAAATCAGCTTTTAATTAACTCTGCTTCAATAGCTCTTGCTGTTTTGACTCTTGCTGCTGCTGCTGCCTGTATCATAAATAAAGTCTCTGTGGCAGCCACTGCATAAATAAACTTTTTGCAGTGCAACGGCTTAAAAGTTCATCCAAAACTGTCAAATAGAGGAAGCAATTATTCATTTTTATTAATTATTGTACAAGTTAAATGCATTCTGCATGGCTTTACTTATAAAGAGTTGGCATGTAAATACATATATGTCTAGACATACTGGAGCAAAGCTAAATTAAATCATATGCAAGAAGGGCAAGAGCACATGCCATCATTCATTCTCTACCATCTGAGTGTAGAGGAATTCATATCCTTTTGCAATTAGCTTCAAAAATATGATTTGATTGAGATTCAATTGCGATATTGTTATGCAGCACGCTTGAATATGTTATAAAGACAATACATGTCCAGATAAGGCTTGTCAGTACAGGGAACATAGCTTCAAAAGCTTGAGAATCTCATTGCACGAATTACAACGATCTATGATTTATGCCTTTTAACTAAAATTTATATCTAATGGAAATATTCTTCTTACAAATATGGCCTGCCCATATCTTGCAAATAAACCCAAACACAATTTATTACCTCAAATTGCTTTTTGTTTTATTGAATATTCTTTTCCTATTGCTCTTGTTGGGTCAGCTCATGTACCTCATTTAACTCATATACCTATATTTAGTATACCTCTGAATTATGCTTAAAATTGCAGTTTTAGTTAGTTCGGTTCATTTGTATTTCCTGGCTATTGCATTTGTGTGAGATGAATGAATACATTAAATAATGTCAACGCCTATTTGGATGTTGTAATTGCATGAACGAATTCGACATAGTTGACCAAGCCCTGATCATTGACGCGACCGACCAAGAGTTCGTTCATCTCATCTTTGGTTAGACGCTCGCCACAGCTGGTCAGCACACGTGCAAGCCTGGCCGCTGATATATAGCCAGTATTCTGCTCATCGAAGAATCGTAAGCCTAGTATTAGCTGTTCGGCCACCGTGCCTGGCCCACTCTGCTTAGCGACTGTCCGAGCCGTTGAGCCAATACTCGCATAGATCGCCATGACCTCGTCGAAGGGAACGCGTTCGATGTGGCCAGCACGCAACTGTTGAACATGTTGACGTATGCATCTCTCGGTGGGATTGGCGCCCAGCACTCGCAGACAGTCGCCCAGCTGCGACAGTTCAATCTTGCCATCGCCATTCTTGTCGAAGTGCTGGAATAGTTGTCGCATACGTTTGAGCTGAGCTGGTGACTCCTTATTGGCCATCTTGTTGATGTTGATGATTGCTGACGATACTGCGACTGAGATTGAGCTTATGTTTCAAACTCTTGGATACGCATTTTCTGCTCAGTTGCTAGCCTAACTGTACAGACAAACTGGAATCCACTTATGTGATTGGGGAAAACAAATTTACAAACAATTTTGACATGATGACAGCTAAACGAACCGACTGACAGTACACATTTGAATAACTCACAACGCAAACACTCGAAGCTTGCTCGACAATCACGAATTTCTTTTGATATAAACTATATATATATTAGATATAATACTTTGTTAGGGATATATAGAAAAGACAGAGGGAAATAGTGTGTGAAACTGTGGTAGTTCTTTGAGAATTCTTGAGCTGGAATACGTTACTATTGTAACCTGCTCAATTTTAACAGATATTAAAAGCATCTACATTTAATGCCTGAAATTTATTTCTTATAAGTCGAACAAGATTTGTTGCTCTTAAGACTATAATCAATTTTTATCTCTCATAACAGCAGCTGTTTATGAGGTTGAGTGAGGTTAACTGTTTGGTTTGAGTTTGATTTCATGAAGCATCGACATAATAGCTCTAAAGCCCTAAAGCCATGGCCTAAATGTGCTAAGTACCTGAATACCTGAATTTGATCCCTGTTTCATGTCATCTCTGATTGCTAAGCCCACAAAATCCATGACAGCAAAATTAGTGGCTCTGAATTGTATGAAAATATAATTTTTATTGGCTTGTAGCTAACAACTTTGTATCATGCTAATTGAATTTATTATTATTATTAATTTAATTTATTATTATTATTTATTTCATTTAATATACTGTTATTAACAATTTATTATTATTTATAAATGCAAATTTTTTTAATTTTATTTATTTGTTCAAGCATTAGAAAATTAAATTAAAATTGAATTAAATTTTGTTATTATTAAATAAACTTGCATGAGAAATCTGAGAGAAGATTGCTTTGAGGTAACTACAAAGTAGTAAAGATAAAGATGCAAGATTTAATTGTAAAGACAGCTGTAATACTAATTAAGACACTTTCTAAAATAAATAAAATAAAATAAATAAATAATTTAGAATATACATAAATTATTTATAAATGATTCCACAAAGCTAAAACTTTATTTACTCTTAAAAAAAAATAAATAAAATACATCTATAGGAGGCATTGATTACTTTGAAATTTGTTTGACAGCTTAAACAGAATAAGTATTTCTTCCTGACATTACTGTCATTGTAAATGCTGCCAAAACCCTTTGAATAACTAAAATTACAACATAAAGCATGCAGTCATCTTAGCCAACAAAGCAGTAATAAAAAAAATCGAATTTCGTAATGCAAAAGTAAATCGAGTAAAATCGTAAAATGACGCGTGGATCGAATTCGGAACTTTTTAGTGTTAGTCCAATGCGTATGACCTTCTATGCACCATACGATCGCACACAGAAACGTTTGATCACGCTCTTGAATCCAACCCAGGAACTGCTGCTCTTCAAGATACTGACGAATGCGCCATGGCAATATAATGCCATACCGAACTGTGGCTTCATCGAGCCATACAACATAAGCGAGATTTCCGTCAGTCTGCATGAATTTGAGTTCGATCCAGCTCAAGAATATTGCCATCGCGTTTGCGTTCAGTGCATTCGAGCGCCGCCATGTGAATGTTTGAATAACCAAACGATTCTGTGCATATTCAAGCAAGTTCGTCGCTCCAAGATACACAATGTTCGTGTGTCCATCGATCTGAAACCCAAGCCCTTATGTATACCGCAGCATGAGCTGGAGACCATATTGCAGAGCGACGTACAGAAATTGCTGTGGAATTTGCGGCCCATAGACACCGACTATATGGCGCAGCTCAAACAGGTGATCATGTGCAGAGACCGAAAGAAGCGCTGGGGCTGGGCACGCAAGCTAATGGTATTGCTTACCATAATATCGGTTGGATTGGCTGCTGGTGAGATTTATAACAAAATTAAGTGAAACTATATTAAGAGTTGTATTTTAATATCTTAGGAATTAGATTATGAAGAAGGCTAAGTGGGTTAGGTTTACTTTAACTAGTTGAACTCTTTTATAATAATATTTAATGAAAATTTAATTCTTAATATGATTATTGGCATCATTAATCATTGCCAATATCATCATTGTTAAGCCTGAATATTTTTCTGTTAGGAGATATAGTTTTTGGAGAGCTTGAAATGCTTTTGTATAAGGTAAGATAATTTTTATACCCTAAAATGAAAATTGAAGTTGAATAGATGAAAGTAAACAAGTCCGTCTGCCTGTCTGTCTCTCTAAATAAATATATCGGAACCTTTAAAGACTAGAGCAAGTTATAGCAATAACAGCTCCTCTAGCATAAATAGCAAAGTTCAACTTTCTCTTTACATAGTTAATTGCTTAAGAAACTATTCTCAAAATTTCTAAACTTTACTTACAATTAACATAATTTTTAATGAAATCCTCACGAACTCTCAACTCAATTCTTTTCAGCTTATTTTCACAATAATAATAATTCCTCAGAAATGAGCACGGATATTTGTGAAAATTGACCTGGAGAAGTATTAGCTGCTATTTGCCAATCATAAAAAAAAAAGATAATAATAATATAACCCAAACGACGGCATGGAGCTATCAGAATTGCATGTTTGCTTTTATTAACATTTGGATTTATATGTTGTTAAATTAAAGTTATTCTGTTTAAATACATTTCGCATGCTGAAGTCAAAGGCAAAGATAAGCGTCATCTAGTCAAGAGCTGGGACAAAGTTCAACTCTTAATTGGCAACTCTTGTCGTTGCTAGTTAGCTTTGTGTCGTCGGCACTAGATCAGTGCAGAGCACACTCCATAGCCATAAGGTTGGTTTTCCGTGTTCCCATTTGTTGACTGATTGATGACATCCCAGTGCTGATTAGCCAACAACAGCGGCTGCTGCTGCTGCTGTTTGCATTGAGTGTTGGCCACAAAACAACTAACAGCGCCGCCACAGCGACGACCACGACCACGACCGCAACCATTAGCAACCGCAATAACAATACCAGAGTGCACTACGCTAATCACAGCTGGATGGCAAATGATCTGGTTAGCCTCAGTTTAATAAAAAAACATACCAAAAGCATTTATTGACATTTCGGGTATGAAGATTTAAAGTAAAGCGTACAGACTGATGTAAATTTCGGTAAGTCAAAGCTTTAAATTAGTCAAAACTCTTCATAGAACATGTAACTAAATCTCTGCTTAAACATGCAACAGCTGTGCCCACACAGATTTCGCTCGATCAAGAAAATAATGTTAGGAAGGCGGACGCGTCTAATCCATTTAACGATTAATGGCTAGCCACACGGCTAATGCGAATGTGAGCATATAAATAACTAATCAGGCTGTCATGTGAACACGGGCTAATGACATCGTTCTTATTTAAATCACACAGCTCAATCAGCTGAACGAATATATACGATATGGCGGTCGAAGAGCTCAGCATGGGCAATTAGTCGCACATGGCGTATGCGTAATGTGTGTTTTATGTTTCCTCTGTCTGTCTGTGTGTGTGTGTGTGTGCGTGTGTGTGTTTGTATGTGTTGGGAAAGTTCGCGCTGTTCGGTGTTTATGAAACATTTCAACCTTTGAGCTCGTGTTCGTGGGTTCATCCAATTGCATCCCGTGCTCTTTGGCCATAAATTCGTATATTTTTTATGTATTTCCATTTGCGATACGCCGGATAGCTGCAAAGGCTGCAGCTCGATAGCCTTGCACTGCTAACCCATTTGTATATCAATTTTCCCTTTTTGCCATACTTCTGGCTGTCACCAATATCCCTGACTTATTACAGCGCAGCCATGCACTAGAGCCGCTGCCTTTGCCTCTTTCCAGCCGTTGGTCAAGTAAATGATGCTTTCAGTCTTGTTTTTAATTTCCTGCTCAGTCGCCGTTCTGCATTCACCAAAGGTGGGCAAATAGAATCTTTGACAGCTTCAAGCACAGCAGCTGTAACCATTTATAACTCAGTCCATGCTCCTCTCTTGCCGCCTTGCGATGCTCAAGCGGAGACTGCGTGGGTTTGTAATTCCATTTGTTTTTGCCGTCAACATTTTTAATGAGTTCCACTGCAAAGGAAAGGAAAGTCCAGACAGTTGCTCTTGAGCTAAAAAAAAAAATTAATAAAAATTTATGTTTATGTCGAGATGAACATGCTAGGCATAAGATGAAGCTGAGCTGCAGTTCTATGGCGAGTCCTAAAAGAATTTTTCATTTGTCAAGCAAACTGACTTATCAGAGAAATTTCAATCAAATGGATGAGTTTTTTAAACTTATATCTCAAGTATATGTCAAATAAGAAATCATTAAAGATTTAACATTTTATAGAGCATCCTGCAGTCAGTCATAATTCAGACACTCCCTGCTTCTACTTTAAATCATATTTTGAAGAATTTTACGTTCCATTTGAAATGTTGTTGCCAACAAATGCTTTTTTGTTAATATATATATTGTTATTGTTAATGGATTTGTGTGCAATGTGAAACTTTGGCTAAATTAAAAAAATAAGTTGTTAGCAGTTCAGCTTGTGCTTGGCAGTTGGGCTGAGCAAAAGGGGAAGCAGCAACTGAAACAAACTAGGAACAAACTGTGGCAAGCGCAAAAGTTAATGACATTTTAATTTATGTTGCACTGTGTGCGAAAAGTTGACCTAGAAAAAACATTAAACTCTTACATACATATATATATATTTGTGTGAATAAAGTGTTGTGGGCTATGTTAACCGGCGTTGCATGGCCTAACAAATTTCTTTGCATGTAAATATGAGAGACTATCTTATAAAGTCCTGTTTGGACTGACTGGATTTGTGGTATTAGATACCTTATGCTAAAAGTACTCTTCTTTTCCGTATCTGAACAAAGCAGAAAGTAAAGCTCGATATAAATGAAATATGAAAAACAGGGATAAATATAAGCAATGCCTGGAACTACCATTAAAATTGTCATGTTAGGTATAAAGGATTAGAATCTTAAGTAATAAATAAAATAAATAAATAATTTAAGTCTTCAACTCATCAAATGTTAACTCGTTTATTCTTAGAACTCTCAATAATATGTAAATAAAGTTTAAAAAAAAAATTAGAATTCCTTTGTCAAAAAAAGTAAACTTTGAAAAATCTGAAAAATCTGGCTACACGATTGAACTCTCAAAATTTAACAAATCAAAAAAAAATAAATAAATAAAATACAAATCAAAATGTAATTCCAAGCTCTAGGTCTAGTTGTCACAGTAATTGTATAGTATCTGTTTCATATAAATAAAGTAAATTAAATTTCTAAATTATATTCGATTCGTAATACAAATCAAATTATATTTAATTAAAATAATTAAAAATTAGTTTTTAACAACATGTGCCTCTGCCCCGCCTGCGCGTGTATAGATCATTGTTGTTGCCCCCTTCAGGTGAAAGTTCAATTTCTTGTTTTTTGGACCATGTTACATGCGGTAATAGGTATAATAGCGCTATTTTTATATCCCATCGGTAAGTGTTTAAATGTTGTATAATTTAATTAGACTAACTTTAATTTGCTTTCAGCCTTTCAGGTACCATTCAAATGGCCTTTGCTTACAATACTCGTGGTACATCTGATGTCTGGAATCATGATGTTTATATCCATTATATATGTAAATCAATTTTAATACTTAAAGAGCTTAAATGATATTTCCTCTTATTTATTTCCTTTCCTTTTAGCAACAACGCCATGTGTTCCTCGTTGGCCTTATAAGTAGCTGCATAATGCCTGTGTTTTATGTATATCTCATATATCTACCAAGTAAGTTGAAGCATTTGAAATACTTTAAATAAGAAATGAATTATATATATTCCATTCGATTTCAGTTGTACAAATATTTTTTACCATTGCTGGCTGCAGATTTTATAAAATGGGCATGGGCGATTCTCTTTAAGTTTAAAGTAAATTCGAAGCATACAAACAAATTTATATATTTTAATGTGTCTGATATGTGAAGTTAGAGGCGGGAGTATGGATTATATAAAAATAAAGATCGGGCGAATAATAATTCTAGCTAAATACAATACAGAACAGCTAACATGCATGTCCATTAGCTCTAGTCTTAAAGCCTTGCCAAGGCTAATGACATAGTTGGCACACACTCACTCACACACTCACTTTGGGCTCAGTTGAGAAAGTTCATTAAGCTGATGTAAGTTAATTAAAACGCAAACGGACAAACTGACAGAATGATATAAGTGCCAAAGACTGACAGGGCAGGGCAGGGCAGGACAGAGCCTGAGAGGTTTTGCCTGACACAAATCGGCGCAGCGAGCAGAGAGCCAAGGGAGGGGGGCAGGCAGCTGCATAATGACACTTTGCACCGCAAACAGACGATTCAATGTCCTGGCCAGAGTCAAGTATTCCGTGCCTGCAACATGTGTCAATTGGCTTTGAGCAGCCGCTGCTGTGCACCTGGGCAACCAACCCCATTTGACTTTGCAACCAATTTACTGTTGCACATCAATTGTTAGGCACTTAACAACCCGATCTCCCACTCTCTCTCTCTCTCTCTCTCTAACCACATCTTGAGCTGTTTTGGATGGTAATGAGTCTGTGACGGATCAATAAACAGCAGACCAGACCAGATATAGCCACGCACGTTTGTGAAGTAGTGCAAATTACCTCTTCTCTGAGTTACAGAGTTAGATATGTAATTGAAAATCAACTCTGCATCACTCTAAATCTCTTTTTCTTCACTTAAGCTCCAGATGCTAGATTTACACCTTTAGCCTAGTTGGCACAGCTGTAAGGCTTAAAGTACAACTCGCCATAATTAGTAATATAAAACTAAAACTCGGTAAACTCTATACACCTGCCGTCAAGATATTCTTCTCACTGCATTCTATATATATATATATTTAGTGACAAAAATTTATAAAACCTTCAGACGGCATATTGGAACAAAGCTTCTACAAAGTAACTTTAGCTAAAGTTTTGTATGCCGCGCAGCTGACGCCCAGCCACGCCCACTGCAACGCACCTTGCACAATTGTTGACTCTTGCATTAATTATAATTATTAAGTGCAGCAACAGCAGCAGCAGCAGCAGCTCAAGCAACACACGCACACACACACACACACACACACACACCCACACATTCACAAGCCACAAATTTAATTTAGCTTTATTTTTGGTTGCCTAAAGCTTTTCTTTGTTGTTGTTGTTGCTTTCGTCGCTGCCACAATTTGGCGTGCCCCCAAAGGTTGCCAACATTTTATGCAGCTTGCAACGAAAGCCATAAAAGGAGGTAGCAAAAAATATATATGGGAAGGAAACTGTGATGAGTTTGAGGAACATGGAAATACCCTAAGTGGAATGAAAGTAACTTAGATATATCTAAAGTGAAATAAAAAATAAAATATATATATATAAATATTTAAAAAACTATTTATAATTACAGAAAAATATTTAAAATACAAAAAATTAATTAAAAATCATTTGCTTGTTTAAAAGTTATTAATCTCTGAGTATTGCAGCTGTTTATCGTCTCAGTTACCATTAACTACGCAATACACCTATAAAACTGACAACAACTATTAACAAAATCACTTTAAGCTTTCACTCATTTGCTTAAATATCTCACCTCATCTGATTTGAGTACCTCTATAGAACACAAATTTACCTGTCAAATTTTCATACCAATCAACTAATATGCCAACTTTCACATTTTGTTAAACCAATTATAATAATAACAAGAAACAAGTGAAACGATGCGTTTACTAAAAATACAAATGCACAACACACACAGACACACATCTACACACACACACACACGCACAGTGAGTGCTTGTATGCGTGTGCTCCCATTTCTTGTTCTGTATAATCGATGTTTCCATGCGCACTTTTTGCCTTTAATTTTCATACTCATTTTCTTCGTTTAGTTTTTCAGTTTGCATGCTTTTCAACATGAGCTGCTTTAAAGCTGCTTGAAGAAAATATTGTATATATAAAATATTTAATTAATTGGAATATTATAATCATAAGTGCAGACAATTGTGTAGCAAGGATTAGTCTTTAATTATAATTTTAAAAAATTTTAATATATATTTATTTTTTAAATCAATTAATTTAAGGTACATAGTATTGTAAAAGTACAAAAATCAAAGTCCAGAAAATATTAAAGATAAAATTGTGAATCATTTAATATATATCTAGTATGCATAAATTTTTGTCTATTTTGTTTAACTTGCGCTTAAAGCATTGCGATTTTCTTTTTTTGCTGCCTTTTGCTGCCTGCTCCAGAAAAAGAAATAAAAATAGATTTTTCATATTTGTATTTGGGTCTGTGTGAGTTAAGCTGTCAATTGATTGTGCATGTAAATGTATAGGTGCAAATGGCAGCAGACGGCTTTGCTGTGGGCTACAAATATTGACAAGAGTTTCGTTTTGTTTTGTCTGAAAGGTATTTTAAAATATTTATGCAACACAATTGTATAAAAAGTTAGTCAAAAGTCATAACATTTTGGATTGAAAGTAAAAAACTGTTGTGATTACATGAAATATATAAATATATAATATTATACAAAATAAATAACTTAAGCTAATAAACCAAGGTTACAAAAAATAAAATATAAAATGAGGAAATTCAAATCGTGTTCAGCTGGCGGCACTAATGTGCTAAAAGTGTGCTGTGTGTTGATATCGGCAAAAACTAGCAAAAACAAGTAAGAAAGCTCTAGTCGGCGGTACCCGACTAGGAGATCCCCTGAACCCTGCGAAGAGCCGATACTCCAAACATTCTATGCTTATTTAACATATACATGTATACAAGCAATACATGCACACACACATACACACACATATACGCACGCACGCATAAGCACGCGCTCTGCTGACTGCGCAGTTAGCGCAGCGACAGAGCGTGGGCTGCGCTCATAGGCTTTACTATGGGAAATTAAATGTTTAATAACTTCTTTTGTAGTTGGACGTTCTTAATCAAACTTTCAGAGCGTAATTCTGTCATTTATATGTGTATATTTGCCAAAGCACAAGTCTCTAGTATTTGAAATACGGATTTTACAAGTTTGGGGGGAAAGGGAAGGAAAGGGGGGTGGTATCAAAAATTTGACAAAAATCAAAATTGTATAAACTCTATATTATACTGAATACAAAATTTTGAGACTCTAGCTCTAAAGATGCGGGAGATATAAATTAATAACTGCGTTTCGATAACGTTTTAAATCGATAACATTAAAACGATAAAAGTTATCGAATTTTTGAAACAAACTCGATCTGCGCGTGCTATACACGGACCTACATAAAAAATTTCAAGTCTCTAGCTCTTATAGATTCTGAGATCGACGCGTTCAAACATACGGACAGACGGACAGACGGACAGACGGACAGACGGACAGACGGACAGACGGACAGACGGACGGACGGACAGACGGACAGGGCTAAATCAACTCAGCTCGTCGCCCTGATCAAGAATATATATACTTTATGGGGTCTGCCACGCCTCCTTCTGCCTGTTACATACATTTTAACAAAACCATTATACCCTGTTTTCCCATTTTCAATGGGTTCAGGGTATAAAAATAGTGAAAACAAATTAAAGCTTGACCGGAGCTCAAAGACAATATGTGGGTCATGTGATTAGAGGGCAGCCATAGAAATAGCCAGAGCGGTGTTCTCGGCAAAACTGAAAACCCAACAAATGCGGCTGGCGAGTTATTTAGAAAACCGCAGAATGCAGAATACAGAATGCAGCAAGTGTGCCAATTTTCACATATGTATACACACACAAACACACACACACACACAACAAGCCAAACAAGTCGATAACAAAAACCAAAATCGGTGTCAAAATGCTAAAGCCAAGAATTTTAAGTGCATTTCAAGGTTTCAACTGTGCGCTCATTAAGCATACGCAACGTGGTACGAGTGGAGTGAAGTGCGTTCTACTGCCAACAGCCGTTGTTAATCATTGTGGTTTTTTTTAAATAAATATAGTACCATTAAATATGTTTAAGTAATCTGATCTAATTATCAAATGCAGCAGAATTCTAAATAAATAAAATATTTTCTAATTGCAAAATAAATTCTAGGGTAGATGCTTAGTATTTGGATATTTAAACTGAAATAAATTTTTAAACTATTTGAGAAAATTTTAAAAAATAAAAATAAAATTATATATTATATACAAATAAATTTTATATAATTTTAATTTAATTTTTAAGTGAATATAATTTTTTTTAAATAATTTTTAAATGAATCACAAGAACATATGATCTTAACTATATAGATAAGTATATAGATATATACTATTTATTTGATATTTGTAAAATCTAAACAGAAATTTTGTATACATTTACAAGCCCTCTCCCTCTCTGACACTCTACCTAATCCATTTACCATTCAAATTGCTAAATTAAAGCAAACTTAAAAGTTAAATTAAAAATACAAAAATAAAAAAAAATACTTTACAGCCACACGACATAATAAATGCCGCAACACTAATTGCGTGGCAAATGATATAATGCGCTTAATTATGTAATTCCTCTAAATGTTGCAATGTTTTCGCTGCGGTAAAATAAAACTAACATAAAACATTCACACGCTTCACCACACTCCAAATAAAAAGTTCAAAGCAATAAATTTGATAGAATAAAAATTTAAAATTTAAATCTTTTGCAATCAAATCAAAAAAAAAATTGATTTGACTATGCAGATTGATGAATGGAAGATTGAATGCGAAACAGGCGGCAAATGCACTTGAGGCTTATGCTTGTCTGTCTAGTAGTATGTCTGTCTGCCTGTCTGTCTGTCGACAGCTCGTCTGTCAATCAACTCGTTGTCAAGTGTGCTCTTGGCGGCTGTCTGCCATTGATGGCATGACATGTGTGCAGCGTGTCAACAAACCTGTAAATCAACAGATACAATCGAGAAACTGCTCAGCTATATGGATATATAGACTAAAGAATGAGCTATGGGTGCATATAGGTATATACCTGTGACAGGCTAGAGTTAGGAAAATGTGTTGTTAGCTCGAGACTGCTCCATGTTTGTATCTAATTATATATAAGGATGAGCTATAGAATGAGTAGATCTGATAGTAGTATGTATATATGATTTAGTTGTTTGTCTTTATTAAAAAATTCAAACAAATTTTTGAATATTATAAATCAAAGTTACCAATTCTTGTGCATTTGGTCTTGAGTTTTTCTTGTTTCTTTCTTTTTCTGCAATTGTCTCCAACGTTTACATAGTGCGTCGTCCCCATAGAGCATTATTATCGCCAATCTCCTCATTTGGCTGAATCATATTTTGATTCTTATCTTCAAAATTGACATCAAAAGCACCCTTAGATGGAAAGGTATTAAGATATGAAAATATAACTGAATAATAAAGAAATACCTGGTTAGGTGCCACAGGTCCGGCAGCATTTCCATTATTTGGTTGATCTATTTGTTATCAAATATTAAATTGGATCAAATATACTGATTAATAAATATCTATTTCAATATCAATTACCTCCAAAGACCACAAAAGGTGTGGTGTCCATATTCAAATCTCTGGTTGCATAGTCACAGCCACCGACAAAGCCATTCGGCTGCTCCGATCTATATATAGGCCTCTCCAGTGGGCGACGTCGCAGCGGGAGCTCCTGACGCATCTGGAAGCTCTGACGGCGCGGCATGGCCTCCTCCTCGAACATTTCCATCTCCAGCGATTGCTTCTGACGCATTTCCCACTCCAATTTCATGCGCTCATTGTCAGCCTCACGCTTACGAAGCTCTGCAAATGTCATGAATGAGGAATTGTTTCACATTTGTGTTGAGCTGCCTACCTTGACGCAAGAGCTGGGTCTCACGCTCATAGCGAATTAGCTCAAGCTGTTGCTCCAGCTTTTCCTCCTCCTGCTTCATTTCGCGCTTGAGAGCTGCGCTCTTGGCTTTATAAAGTAGATGCAGCTCCTTCCAACGGGAGCCGTACTCATGATCGAATGAATCTGGTTCAGCGAAACGCGGTCCAAAGCTGCGCTCCTTGTTGAATTGGCTATTCTTATTGATGGACTTTTCGGGAAATCCATTACATTCATCGGTCAGCTCCTTGGGCTCCACGACGCACGGACGCAGCGCGGCAGTCAAGAAGAAGCACTTCTCCTGGCACATGCGCAAGCAAATGTTTGCCGACGATTTCTTAGCAAACTCAACGGTGCCCTCGCCCAAATGATTGCCACGATCATCAACCGTAATGGTTGCCCGCTCGACAGGCCCAAAGACTTCGAATGCCTTGAAGAGCAACTCATTGGAGACGAAAGGTGACAGATTGCTGACACGCATCGAGGTAGCACTTGCTGCAAAACGAACACGCAGCTGTCGCCCCTGGGCAGTGATGCCATCCAAAGCGCGCTTGGCCTTCTCGGCATTGGCATGATAATCGATCTTGACGAACGCAAACTTCTTATCGGGGCCAAAGAAGATATCGCCCAGTTCACCGTACGGCTTAAACAATTCACGCAAGCCCTTCTCCTTTTGCAACTCAGCACCCAAATTACCAACATACAGCCGATTGCGGCCCGAAAACTTAACCTCCTCCTCATCATTGATAGCAGCCAGCTCTAGAGTGGGTCCACTAATGTTGCGCAGGCGCTGAGCTATGAAGTACTCATCGCTACGCTGCATATGATTCTTGTGGCTATTAGATCCGCCTGCATAATAGCCAACACCGCTGCCACCGCCTGCGTGGGAATAACGACCGCCATCACCATCAGCACCGTAAGCACCCCCACCATAGCCACCACCACGCGATCCACGGTTGTTGTAGCGTTGCTCTCCCTGAGCACCAACATTGCCAGCAACGCGAGCACGATAAGCTTTAAAAGCTTGAGCCTCTGCCTCCTGCTGACTATTACCAGGAGAATTATCATCATGAACCAGAATACCGTCCTTAGGACTCTGTAAGCAAGGCACCCAAACATATAGTTATATAGATACAGTTTATATATATAAATGGTATATACGGAACAAACTACTATAGAATATATATATATTTATATATATCTAAAGAGTAATCTTCTTTTATATTTGAGCAATCGAAATTCTAGACTTACTTCATTACTGTCCCAACGTTGATTGCCCTCCCGAGTGCGCATTCTGGGTTTCTTTGGAGCAGATTCCCGGCTGTCGGGCTCAACGCGACGGTCGTCTGCATTACGTTTTCCATTGGCATTGGCATTGGCCTTAGCTAGAGCTAATGGATTCGGTTCCAATTCGTTCACAGCAATGGTATTTTCCATTTTCAGAGTAAAAACACAGAAAATTAAATGAATTCGCACTAATTAGAGCTGCCTCAAGTGATTGATAGAGCTCGACTGACGATTTTAGATGTCAGCAGCTTTTCGCTTGCAAACGCAATGCCTACTATTTTCTATATATTTTTCAACAGAACTTTGATTTATGCATATATTTGACAGATTGCTTCGATTGATAGTTGGGATTTCTTATTTTATCGAAATTATGGCTAACACGATATTCACATTACATACACGAGACATTTATATGAACAAATTTAATGTTAAGTTGCATGAGTCCTACAAAGAACTCATCAAATCAAGCTATAATCGTAAAACTACACGCGCACACAATTTCGATATGTTTTACTTGTGTTTTTGATGGATTTGGTCACTCACTTTTGAGTTTTTTTTTATTACAGGGCATTGAATTTAATCACTAAATACAACACATAAATGATAAACTACTGAATCACGAGACACTCGACAATTTTTAACATCGCATCCCATACACACACAAATTCAAATGTGTGTGTGTGTGCGTGCACTGCACAAGATTGACCAACTTCCAAACGTTTGGTTTTTACAATTTCTGCAGGCAGCTAAAGTTTCGCATTCAGGCACACAAATGCTCATATACATGTGAGTAACGGTAAGTGATTGTAAGTGTGTGTGTGCACGCTCGTCGCTCTTCTTTATGCGCCTCAACGCTTTGCTACCCTTTCCACAAATAATAAGTAAAATGTTAACATTTTGCATGAGCATGAGCATGGCAAACTCTTTCAACAGTTTGATATACCCTACTCTTGCAAGAGAAGACTTGGGACCTCAGCGAGCAAATTTCAATTTTTGTGCGCTGCTGCTGGTGCGAATATGCATATATATTGGAGAGAGAAGAGAGCGGAGAATAAATACGTTTGAGAGAGAAGAGATCGGAGAATAAGCATATGTATATGTGTAGTTGTATAGAAGGGTTTCATACATGTACATAAACCGACCATTACGGCCGAGCGCTCGCCACTGTTAAAAGACACTTTAGGTTATGCTTTTAATGTTAATTAACAGGCTGTGTTGCCAACCCTTCAGGGTTGCGACACGCCAGATCCACTGCTTAAAAAAGCCAGAAATAGCTAGAAAAAAATTGTTAGGTCTAGAAAGTAAACTTTTTACGGTTTAGAGGAATTTTTGTATAAATTTTGATATCGACAGGTATAATATACATCGAAATCGGTCAACATTGTATAAATTTGAGTTTTTTTAGTTTGTTATTCCGCGAGCCCCAACTCTCTGGGGATCGGCAAATATCAGAAATGTTCTTCGAACACATACATATAAACAAAGTTAACAATTAATTTAAAGTCAGATATTTGTAGAGAGTAGAATGTCGTACGAAATATTTATGGTAGATAGTTTTGGAATTGTTGTTAGTGGCAGTCTACTATAGAATTGAAAATTGTTTTTGGACGAATAACAATTTCGTTATTTAAATCTTTTAGAATTTTGGAAAGCATGTCTTGGAAACAACCTTATAAACAAGTGCTAAATTTGGTTTGTAAAATGTC
This sequence comes from Drosophila nigricruria, assembly GCA_037075265.1. NCBI lineage: Eukaryota > Metazoa > Arthropoda > Insecta > Diptera > Drosophilidae > Drosophila > Drosophila nigricruria. The sequence goes on along the minus strand of JBAMCI010000150.1, from coordinate 11,975,615 downwards.
ACCGAACGGCAGAACTTGTGAGAATTATTTAAGAAAGGAGCATCCGGAGTGTTTTCCGGCCCCATCTATATATCATGTAATACGGGAATTGCCAATAAAGGCAATGAAGTTTTTGTTCTCGAACCATCAGCTACGTTGTGAACACCAATTTGCATGTCCCCATAAGCGACCTCATCATCAACAGCATTGTCCACATCACTCGGGCTGCGGCTCTCTGACTTTTCACGATCAAGATTACTCCGTATTGAGTGGTTTCTTAAGGAGTCTTGTACTACTAGCAATCAGTATCGGTATCTTATATGCTATATTTAAGGCTGTTGCCCAAAGACGCGGTTCGACTCAGTAAACAGATCCAATAGAACAGTTCATGAGTGAAAAAGAAGGGAGTGAACGAACAATAGAACAAGATGGCAAACTCTAATACAGGACATTCGTCAAGTACATACAAGTTAACAGTTCGTATTACTCTCATTATAATAATACTCTCATTATATAATATTTATTACTCAATACAGGTGCAATTACCACTCTCCGGATATCAAATTAGTTAGACAAATATTCTGCTTCTATGCGATATAATTACAACTATTTCGGATATTAGCAATGGATATTATAAATGATCTAAAACAAATGGTTGTCCAAACGTTGACGAGCAAAGTTTTCAGTTAAATTTGGCCAATTGTTCCGGTGAAATTGTAAAAATATCAATAAACTATTCAACAATTCATAAGTTTCACCTTTCAGGCTCAAATCCTTATTGAAACACACAACTACCTTGCACACAGTTTGCAGTCTTGCAGGGTATACCGAGTCTTAGTTACATTTGCCTCATTATGTTGCATATAGGCCAGGCCGACAATATTTTAATTTGGCCAAAGCTCGACGCAGCCAGCGGCCATTCAGTAGACTGCAACGTCTACTGCTGCTGCCGCTGCTGTTGCTGCTGCTGCTGTTGCTGTTCCTGTTAGTGCTATGTGTCCTGCTCTGTCTGTTGTCTGTTAACCGCAATAATTTATGCCTTTGAGCCGTGTTTGAGTCAAAGCCTTTGTGTGTGTGCGTGTGTGTGTGTGTGTGTGTATGAACATAATTTTGCCTATTAAAGCAAAACACTAACAACGCTTATCATTACAAACATCGCCATGGCAAGCAGGCGGGCGGGCAGGCCACAACAACAATCAGCTTCGCTGCGCTGCGATGCGCATCCTTTCGTCGACGCCATTTTGTTTAGTTAATGCTGTGCATGAGTGTGTGTGTGTTTGTGTGTGTGTGTCTTCGCCTCGCACTTCCTAATACAAAAAAGCGACTTTTCAGCACAAAATTTTTAACAAAATTAAAATATTTATGTTGCCGACGTGCTTAATGCCTCGCGCTGCTGCTGCTGCTGCTGCTGTCGCCGCTCCGGATACTCTAGCAACTACACCCTGCTGCTATGTGTGAGTGTGTGTGTGTGTGTGTGTGTGAGTGTGTGTGTGGGTTGTTATGCGTACATGTTCATGGTTATGTGCAGCGTTGTCTGTATGAGCCTTAGCATACCCTACTTTGCACAGAAGTTAAACATGAATTTGTTGTTGATCTACTGGGAATTAGTCAAAGTTGAATTGTTGCCAATATCCTTAAAGTATTTTCTTATATTAAAGTGATTAAAGGTTAAGGTTTAAGCAATTCGAATTCATATATGTCCCTTCTTCACTTCACTTTAAGCTTTTAATTACAATTGCTTCCATCAAACACTCCAGATTTATTCTCATATGAAACTTTTAATTAAAATATCATTTTGCCATAGGGTATTGGCAATTCGTTATGAAGACTGCCGCTTGTTTATTTTAATGCAGCCGTTAAACAAAAGGCAATGTTTTTGCTGAGAGTCCGCAGCTTTGCTGTGCCGCGCGCCCGCCTCTCCCCAAAGGCAACAACATCATTGGATGCTGCCACTTACCATTTGCACTTTAGCAACATCATTTTGTTGCATCCACATGGATGGGGCAGCTATGTAGCTGCATGCCAGGCCAAACTGCAACTTCTCTCCACTTATATGAAAAACAATATATTTAAACATCAATTGTGGCATGCCCTGGGACATACTTCGGGCCAGCAAATACCCTAGCCGAACGTAAATGAAATGTTTGGTCATTTTTGTACAAATTAATTATGTTAAGCTTCAGCTAATGCATATTTTTTATTATACAAATAAATGAAATTTTTTAAAGTGTCATTAGGCCCGCAGCAGGAAGCCACAGAAACGAAAAGAAATGGAAAATGGATGAGGAAAAGGAAGAGGCAGCGAGGATCCTGCAAAAGGGAAGCAAAAGTAAATTAAGCACAATTCCTCGGGCGTAACTTGGGCGCAAGTTCCGTGCGGCCTTTTTTTTTCTTGGCAGCTCTCTCTCTCTCTCTCTCTCTCTCTCTCTTTCACTCTTTCCTACTCTGCTCTCTTCTATGTGATTCTTTTTTGTTTGGTTTTTCGTTTCAACGTCTGTTTTTTTAGCGCTTAAATTTATGGCTATTTTGGGACCCACCGCAGCTTCTGGCCCACGATTTGAGCTCTTCTTTGGGACTAGCCTCTGCTCTGCGCTGCGAACTCTGCCCTCTCGGGGCTTCAAGTTTAAATGAATGTTTTTAATTTTTATTTGACTCATTGAGAATTTAAAAAACAAATCAAATAAAGTGTGAACTCCAACGACTGTACATATATTTATTTTAATTTTTTTGCTTGTGGACTCAAGACTATTATGACAAAAAAAAAATTGCTGAGAGTCAGTTAGGCTACTCGCTAAGTTTTCTTACTCTAGCTAAACCTATTTTATTTTCACTTTATAATCTTCTTATAAGAACACATATACTCTCTCTCTCTCATAGAGCATAAATATTTATTTTAATTAAAAATTGATAATTCCATTTAAAAGTAATTCAAATTGTAATGCTCTCTTGATATAATGTTGAGTGAAAACATTGCTTTTACATATTTCCTTTCATTAAGTGCTTCAGTCAAGCACATTTTATTGATGCTATTTACAACTGCATCGAAACGAAGTCAAAATGATAAATACATTTGCTGTTTTGCGCATATTCCTCTGACCAGTTCTGGCCAGTTCTTGCTTCAGTTGCTTATCAGCAGTGTGTTTAGTAACTCTTTTATGGCTCCTGGCAATTTCACACTCGGATGCATTTAATTTCATTTTTTTTCTTTTCTTTTTCCCTTCCCGTATCTACGACAGACGGCAAATAAGCTGCGCATACGCCATGTAGTGCTGTCAGTCAGAAGTGGAAAAGAAAACTGACAAGTAAAATTCAATTCTATGACAAATGAACTGTAAAGCAGATGTCCAGCTGGCTGTCCATATGTGGTGCACTCCAAAGCACTCCAAAGTGCAGAACGAAGTAGAAATATAGAAAAACGAGAGAGAGAAAAAAAAGAACGGAAATTAAGCAAAAAGCCAATAGATGACTTCTACCAAGCGGAAATAGTTGAAATATTCAATAGGAAATTTGCCAAAATCGAAGAAACAATAAAACTAAAACGAAAGGAAAACGTTCATAGCAATGCACAAGTGCCCGGTGAGCGGTTTGATATATATCACGCTTTTGTTTTATTTGTATGGGCCACACGATGCAGCTCAAATTTAAACAACTAAAAGCATGTCTTCCTCAGCTCACACACACACAGACAGACAGACAGACGGACAGACAGATAGGGAGACGCGCAGACAGATATACAATGCAAGTGCTGCAAAAATGTCCAAAACTAAACCGTTGCGAGCACAGCAACAGAATCCAAAAGAAAAATTGAACCCAAAAACCTAAAAAAAAAACGCCAAAGCCCCAAGCCCCAAGCCCCGCTGGCTGTAACAAGAATGATGGAGAGTGTTTTGTGTCGGTGTGGCTGCAACCGCATTTCGCACAAATATTGACACATGTGTGGACACGTGGTGGGTGGCTGGTGGGTGTTGAGTGGTGCGGGCCAGTTGGAAGCCAAAACCAAACCAAACCAAACTAAACCAAACCAAACGCTGCGGCCATTAGATGATTTATAGGTCAGTTCGCGGCACCAGTCGCTGTCACAATTTCGCCCCACAAACAAAACAAAAGCGAAATTGAAAACGAAATCGAACAACAGCTCCATCGATTGACAGACGTGCAGCTAATCCCTGCCCCCAGTCCAATCCCTAGTAACCAAAACGTTGGCAGCTAGCAACAACGGCATTTCGTGCTGTTTGGCCATTGAAACCAACAATTTTACAGCGAATTCTTAAATGAACACGAATTGCACTAATTAAAAAATACTCCAGAGTTGTCCATTGCATTTTGGCATTTTACAAACTTGACATGAAAGGCTATTGGATTAGGTGTGAAGAGTAGACATAGGTCAAACCATTGCTGTATTCAGTGTTGAGACAAGGCAAAGACATAGGACTTATCAAGTGGTTCTTAAGCAGGGGTAACAATACAAATAAATCATGATTATATTAATAATTATAGTTGAAGTTTAAAAAAAATTGTTTGAAGAAGAAATTCTATCAAATATAAGACTCAATATACATTTCTTTATGTCATGGGAGCTTTAAGTCTGATAAATCATGTTTACCTTCAGTAATAGATTTACTTCAATTAATTTATATATATTATAAATTCGGATATACATATAAAAAATTGATAGCAAATTTTAATTTATATTAATATATAGAATTGCATTTAAAAATAATACATTTAAGTTTCAAATACTAAAAATATATATTTAAAAAATTTATAATTCAGTATATTTAAATTTAAAAATAATAATTTGTATTTTTAAATACAAAAGTTTTTATTTTGTTTATTTTATTTTTAAATAATATTTTTTTACTATCATGCTGCCCTCCTCTGTATGCAGGTTCGATTAATATGCAGTCAAATTGCAGAGCTGTCGATGCACACGCAGCTGCTCCATTCCAACGTTGATCTAGTACTGATATGCTCCAGGCACAAGCAAGATGAAGCCGAAGCGCAGAACGAACGAACAAACGAGCATGAGCAGAGGAGAGAGAGAGAGAAACGACACGAATGAACGCAATCTCTTTACATATGTAAGTCTATTAGCTGCTCTGCAATTAAAGTGCTCAATGAGGCGCTGGCTTGCAGGGGCCCAACACATATTTATTATTAAATATAACTAAATATGTATTAAAAATAATTAATAATTGTAAATATATTAAAAATAAACATAAAATGTAAATACTAATTGTTTTATATTAAACAAAGACAAATAATATATTATAAAATATAATTAAATAAATATATATAATATAAATAAATTGTAATTGTAAATTTATTGAATGTAAATATACAATTTAAAAGAAAAATTTATTTATAATAAATTGTTATATTTATAATTATTGTTATTTATATAATTATTGCAAAATATTTAAATCCGGACGCCAAAAACCACTTGGAACAGTTTTCTGTCAGCAAGGATCAAAAATTGTAAGAGCGTGGAATCAGTCTCTTGCCCGAAAGATGGCAAAAGGTATTGGGCTAAAATGGAGAATACATAATTTCATAAAATGTTTTACCTAATGCAAAGAATTGTCTTTAAATTGCACTAAAAAAAACGAAATTACTTAGTGATAGAATCAATATAAATAAGTTATTGATAATATAAGCAAGCATATATCTAGCCACATCGCAGCTAAGATAGGAAGAGTAAGTAATAAGACAGCAAAAACTAAGATCAAGCTAATGGCAATATCAGCAGACTCTGGAATCTTGATGCATCGACGTCAATGACTTCTTTTAGAGTTAGCTTAGATTCTCTTGTTTAATCTTAAGTTTGAATCGAACAAAAGCAAATAAAACACTTTGTTAAGATATGCAAATCTCAATCAAGTCTTACATGAGTAAATTTAACTTTAAATAATTGTTTACTAACTAATATATTTACTGAAATTGTAAACTATAAGAAAAAGTAAAAATTAATTTTGTTTTACTTTTATCTGAAATTTTATAAAAATTATACTTCAATATTTATGTCGAATAGTCAGATTTAAGGAAAGCTTTCTTACAAATTTTAAAGCCATTTTAAATCAAAAAATTATATAATATATATATGAAATATAATTATAATTTAATAATATTAAACCATATCTCTTGTTGTAGTCAATGGCAAAACACACAAAAGCAATTTTCTATGTGCGCATAACTAACCCAATTCGATTGCCGCTTGGGCACTAGAATGAACCTGTTGGTGGCTCCGACTATAAATTCTAATTTATAACAAACTAACAAAATAAGAATAGTAAAAAAGTAGAGAAAACAGAATTGAAATTAGAAATGTGTGTTGATTGGGGAAATTTTGTGACATTTGCTGCGCAGAGCAACGAACCCACCAACCCACCAACCGACCAACCCACCAACCGACCCAACCCAACCACTCGTTCTCTCAATGAGTTGGCGTTAGCTGAATGCATATGTATATTGTGTAACTGAATGTCCTGTATGTCCTTGTATCGCACACAGGCTAAGCTCCCTTTACTCATTGCCGGGGACTGGCGTGTATGAATATTCGTGTTTCACCTGCTCGTTTATTTGCTTGCATTACAATTACCAAAGGAGCAAAGGACCCAAGCGCCACATACACGTACGCAATTTGTTTGAACAGCATCTGGCCAAGAACACGCCGAGTGTTGAAGTGGGTGTGAGCTGGTTTTCGGGATGGGTGTGAGCAGGTGCGAAGGGTTGGACATCAACTGTAGTTGTTAGTTTGTCCTGTTACACAAACAAATTAATTTCGGACCAGACACTCCAAATGTTTGGCAAAATTTTGCCAAATGCTCCTAATTGAAATTTGTGTGCAGGTGTTGCGAGTGCCAAAGTGGGGCAAACTGGCACCTGAAGTGGGGGGCACGAACAGCCAGTTGTTGTTAAATCATTTAATATTAGCACGAGTAGGTCAAATTATGCAAATAATAATTATAGCATTGATGCATTGTAACAAAACACACTAATGTTTACAAATAATTATGCAAATAACAGAGAAATATTTGAGAGCAAAATAAAAATTGTTGAAGCGTGAAATTTGCAACTAATTGAAGAATATCTGTTGGCTAAAAGGGCAACTAGAATTAGTATATATGTTGAGGAGAGTATGAAAAATTATTTATTCAAAAGTATTTTGTATTGCAAAATCAAACTATTTAAATGAAGTTCAAATTATTTTTGATTTGTTCTGATTGATTGGGTAACTGCCTGAAGCTGCTTAATGTATAAAGTAAAGTATTATAGATAGATGAGAGAATGAAACTAGGTTAAAGGTTACAGATAGAGTGCCAAAACTTGTAGAGTATTTAATTTTCAATATTATTCATATGCTATGAATATATATATACATTTTTTTAATGTTTATTTAATCAACTTTATTATAAAATATAATTAATTATAAATTAGTTCAAGCTCTATGAATCAAATTCAATATTATACAAATATTAATTACTATTATTATATTATTATATATATATTAAATATTCATTATTATTATATTATTGTTGTAATGGAAGTTAGCAGCCCTATTTAAATATTATATCAATACTTAATACTTAACTCATTGCAACTTAACTCCCAAATAGTCCTTTAAGCAATCCACAACGCTTCATATCTTAGACCTAAGCACAGCTTCCACTTTGCCTACAATTTCTCTTTTAAAATAAATGAAATACGAACTCAGTCTATTAAAAACTCGCTACTTGCTCAATAAATACAGGAATATTCTTCAAGAAACTCTAGCCTAATTGAGCGCACAAAAGGCAGAGGCAGAGCAGAATCATAAACGACACGAGAGCAAAAGCCTTTGTAGTTCCATTTGCTTGGCACAGGCCAGCATGCAGTTATTTACGAGAAGACTATATGCTGTGCTCATATTTCATTTTATTTATTTGCTAGCGGAAGTTTTGAAGCGTCGCGCATACAGGATATTAAAAGGACACGTAGTCATGCATGTAAAGTGCCAACGGCAGCGCCACCTAGCGGCCACATACGCTACCTGTCGCCATGGACATGAGCCGCAATTTGTTGTTTTTTTTTTTCTTCTTATTTCATTTCAGTTTTGCTTTTTACTTGTTTAAGGTGAATGCTGTATGAGCGAGGGCATTGCTCTCTCTCTCTTTAAAAGGCAACTGCAGACAATTTTTATTTATGTTTTTTTTTTTCAGTTCTGGCCAAGTTTGAAAAAGTCGTTTCAACAAAATTTTAATTAAAGCTCTTAATGCATTTTTAAATGCCTGTCCAGGCAAGAGTTGTCGAGCGAGCGCACTGCAGCCTGCAGCCTGCAGTCTTGGCACACGCAATTTCAAAAGACCACAAACAAAACTAGAATAATTTTAAATATGCGCGAACTGCCGCGAAGGTTTCCAGAAAAAAAGCAACCACACATTAGTTTTTTTTTCAGCATTCGCTGGGTTATGCAAAGAAGAGGACAGTTGAAATTATGAGCTAAGCGTTAAAGAAACGCTGCCCACAGCAGCAGCAGCAGCCCGCTTGACCACCAAATTGTGGTCAGCCGCTGGCCGAAGGACCCAACTGATGTCCTGCCTGGCTATGCCTGCCTGTTATCCCTGGTTCAGCTCACAGCACATTGTGCTAATGGCATTTAAACTATTTTGATCTTTGGCCTTTGGTTTTTGTGCTTCGCTCATTTAACGCGCACTTTTTTCTCAGCCCTCTTCATTCATTTTAGCTGTGCCTGCATTCACTTTTGCATTTCACACAAATGGAATTCACATTAAGATAATTTTCATAATGCCTGGATGGCTTTTAATTAGAAAGATATGCTTGTGTGCCTAGAAAGAAAAACATATTAACTTTATGCATGCATCTTAAGCTGGAACAGAGCGAATGTCATATGGAAAAAGTAGGAGATCTAGTAGGGCAGAGAGGTAAAGACTCCATAAGATCTTGGTTTTCTTCATGACTAGTCATAGCTAGTTTGTTATTATATGTATTCTATATATCTAAGTGTATTCAGAACTTAGCCATAGTCAATTGAAGTTAAGTCACATCAATCACAATTTATCAAATATTAAACTGACTTCCAGATAAATAATGTGATTAAAACAAAACACGAGTCTTTATACAGCATAATAAATTATTTAAGTGCCAGATAAATAAATTTCGTAATAATTATGCATATTGCGTATACGCAACGTTGATAAGCTAAAAGACAAGGATCAACAGCAGGTGGGCGGGCGGTCAGGCAATTCCCAGAGCAGTTTATCAGCGGGCAACGAACGCCTATCCCATGGCTGTTGATTTTCATGAAAATTATGCCCATAGGCACTCGCGCCACGGGCGCACTAAAATCGCTTCTTACTCGCTCACTTTCACCCTCCCCATCTCTCTCTCTCTCTCTCTCTCTCTCCAACATATATACACTATATGTATGTATTTTGTGCAAATTGTAATTTAAACATTTTGGAGTTGAGCCAAGTAATAATTTGTTGTCCCGACTGTTGCCCGTCGAGGCCAGGCGAATATCGTATTTTTCGCCGTATTCATTGTAGTTTTGTGCTTGGAAATTGATGCGCATCGTTGCTCGCAACAAATACAGAAAAAAAGAAAAGCAAGAAGGAAGCCAAGGAAATGCCGTGCTTATCGCATCCTTTTGGCTTTGCCTGTGACTCTGACTGTGACTGCTCCCAGAGAATAGAGCATTTTATGGCACTCGAACAACATAAAAGTCAAGTGTTGCAGTTGCGCGCAATTATTCGAGGCCCCCCTTTAACCCCAATCTCCCCCCTCCCCCTCTCCTTCTCTCTGTCAGTTGTTGTGGGAATTTCTTTTCGAATCGTTTGGCGCAATAAATTCTATTAAAATGCAATTTGAAGGGTTTGTGATTTTAAATAATGCCAAGACAGTGCTGGGGTTAATGCAGCAGGCAGTTCCTTCAGCTGCTATCCTTGCCAATGTTGGTTATCCTTAGCCCCCCCCAGAGATTTCAACTGTGCCACAAATTCGTTTTTCTGATTCTCATGTTACTCTCCTTGCCGTTGCAGATTGTAATTTATGCAAGAATGCTTCGCTAGGTGCCACTCGGTAATCCAATATCTCTGAGTGTGTATGTGTGTGTGTGTGTGTGTTTGAGTGTGTTTATTCTATTCACAATATTTATAGCTTATTCACAGCGGTGGTGCCTGCACGTCTAGCTAATTGAACAGCCATTGTAGAGCGCTATCAGTGCAAAAATTGACTTCGAACAACAAATCGATAGCTATGCTATTATAGCGAAAAGTCTTAAGGGGGATAGACTACAATTTTTAGCTGGTTTATATCTTGAGCAGATTGAAATGCAAATCATTTACTATTTATATATATATTAAGTTGTTTATACTGACTAAAATGCTGGCTAGTTGTTGATCAAGGCTTGATGATATGATTTTTGGGCTCTTGAGTTACATATTTTATGATAGCCTAGTTATCGTCAAGCATTGATCATAAATTGGGTAGATATTTAGTGAGCAGTATCAGCTTAGTTGACAAAATACAAAAAAATTATGAAAGAACAAGTAAGAGTGTTTTAGTTGAGTCTGTTTGACTAGGAGATCCCAAACATTCTATGCTTATTTTACATATATATAATATAATATGCATAACCACGCTCTGCCCATGACTCGGCTCTGACACCACTCAAGCTCTGCGCTGACTCAATTCAGGCTCTGCTCGGGCTCTGCTTAGGCTCTGCTTAGCTTCTGCCTATGGCTCTGCCTATTGCCCTGCTCTGACTCAACTCAGGGTCTGTTGTGGCTCTGCCCGTGACTCTGCCTATGGCTCTGCTTTGGCTCTGCTTTGGCTCTTCTTAGGCTCTGCCTATGGCTTTGCTCTGGCTCAACTCTGTTTCTGCCTATGGCTATGATATATGAGAGACAAATCATTATATACACATACATAAATATAACATAATCTGTTTTCGTTGCATGCTCTTCCTCTGTTATTGCTGTTTACAGCTTTCTAGTTCTGTTCAATTTTGTAATAGCTAAGAGCTTGTACAGAGTATCAACAAAAGTGTTATCCGAGTATGTTTGCAATGCGAGCTTAGTTGCATTTCTTGCTTCTGGAGAGGAGATTATACCAACATCGTGAGAGACTTTCAATGTTAACCTTTGCATGTGCATTGCAAATCCTCTCATGATTTTGGTATACTCTTCTAACACTAGCGAAGAATTGTGACCTCTTGGTGAGATGTTGTACACTGCTGCGTTTGCCTGCACACATTTGAATGTATGAGAGAGCAGAGAGTGCAGCAGAGTAAGCATACATAATTATGCATAGAGGGACTTCGTATAAAACCGACCACTTCGGCTGAGCACTCGGAACGCACTGATTTGATCGAGCCTGCTCCGAGAGAGAAAGAGAAAGATTGCTGTTGCCGAAGGTAATTCCGAATGTTGCTGAGTGAAAACGAGATGACTACTCAGACACTTCGGACAGCGTCGCTATGATCTCAGTGGACGAAGAGACGGTGACTAGCGATGGTCAGTGTGAAATAGGACTGCGTGGAAGGCAGTTCGGCGGAAATTTCGTTTTTGGACAGAATTAAATAAAATATTAAATTTTAATAAAAGGCGATCAAATTGATACAATTTCGACATTAAATATATATATTATTACACAAATTCTTATAAAATATTTCAATGCAGCAAACTTAATCAAACAATTGATTAATACGTTTATTTTTTGTTCTTCTTCCAACTTTCAACCTTCAATATTTTGGCAGCGAGTTCATTTCAGTTGCTGCCAGACAAAAAACCTCCGATTTGGCAATGAATAATTCTGGCAATAAATACAAATTTGCAACAATAGCGCAAAAAACTGTGGGCATAAAAAACTGCGTGTAAATTTATGACAATGTCGCATGATTATTTATCAAACAGAAATAAAATTGGCCATATGTTGACTGATAAAACAAAGCGGACAAAAACTTTCAATTGAGAATCGAAAATTGTTGCATATGTTGCGTATGTTTCTATAATAAAATATTGTATGTATTTGTTGTTTAAATTGAAATTTAATTCGATTTCATTGTGCGACTTAAGGCGCTTTTTTTCCATTCCATCAGAGGCCAGAGATGAATATTATTAATACGCCCCATAAGCCCAATAAATGCGAGGCATTATATGGTTAAAGTTGTTGCTGTTGTCGCTGTCCTGTCCGTGTCGCTGTGCAGTTTTTATTATTGTTATTGTCTTATTGTAATGATCATTAAAATTGGCATTGTTATGAGCCTGGCTATTGTTGCTCCCGTTGCCGTTGCCATTGCCATTGCACTGAAATTGAACGAACAGTGCAACAGCAGGCGGCAGCTGCAATGTCAGCTTAATAATTACAGCACACACACACGCACACACACAGACAACAGAAGTTGCAGCTGCAGTTTTAAACAGCGTAAAACGGGTAAAAGGAGCTGAAAAGCTGGCAGCTCAGCGCTGGTGCAAACTCACAACCATTTGCACGTCGTCAGCGTCGACACATTAAAATAAATGAGACTATGCCGTAAGCAGATACTCCTGTTGTTGTTCATATTGTTGCTGCTGCTCTCGTTGTTCTCGCTGTTGTTGTTGTTGTTGTAAAAATAGCCGAGCATTTTCACGTTTACCATGCGAAATTACGCGCAAATTACAATGCATAAAAGGCATCGAGCTGCATTTGGTTTGGAGCCGAGCTGAGCTGAGCTGAGCTGCTTCTTTCGCTGGATCTTCTGGCATATTCGTGCGCATTTGCATTGCATAAATGAAAAGGTAGCAGCAGCAGCACAGCACAACGTTGGTTAAAACTTGCCAATTGGCCAGACTGACCCGCTTGTCAGCTTCGTCAGCCTTAATTACATTGCTCAACTTTATGGCAGTGCCAAAGGGTCGAGTTCAGTTCAGCTGCGCTCGTTAATGTTGTTCAAAATGTAAATTGAATACTTTGAATCAGTCAGATTATATGTTTCAAACGAAGAAGATTATATGGCCATAAAGTATATATACTTTGTGTGTGTGTGTGGGTATGTAAATGGAATACAGCAAAATGTTTCTGTATTTATGTTAAAAATAAATATTTTACAACAGCAAAGAGATAAAAAAGAAACTTTTTTGTACTTGGCCTGCCATTTATTACCTCTCATTAAAATTTGCTCAAAGGTAGATTAATAGTTAAGGAAATCAGTGAAAACTTATATCGTTGCGTAACTCAATACACTCAATAGTCTATGCTCAATACTCAATACTCAAAACTCAATACTCCATACTCAATACTCAATACTATCATTTAAAAAATCTCAGTCTAAAGCTTATCAAAATTGAGTAAGATTCTAGTCTAGAGAAGTCTGCAAACAAATATGAAAAAGTTTAAATATTGCCCTGGGAGCTGCCAAGACAAACATCACAGTCAACGACTGAGCCGATGAAATAGTAAAGAAAAGAATTTTTCAGAATGAAAAAGTATAATTTTCTCCATTTAAAATGCTAGAAAGTTCTCATTATAAACAAAGAAACATTGCCAAACGTAATATAACTGACAAAAGCATATCAAACTACAAATAAAAGTATTCATTTCTTTTCAAATTTTCTACTATTTCCCTAATGAAACTTGATACTTTTGCTACTTCGTTCCCTCTTGTGTAACCTTTTGTTCCTCCTAACAACATGTCCTTTATTAAATATAGTACAAACTCCTCCACTTCTTCCCCATGTTTAATAATGCAGATTCATGCTATGCTGCACAGCATTAAAGGATCTCAAAATCGGCTTTAAAAACTTCCATATAAACCATAAACCATGAACCTAACCCAATAAACCACTTTTGGTGGGTGTTCGTTACGTTGACTCTGTTGTTGTTGTTGTTGTTGTTGCTGCTGGCTTCAATTTCACACCGCCAACAAGTGACAAGCAAACGAACACACACACACACACACACACACACACATACATAAACACCCATACATATACATTGACTCTAGCAACGCATCAAAGTTGGCTGGCAGCTTGCCACAAAAATGCTGCCGGCTACAACAAAAACAAAAACGGAAGTCAACAAAGGCGCAATGGCAATATGCGAAGGCAACAACAACAACAGCAACAACAACAACAACAGCAACAGGAACAACAGCAACAACAACAGCAAACAGTTGGAGAGAAATGTGATCATAACGTGGGCGTCACACGATTTAACGCCCCGAGAGTAGACTATGAATTTTTATGATGAAATTTGCCGTTTTTAATTTGAACGCGCCTCAAAAGCAAAAAAAAAAAAAACAAACAAAAAGCAAAACAGACTCAGAAAAAAACAAAAAATAAATAAAAATACGCAAAAAACTGTCAACAGGCAGCAATCGTTGAGGGCATGGCCATGCTTTGCCCTGGGCAGCCATGACACCTTCATGAAGCGAAAGAGGGCAACAGCATGTCCATGTCAGTCATGTTGCCATGCCACGCTACGTCACGCCCCTTTCCGCCCCTTGCTCCTGCCCTAGCCGGATATTTATGGCAAAAATGCAAAATTAATGATGTGTGACTTGAAAATTGTCGCAAAAAATGTGCGAAATTAAATTTGGAGCCTGAAGCTCAGGCGTCAAGAGCCGGCGAAGCGTTAAATTTCACCGCCGCAGCAGAAAATTCAATAAAAATAATTCAGGCCCAAGCATCGTATTACATTTATTTGGCAACGAGAGGAAGCTTTTGATATTCCTGGCTTAGTGTCGGGCCTAGCTAAATTGAATGGGACAGGCAGCTAAAAAAAAATATATATATATATATTAGGTGTCTAATAGAAATCATTTTGAAATAGTCTTGATTGTTCTATGCCAAGGCAGAGTAACGACAGCTGAGTCTTTAAAAATGTATGGATAGAACCTTTTTTGAACGGAATATAGTGTATATCAGACTTATTGCAGAAGTCTTTATAAATTGTGAATCAAAATTTGTTATAATCAGATTAAAGGCATTCCATGTTAAGTATCCATAATCTCTCAGCTTAAAAACTTGCATCTCCATTAGCTATCGAAAATAAACAAAACTCTTATTGCGTAGGGTATACACAAGTATACACTGAAAATTTCAGAGCTTCAGCTTTTGTGGTTTACGAGATCGCTGCGTTTATAAGGATGGACGGACGGACGGATGGACGGACAGACGAATGGACGGACAGACGGATGGACGGACAGACGTATGGACGGATGGACGGACAGACGGATGGACGGACAGACGGACAAGGCTATTTCAACTCAGCTCATCGAGCTGATCAAGAATATATATACTTTATGGGATCTGCCACGCCTCCTTCTGCCTGTTACATACATTTTCACAAAAACATTATACCCTAATTTCCCATTTTCAATGGGTTCAAGGTATAAAAATCTAAAATATACACTCAAAAAAGAAAACCCACCGCACTTGCTTCAAATATTCTCAATTTATATAAATTATACCAAATATCGACTAAAGTATTAGCGCCGTGTACAATAATAATTTAATTTCTGGACCTGTATTACAACTTTCGATGATGTTATAATACAATAACTACTGTTTTTTGGGAACATTCTCTTTAAATAGACCCACTATATTACCGGGGGGATTATAATTGCAAACCACCCAGGTACGATCGGCTCTGTAAGACAAATGGAATTAGAAATCAGATTGAAACAGAGGGAATGATGTTTGGTTATGCACCTGCGTGCGACGCCCGTGCCTATCTCTGTACAGGCCTTCCAGATAAGTTGCGTAAAATGGCCAGAGGTGGGTGTAAAGTCGGGCTTATTGAAATTGAAGGCGTTTATCTCGCGATACCACATATCGACGGGCAAATCGCCTGTTACATCCATGCCGCCAGATAAAAATATATTCTCGCCATATTGTGGCTTCGGTCGATGCTCCATGATGTTTTTATCCCGCAAATGCTGCGAAAATCATTATACAAAATTCAATCTGAATTCAATAATAATAACTCATGAAGAACATTGCCTACATTGGCCCATTCCTGGGCATATTTGTTCAGATCGTTGTTAACCTTTAAAATGGGACAGCCATGCATCTTGCGATACTTGTTTGTAGTTTCGACGACATCCTTGACGAACTTTTCATTATTGGCCTTGGTATCCTGGCCGACAGGTCCGGGCGTGCGTTCATGCGTTGCCGGTATTGGAGGTGGTCTTCTAGCCATCTAATATTACAGCAGATGCAGCCAGGTCCAGAAATCAAAATCAATTCCGAATACTAAGCAATTTTCATAATTTTTTAATTTACTTTTGACAGTCCGAAACATGAATACTGATAAATTATGTAAAGGAATTTATAGACTATAGAACAAGGCAATTTTTGTATTAGATTTAAAACCTAAGCGGGAGCAATTGGTGAGCTCCTGCTTTATAGACATCTGTTATAGTTTACCTCTATAAACATAAATTACAGTTGACATTCTCTAAAGACAGAACTATTAGCTATAAAGTCCATTCATAAGAGCGTAGCTTATCAGAAGAAACCTAGAATCTCGAATCATTTTCCTCTGCAAACAAGTAACAGGTATTATATTGTCGGTTACACTCCACTGCAAGCTTGATTTACATTTCTCTTTTAATTATTAAATACTTTAAGCAAATAGAATTTGGCCTTCAGTTTTCAGCTGAAACAACTTTTGCAGTGCTTGTTAAAAGTATTGGAAAACTTTATTTTCAACTTTTATAAACTTGTTTTTACACATTTGCTTTTTTTGCTTTCGGCAAAAGGTTTAAAGAGTGCTGAATGTTGTGCAACTAATTTACTCATTAAAAACTTTATTTCTCTTCATCAATTAAGTTATTTAAGTGAATCGACACTCTGCATAATATTTATGCTTGTAACCCATTTAAAGTTGCCGCTCAGTCTATGCAACTCAAATCCGTATTTAAGGGGTATTAACATTTTGATTGATATCCAGCAAATGGAACTGGGGGCTGCGCATCATTCAGCCATAGATTAGATATTTTCCCAAGCGCCAAGTGACGAGAAGCTGTCAGTTGAGCATCCGGCTCCAGATATCAGTCACTGGCAGCCATGTAATGATTGGATTAACCCACATGACGTATGAGTGATGTATGAACATTTGCATTAGCATCGCCACGACTCGACTAGCTACGGTTATTAATGAGCTGCCGTTTCTTTTTTACGGCTGTGCTGTGGCTGCCACAGCTGGGCGACACTAATTGCCAATTGGGGCAAGTAAAGTGACGTGAAGTCAGCTTCCGATGTCTGAAACAACAATTCGAATAAATATATTATTTGATTGTTGAAGGAAAGCAGACGACAATGTGAAGTGTAAATGAAATTTCAATTGTGAATCTTAAGATATTGTTTTTTATAGTTTTGGCGAGCATTAAATAAACAGAAAAGCAAAAGGAATCAACTTTATCAACCATCTTAACATAGGTACTATATATAAGAAAAAGTATTACTTCAACTATTTATCTACAATTTTCTGAGATTTAACTATATTGAACTATATTTTGTATGATAATTAATCATCATCAATTAGCTCTCATTATCTACATCAGCTTATGCTTATATTAATGTCATATTTTTGTAGTTTTTTCATGCTCATGCAGAATTAAAGTTTTTCTTGGAAGTTCTTACCCCATTATACATATGAGTTGGCTACAAATTGCAAGTATTGTCACAGAAGCTTTACAGAAACTTCAATGAGCCCTCCTGCTACACTCAATATAGTCCTCCAGGCTTGGCCATCAGGCATGGCTATGTTCTATGTAAAGAGCATCTCTCTCTCTCTCTCTCTCTCTCTCTCTCTCTCTCTCTCTCTCTCTCTCTCTCTTAGACTGCAGTCAAAATTGCATTCGATCCTGTATTACCTCGGAAGCCAAGCAAATTTCCTCGACGTGGACATCGTCTGCTGTCTAAAAGATGGAGTATTTGAAGACGGAAAAGACTTAAAAAAAAAAAATTATTTTTTATATAAGTATTTTTTTTAAATAAATTATTTTTATAAAATTATTTTTATATTTATCAAATTATTTTTATATTTTTATCAAATTATTTTTATATTTTTATCAAATTATTTTTATATATTTATCAAATTATTTTATAAAATAATTTTTTATCTTTAAACAACAAAATTTATATTTTTATAAAAGTCTACTCAAAAGATTTTTATAAAAATATTATTATTTTTTTTAAAGACTTTTATAAATATATACATATAATTTTATACATAAAATAAACCCGCAAAACCTTAATATTATCCTTAATAATCGACCAGCACTATAGATGCTTATATATTTATATATTCTAGATATATATTTATATATTTTGTCACTAGACAATTCCTATCGCGTCTAGTTAATAAAATTCATTATATAACAAACAAACTCATCACTAGACCATCACAAATTTATCTTTAAATAACTGAAATTCCTATCGCAGTCAAGATATCCTTCATTCAATTCACAATCATTTAATTTGTTTATTAATTCCTTTTATACACACACACACATATATATATATATATTTAAATTCATTATATGCTTTACAATTTGTATTTCATTCGATGTTGCGCAGTGTTGGTTTCATGACGCTGATCGGTTTAATTGAATGACAGCTGGTAACTCACTTTAAGCTCAGCTCGGCTGTAATGTGTGAGTTAACTCGTCCATATCGATGGCTCAAATGTGATTCACATCGATGGACATGCGTTTCGATTCGCACTCACAATAGATTTGCGGCACGGCAGGCCGCAGTCAAAGCGTAAAACCAAAGCGAACGTTACTTTCCGTCGATTTAATTAAATTCGCAAATTTGGTTTTTTGCTTATTTATATATATACATATGCATACATATATATATATATATATATTGTATAAATATATATATATCTGTATATATATATATATATATGGATTGGCAAACATTTCGTTTTAATGACAACCGCAACATCTGTTGCCGGATGCACTCGATTGCATATGTACGCACGGCAATTGTGCGGGAATTCTACGGGTCTGTTCAGGCATTAAAAATGCCCAACAATTAAAGCTAACTGCGCAAAAATGCCATTATATATCTCTTTTACTTGTTTTTTTTTTTGTGAACACACAAATGAAATTGGCTGGCGTGTGAATAACGAATGGATATGGAATTCGACGTGGCAATACATCTGCCCAACTATGTGTTTAAATTAACAAAGTCATTTTAAATTATCAATGTGACTATATTGCGGACTTAACTTTGAGTTATTGATAGATGGATTTATATATATTTCAAATATAAATATATTTAAAATATGTTGGTGAGGGAGGTTTAAGAAACGCACAGATGAAAGTTTCTTTTAATGAGAGTAAACTTATAAAATTATTAAATAAAATGAATTAAAATCAAATATAAAAAATATAAAATAAAAATAAAATCATTAAATAAAATAAATGAAAATAATACATAAAAAAAATATTTTAAATAAAAATTAAATTATTAAATAAAATAAATAAAAATAATATATATATAATATATAAAATAAAAATTAAATCATTAAATAAAATAAATGAAAATAATATATATAAAATATATAAAATTAAAATTAAATCATTAAATAAAATAAATGAAAATAATATATGATATAAAAATAAATTGATTAATTTCAATATAGGAAAATAAAGAAGATAGAAGTAAAGCTTTGAATTCTTTATGGAGAGCTGAAAGAATATAATTTTAAACAATTTTATTGAGTGATAAAATAAAGCAAATGCTCACTAAATTTTAATTTTTTTATACCCTGAACCCATTGAAAATGGGAAAACAGGGTATAATGGTTTTGTTGAAATGTATGTAACAGGCAGAAGGAGGCGTGGCAGACCCCATAAAGTATATATATTCTTGACCAGGGCGACGAGCTGAGTTGATTTAGCCCTGTCCGTCTGTCCGTCCGTCCGTCTGTCCGTCTGTCCGTCTGTCCGTCTGTCCGTCTGTCCGTCTGTCCGTCTGTCCGTATGTTTGAACGCGTCGATCTCAGAATCTATAAGAGCTAGAGACTTGAAATTTTTTATGTAGGTCCGTGTATAGCACGCGCAGATCGAGTTTGTTTCAAAAATTCGATAACTTTTATCGTTTTAATGTTATCGATTTAAAACGTTATCGAAACGCAGTTATAAATTTATATCTCCCGCATCTTTAGAGCTAGAGTCTCCAAATTTTGTATTCAGTATAATGTAGAGTTTATACAATTTTGATTTTTGTCAAATTTTTGATACCACCCCCCTTTCCTTCCCTTTTCCCCCAAACTTGTAAAATCCGTATTTCAAATACTAGAGACTTGTGCTTTGGCAAATATACACACATAAATGACAGAATCACGCTCTGAAAGTTTGATTAAGAACGTCCAACTACAAAAGAAGTTATTAAACATTTAATTTCCCATAGTAAAGCCTATGAGCGCAGCCCACACTCAGTCGCTGCGTTAACTGCGCAGTCAGCAGAGCGCTCGCTTATGCGTGCGTGCGTATGTGTATGTGTGTATGTATGTGCATGTATTGCTTGTATATATATATGTTAAATAAGCATAGAATGTTTGGAGTATCGGCTCTCGCAGGGTTCAGGGGATCTCCTAGTCGGGTACCGCCGACTAGAGCTTTCTTACTTGTTTATATTTTAATTATATATTATAAAATGAATATATTTTTATTTATTACTATACACTATTTGATTAGAAAATATACTATTGAAATCCTATCTTATCATAGAGTTAGCTTAGCTAAGTTTATACACTAGTCATAGTCAGGCATAACATAAGTTTTAATTCATCAGCATTCCTTTTGAAAACCTTTTCTAAATTAATTCTTAAAAGAAATCAAATAAAACCAATCCATCCAATAAATCCATGAACATAAGCAATATATGCAACATATAAGACATAATGAACTTCTCTCACATCAAGTATGAGAGCTAAACAAAAGCTGAAAAACTCTAGAATTTTCACCAAATCAATTCATGTAAACAATTGCAACTGATTGCCAAGCTATAATCTATAAATCCCCTAACAGATCTCTCTCTCTCTCCCTCTCTCTCTCTCTCTCTCTCACTCCCTGCATTATAGTATATGCAGAATACAGCAGTAAAATTTAAGTCTCACTCACCGAAAAGCACTTGCTACAACTACAACTGGAAGCGCATAGCGATTGTGACGGGACGACGCGCACTTTTACGCAAGCTGACTGCATCAGAGCTCAAAGCCAATAAAAATGCTGCCTGGCACTTAGCTTCAGCAGGGGGCTATACGACTATACGGTTACGGATATTGAGCTGCTGTTGCTGCCTGCTGCCTGCTGCTGCTGCTGCTGCTGCTGCTGCTGCTGCGCTAGCTAGCCGCTAGCTGCACTTGTTAACCAGCTCAATTGAATAGACAAAACGGGAGGCGGTGGCCAGACATGGGCGCGTATCAAAAGGATCAGGAAAACAGCAAATGAGAGCCGGAACTGCAACACCTTATACTGCCCCAAAAAGGGGGCTGGGCAGTACAGTACAGTTGTGGGCGTGGCAGCTACAGTTGCCGGCATCGTTGGTAATCCACTTTGGGCGCACTCGCTTCTTGCTGCGTTCATTTGAGCTGCCAAACATTTTAGCTTTTATGGCCCAAAGGGGCAAAAATATGGCTGACTGGTTGGATGCTTGGCTGACTGACTGTGCTTTCTGTGTGTGTGTGTGTGGGGGGGGCTGGGCACCCACACAGGCACACTCACATTTCTTTCAGTCGCCTGGCGCAAATGCAATTTCCAAAAATATTCTGCGCCACTCCAAAAAGTTCGCTACGAAAAACAAGGTACATGGCACATGAAAATTTGTTGTAGTTTTTCCATTTTTATTTTTCTTTTTTTTTTATTATTGGCGGCGGCTTTTTTGCTGCTCCGCAAAAGTCGCTGGCTGGAAAAACGCTGGCAAACATTTTTCCGGACATGTGCGAATGGGGAAACCGTAGCTCTAAATACATTCAGAAGCATTTTTATTTTTGGTTTTTCTCTTTCTGTGCTGCTGGCCTAAAACTTTTAAATGTCGTAAACGCTTTTGAGCATGCCAATTCCGTTTTTTTCCCGTTTTTAGACAGCTGTCAATAGAAGTTCGAATATTTGAAATAGCGCTTGCCAAAGCCCTTTTTTGAAATGAAGCCTTTAACGATTGCAAGTCAACTAAATGTACTCGTCGTGACTGGAAAATGCAGACGTTTAGTATGCTTGAAGATGATGAATATCAAAGTGTAGCAAAGGTATTAGATAAGTAGCTCTAGCTTTAAGATGACTTCAAGTTAGATAACTAAGTCATAGTCTATTTCATTCCATAAAATATTAAGCAAGAAGAAAAAGGATCAATTTGCAAGGAAATCTCTCGCTCACTAAATCTCTCGCTCACTCACTCTCACTTTGTATCTTACTCTCTGTCTCAGTCTCTGTCTCACTCCCTGTCTCACTATCTGTCTTACTCTGTCTCACTCTCTGTCTCACTCTGTCTCACTCTCTGTCTCACTCTCTGTCTCACTCTCTGTCTAACTCTCTGCCTGACTCCCTATCTCACTATCTGTCTCACTCTTTGTCCCACTCTCTGTCTCACTCTCTGTCTCACTCTGTCTCACTCTCTGTCTCACTCCCTATCTAACTCTCTGTCTCATTCTCTGCCTCATTCTCTGTCTCATCCTCTGCCTCATTCTCTGTGTCACTCTCTGACTCACTCCTTGTCTCACTATCTGTCTCACTCCCTGTCCCACTCCCTGTCTCACTCTCTGTCTCACTCCCTGTCTCACTATCTGTCTCACTCCCTGTCTCACTCTCTGTCTCACTATCTTTCTCACTCTGTATCTCACTCTCTGTCCCACTCCCTGTCTCCCTCTCTGTCTCACTCTGTCTAACTCTCTGTCTTACTCCCTGTCTCACTCTCTGTCTCACTCTCTGTCTCTCACTCTTTCACTCTGTGTATGTCTTGCTATCTCTCGCTCTTTCTTTCAGACTCTCTCTTTCTCATTCTCTGCCTGTCTCTCCCTCCCTCCCTCTCACTTTCTCTACTTGCCCTGTAAAAAACCTGTACCAATTAAGTAAACCTTTCAAGCCCTTTTTCACTTCACTCAAAGTTTATAAAGAATTTACTCACACAAATTGCAATTTATCAATATTTATAGTTTTATCAAATTGATATTTAAATTTAACAGACTTCTTGATTTATGTGCACGTTAGAGTTTGGGATTATGATTTTAATAAATTTGTTGTATATAAATATATTGCACAAGTTTGGAATTTCATTCATTTTATGTTGCCGGCTTAGGAAATTGTAAAATAAATTGAAATACGAGACAGACATTTATCATGCCAGTGCCATGACAGCAGCTGAGGCAAATTTCCAGTTGAGCCCTGAAGGAAGTGGAAGCTCTTTGCCTCCCTTCGGTCTGCGACACAACATAAAACTATCAACAAAATGCAGTTGAATTAAAATATTTATGTATTGTACGTGAGACTGATGTTTATGTTGCATCACGTGTTGGGCCACGCAGTCGGTTGCTTGTGGCAAACTTTTGGCTGTTTGAGCAACGGCTCTGCATACGAATTGCAGCAACAATTTTTCGGTTGTGCAAATTTGTTTATTGTTTTTTTAATAAATGTCAACATTGTGCAATTGCCAGCAATTAAAGACACGTTGGCAACAGTTGCAGCAGAAGTGGAGGCAGCAGCTGCCGCCACAGCGTGTGGCAATCACATATTGCGCATGATAAATGCCGACTGTCAAATATCGAAATGCAGCCATCGACTGCATAAAACTTGCACAAAACTCCTTTTGTGGCTCGGCCCAAAACCAAAACCAAAAGCAAAACCCAAACCAGAACACGAAAAATAAAACTTGCGAGCCACAAAATGCAATGACATGATTTATGACCGATACCGGAACTGAAATGGATATATATATATATGTTTTTTTAAGGCTAGAGATGGGAGTAAGGCGAAAGCTCAAAAGTTAACACGAATTTGAGTAAAGAGATTTGAGTTCTTTAAGTTAAAGTTTTCTTAAAGTTTGATTTTTTTAAAGAATTTATTTAAAGAATTTTTTAAAAATATTTATTGTTGTTTTTTTTTTTTATAAATAAATATAAGTTTTTTAATAATTTACAATATTTAAAATTTAATAATGAATGAGGAAAACTTCTAGGCTCTATGACTATATCTAATATATTCATATACAGCTGTGTTCAAAATAATAGCAGCGCATATAAGCTCTGATTTAAGATTGATAAATAATATCATAATGACTACAGATCAATAATTTTTTTTTTTTTAATTTAGTATTTATATTTAATTTCAAACAAAATAAGAGTGTTTCTTCATCAAAAAACTTTTTTTAATTAATAAATATATGTAAAAAATGATAATAATGGCGAAATTGTCCTTTTCAAAATAATAGCAGCAAAAATAGAAAATCTTAAATATATTAACAAAATTTAGTTTATAACTTCATATACTGAATTAACTATGTTACTTATGAACTAATATTTGTATATGTTTCTTAATAACTTACAATATTTAAAGTTTAATAATGAATGAGAAAAAGTTCTATGATCTATGCCTTTATCTACTATATACACATATCTAATTGTATCCTATCGCTTACAAAGTCAACTCGTGCTAGAAAACTGTTCCACCTCTAAGAAGAGAGTTGATTTTCATAGTGACTTGGTTGGCATGCGGGGTAATACGAGAGTTTTTGGTCAGAGTGCGCTTATGGCCTGCCATTTATTTAACGTATTCGTAATTTTTTTTCCAACATTTTTTCGCGTTTCAATTTTTTGTTCATTTTATGCTCACATCGTGCAGCGATTTGTTCGATTGGAAAAATTGAATTATATACATTTGATGAGCATAATAAAAAGTGGCAGCTGCACTGGAGCGCAGCAAACAAATGAATTACCAATTGGGCTGATGGGGCGATTCCGAAACGGAAATGCCAAAAAGAAATTTCATATTAAGTAAACAAAGAGGGAAATGTGCAATTTTCCTCGTGTGTGAATGGATTGAAGAACTGCAAATACTGGGTAACTACATAGCTGAATAATTAATTATATAAAGTCTAACAATAGGTCACATAGCAGAAGTACTTCTACTCTAATGCCCTAGATATTTGCTAACCTCTCGCAATGCAATCCAATTTCAGCTGAAATATAAAAATCACAAAGCCCAAACTCAGCCGAGCACAAAATGTGCGCAAATAGAGCAGAGGAGAAAAAAAAAAAGGAAAAGGAAAATATTTGCAACATCTTATCTTGTGCTCAACATGTTTTGCCAAAGCTTTGAAGAGCCCAACGCGAACTCGTCAACTCCTTTGGCAAACGCAAACTGTGTGAAGGGAAAAACTCATTTCGATTTTTTTTTTTTTTTCGCCCCTTTTGCTGCTGCTTGTGTTATATTGCAGCTCGACGAATGTGCTCTATTGGGATGCAATTAAGTACCACATTTCGCTTTGAGTGGAACCTGCTATAGCTGCTGAGGACTATGCACTGAGGAAGCAAACAAACATATCTCCATGTTGATTCCCTTTGTAAGCGCCTTCATTTTCTCCATTTGCTCTTTAACCTGTACAAACCAATTTGCTGTTTTTTTTTTTCTTGAACTTCTCTGCAATTTGCTTACATTCAATTAAAAAATTAAAGTTTGAGACAAAAACTTATTTTTTGACTGCAATAGCAAAGTGGAAGCTTTCGTTGGGCTTCTAGGAGTTTTATTGGTAAATCATTTTATTGGGCAACAACAAGTTTTTAAAAATATATATATAAAACTAATTTGAGAACAGGTGTGAATTTGGCCATGGCTTGTATATGATTGTGTAGCTTAGGCGGGCTTTTAGTCAAGTAGTAAGCTCCATTTATTTTATGAGAAAGTATAAGTAGTAAATATTCAACTGCATAATACCCTGCATCTAAACTTTGGCTGTTAAGCATTTAAGCTTCAATACTCATGCTTTTTCTAACCAAATACTTTGTAAAACCATTCATAATTGTTTCTTTTCCAATCGAATAATTTATCAATAAATTTTAACCATTCTACTGCTTAATCCAAACTTATCTGTAGATCATTGTAGGATCTATGCATTAATTAATTTACATAAAATTAATTTTTAGTTATCTTAAACCATTTCTTCTTTCCTATCCAAGCATAGTTGCTCAAAGAGATATGGTCTCAAAATAAAATCAAAACATGATTTTAGAATATTTTTTGTTTTGTTGCAATTTCATTTTCACATTGCTCCAATTAAGTCTCCCAATACTCAACATGTCCACTGCCCAAACCTTAATAAGTTTGTTATATGAAAACATGTTTAGTCATTCAATTCATTCAATCTCAGAATTTTCTTTTTTTATTTTTGACACATTTCCTGCCATTTCCGCATTTTTCATTGTCATCTGCCGTATCCTTGATAAAGTGCTTGAGCTAGTAGCTAACGTTCCAGACTTTCGGACTGCTCACAAAAAAAAAAAAAAACAAGTAAGAACGTTGCAGTCGGGCGCTACCGACTGCGGGATACTCATTCACACCCCCACAGATCACGCCCATTGCCACGCCCACAATTGGTTTGCACATATATAATTTTTTGGAAATCAATAGAGGAGATCAGCAGTAATATCTGTATATAATTCTGATTTTCTCACTGAGAATCGGAAAAACGTATAGTTTTTCCCGATTTGCCACGCCCCCAGTAGGCGTAGACATATAATTTTTGGCCAGTTCTTAGAAGTAGTGAAGGGTAACGTAAGTGTGAAATTTGGATGCTTACACTCAAAAAATGCGAAAATTACAGGGTATTTTTTAGCCGGGCATACCCCATAAGGGGCGTAAAATTTATTTTTGGCGCATCGATAGAGGAGCTCACCAGTAACTTACCATCCAATTTTGAAGCTTCTAGCTCTAAAACTGTAGGAGCTACAAACTTTTGCGGTTTGCCACGCCCCCTATGGGCGTAGATATATCCGCCATATCTTTTCCAACTTGGGTTGTCAACCCGAGTATATATACCAAGTTTCAAGTCTCTAGCATCAATAGTGCTCAAAATATTACAGAATTTGAAAAATCACTATATAGTCAGATCCGATTTGCCACGCCCCTAGTAGGCGTGGATATATAGATTTTTGGTCGATCTTCATAGGATCGTATCAGTAACCTACGTGCCAAATTTGGGCGTTTTAGCTTTAAAACTGTAGAAGATACAGTTTTACCCGATTTGCCACGCCCCCAATGGGCGTAGATATATCCGCCATAGCTTTTTGATCTTGGGTTGTCAACACGAGTATATATTCCAAATTGCAACTCTCTAGCACTTCTAGAAGTAGTGTTTCTGAGGTATGGGCAAATGCATTTTCCGATTTGCCACGCCCCTAGTGGGCGTATCGGGAAAATCTTGACACTTTATAATTCGAGGGTATACACGAGTATATATTCCAAATTTCAACTCTCTAGCTTCAAAACTGTGCAAATGGTTTGCGTTCATACGGACAGACGGACAGACGGACAGACGGACAGACGGACAGACGGACAGACGGACGGACAGCGTGACGGACATTGCACAAAACCAATATACTCATTTCACTTTGTGAATGAGTATAAAAACAAAAAAAATGCAAGCTGCATTAATCATACGCTCCGTGGCTGCACTTGAAATTTGTACTTTTTCTTCCACATTTTTTATATTTTTGCTCAAATACTCAATAAACAAAAAAAATCGTTGAGCATCCATCAAATTAATGGAATTTCATATTTGCAAAAGTCTTGAGCTGCAACAAATTTGTTTATTTAGCTGAAAATGTTATCGACTCCGCATCGCATTTGTTATTATTATTATTATTAGATATTATTATTGTTATTCTTGTTGTTGTCTTAATAGAATTACTTTCCAGACTCATGAACAACACACTGAAAAATGGCCTCTGGCTGACTGCTGCTTGCTGCTTCCCTCAAAACAAATCCAATTTCAAACGCAAAATTCTGCTGACTCATAACCGGGGCTGGCTCGCCTTTAGCCTCCTTCAAGTTTTTTTGGAAAGATTTTTTTTTAAATTAAACCAATTTGTTATGCAGGCGACTAGTCAGGCTACTCTTGCTCCTCGCCATTCCAAGCACGTTGCCTCCAGATCAAATCCAGGCACTATGCTTAAATCGTTTTTCAATCCACCCACACACACACACACTTACACACACACTCTAATCAGCTGGTCATGTAGCCAAAGGGCATGCGGTCAATTGCTTCCAACTAGCCCAGCCCGGCCCGGTCTGGCCCGGGCCTCTTGTTGTCCTTGTCAACACGAATGTCTTTTAGGTGACAATATGCATTTGCCTCCGGAGCTAATTTTTGGCAAATGCCCTGACGCCTGAGCAGGGCCAAGTGAGCTGACCTGCCCCTCGCTGTGCGTCGATTTGCATGCGCCCAATTAAGCCAAGAGCCAGCGAAGCATCATTCAGTGCACTTGGCATTCAAAATGCTTAAGTGGGCGTGGCAGCAATCGAATGAAGGCAGCAACAACAGCAGCAACAACAACACCAACAGCAGCAGCAGCAGCATTTGCTGCATTAGCATCTAAAGCAACGTTTCAACTAAATTGGCCAAAATGCCTGAATGCCTGTCGCTGCATAGTCTGCAGGCCAATCTGTCCACAGATCTCCGGCTGTCTGACCCCCCACCATCTCCTCCTTCTCTACTCTGCTCTCCCCTCTATCCGCCATCTGCCCAAAGGCCGTTGCCAGCAAATTGAAATGAAAAGCGCGCCGCGGTTTGTTGGCTTTGTTCGATGGCTGGCGAAGCTGATAAAGATATGACCACCGCAATACACAAACCTCGCTCGCCACCCACCATTCCGATAAACTTATTCACTTTACCTATGTGTTTTAAGAGCAAGTTTGAATGGTCTTGACTGAGAAGGTGTCAGACTTGGAGATAACTTTATCCACAGTCGAGCCACTATTTATATTTTACCAAAGTTGTTTATAGAGTTGAATCGTTAAATGCGACTTTAGCAGAATTTGTATGCAAATATTTTAGATGTCAAATTTTTGAAAATTAAAAAAGATAATGTTCCAAAAGACATCCTCAATTTGTATCGATTTTATGAAAATAGAGTTGTTCACGATTTTAAATTGAATAATTTAAGTCTATAGTCTTTTCTTTAGAATGAATTGAAGTCTATAGTCTTTGTAGAGTTTCAGATTCATTTGATCATACATATAGAAAAACTTACAGGTCTAGATCAATACTTCATGAGATCAGTCACGCCTCATTTTCAATGGATATTAAATCAAAACATTTATTAGAGTTTATTAAATTTCCAAGCCATGACTTTGAAGTACTTTTAAAGAATAGATTTTAAAAACCTTTTTATGGAAAGTTCTCAATAAATATTTTGAAAACATAAAATATTTTTTCAGTAATGTTAAGAGCATGTCACATTCGGGCAACTTGCGAGTCGTTTCTTGAACCTCTGAAGGCCGTAGCCAAGGTAAAAGGTGGTTACACCGAGCCAAAGTAAATTGATTCTGAATTTTTTATAATTTTCACACATTCTGTACTTTGAAATAAATAAAAATCAGTTTCCAAATCGTATTTATGACCTACTGAATTGGTTACACTTCGAGTAAATAGCCTTCATTATACCAAACCCTTTTTGTTGGTAGTTGAGTTATCCATGACATTTAGTCAGCCTTAGGAACAAGGCCTTGGGATATGGATGGAGTATATACTTTGGCCAAGTTCTACAAAAATATATATTTATCTATATTCATAAATCTATTCGATTCTTATACTAACAATAACAACTTATTTCTATAATAAATACTTAGCTAAACATACACAAATCTCTAATAAATATACAAATATTTTCAATTCAGTTCAATTGTTTCAACAGCGAAAACGTTTACTGGAATGTTTGACAGTTTGCAAGTGTTGGTAAATGTGATTTCAGGAGCTCATAGAAATCCATTCATTCCGTAAAACGCAAATGCGACGCATTCAAAGCACCGCAACTATTGGGTAGCCCCTGGATATATATGCGCAGCCATTTCCGTCGCTATTCCCGGCAACATCCGCTGCTGAGACGGGCACAGCTGTTGGCTTATAGACGGACTATACCACCAAACACACACAGTCACACACACACACACACACACCTCTATAACTGCAGCAATTGTGTGAACTCTGCGTGCGTCGCGTCGCTCCGTCCATCCGCATTGCAAATTCAAATGAGGCTAACTTTAAATATGCCTGGATATTTATGACTAGTTCGTTTCGATTTTAATTTGCGCATTCAGCATGCGCTTTAAACCGAATACTCAATAGTAGTATGTAGCATAGTTTTTGGGTTGTTGAGATATGGTGGGGCCTCATTAATGCCATGCACGTTGTCATGGCCAGAGATGAAAGATACGGGAGCGCTAATAAAACAAAAATGGAAAACATATAAATCAGTGTCCCTGGCACGTGTTGCCAGCGCCGTCAATGGCATTACCCAAGGCACCGTGGCAAAGCCAAACCAAACCAAGCCAACCCAGGACAGGACAGGACAGGCCCGGCCAGGGCCAGGAGCAGGCACCACCAGTTGCCAGTTGCCAGTTGCCCGTTGCCAGGTGGTGCGGGTCAACTGGCAGCGCCTTGTGCGCTGTCACGTTGTAAATCTCGTGAGAGCAAACAGAGAAGACAACAGCGCGACAGACGGCGACACAACACGCGTGCTTAGCCATATTCCCCATATCCATTTACATGCACACACACACACACACATACACACCTGTGTATGTGTGTAAGGTGTTATTGTGCGTGCCGCAGGCCCCAAAAGGCGACAAATCCAAGCGATTGCATTATAAATTAAAATGATGTCAACGCAGCAAATCAACAGCTGCGGCCCAAGCACAAAAACTTTACCAAAAACTTGACTTGACTTGCAGCTACAAAAGAATTTACTCAAAATTGAAAAAGAAACAAATTCAAAGTTATTTAAATAACAAAAAAGCTTAATATTTTTATTGTAAATATTTTGTATAGATCGGATAGTTACAAGATGCTGGAGTTTTTGCAGCTAACTTCTGAATTTTTAAAAATTCTAGAGATTTAAAAATAATTCTTGATATAATTTTTTGATATTTTTTTAAATTTTAATAAATTTATTTATTATCCAAAGAAGACAATATTTACTTAAAGATCATCATCTATATATTACTATTATATATACGTATATATATTTAACTTGAAATGAAATTCTTGGAATGCACCGCATTCAGCGTCTCAAATTGCAGCCAATTTATGTTCTTTGCTAACTAGCCCAGACAGTGGCGCCCTCTGGCGTCAAAGAAAACAAACTTGTGCAATGTCTGGCAAACATTTGCATAGTTCGCAGGTGTGAAGGGAAGTTTGTAATATCTGCACAGGCTTAATGTCTGTTTGGGCAGAAAGCTTTCCGAGCCATTGGATAATGCAAACTATGCAATATAATCATAATCGCATGATATATGTCCAATCTCTGCAGCAAAGTTTTCGCAATTGCACGCAAACTCAGAGACTGGAGTCAAGGAAGAAGTGGGACACGGCGGCAGAGAAGCAGACGCAGATAGACAAAGATGAGCTGAGAGTCCGGAAGCTGTGCTAAGCCTTGCCAAGATTCGCACTCTGGAGAGTCAATTTCCAGCGATTAAATTAAGAATGCATAACTTGCCGGGTTAACAACGTCAGACGGAAGGCGGCCAATTGCCTTGACTTGCCATGGAACTTCCCCTGCTCTCTCTAGCCCCGCCACTGCTGCCCACCTCTGCATACGTTCTGAACATCCTGGCCATGAGCGGATCTGATTTTTATTTGCCATTCTCTTTGCGCCTCTGATGAAGTGGGTTGGATGTGTGGCAAGAGGTGGACTCAATGAGAGAGTGAGGGAGCTGCTGCAGTTGCTGGTCTGAGTTCTTTAAAATACCCTGTAAATAAAAAAAAAATGATATAGTTTCGAAAAGTAAGGGGTAATAAAAAATTAAGTTAAGTGAATCTATATATATATTCATTATTATTTCATTAAATCTATATTCTTGTCATCTATAAAATCTAAATTTTATACAGCTTAAGAGTTAAGTTAATATACAGAAAACTGGATATTCTGTATTATAATGCATCACTATATATATTAGAGATAGTTCGAATATAGATTGTAAGATCATATGTAGATATAGATAAATGTAGCTTTATAATTTTTTATCAAAACTATTTTATATTTATATAAGATCCATAAAATTTCTTCTACAAATTTATGTACTTTTCTAAAAATGAGTCGTATGATGAAAAGCCATTTGAATCAACTTAATAATAATTCTCATATAAGTTACCTAGGGTATTTAGTCTGCGACTATCATCATTGGATTCTTCTCCCTTTACTTATTTCAATTTGCGATTTGTTTGCTATTTGTGCAACGTTCTCTGACCTGCCCCTACAGTTTGCCGTCCTGGGAGCAACTGTTGTTATTTGTGTTGCACACATACATACACACATACATATAAGTATATATATATACATACATACAGTTTGTCAAGAAACACTTTACACACGGAGAAAAAACTACATTTTTTGACTTAAGATGCAAAAATAATAACCTTATATTCAAATAATCGAAATTTTTTGATGCTAAGCTGTTTAATGATCAATTTTAAGTTTTACTATCAAAAACAGATAGCAAAACTTAAAGTGTGTTACAAAATAAACAACAAAAACTAAAATGACTCACTTTTCAAGCTGTCAAGAAACTGTTTACACATTGCGTTTTCGGATTCAGTTTTGCTCTAATTCTTGGAAACAACGGTGCCCTTCTGTGATCTATGCTTTTTGTGTCTCTTAATACATGTTTATTTTTGCATATCTTTCAATTTGGTTATGAATTTTGGCAGAAATATCATCTAAAAGTGAATTACTTTAATTTTTATAATGCCTGGCATAAGATTAAGCTTTGATGTAGTCCAACTAATTTATTATAATCACAAGCTGGGAAAATCTGTTTCAGAATTAGTTGAAGAGTTATCTGTTTCTAGGAAAGCAAGTTACAATGCCAAAAATCGCGCGGAAAACGAAGGCAGACTTGAAGAAAAGGGCACAGGTGGGCGTAAAAGCTAGGGTTACAGTCAGACAGACCGCTTAATTAAGCGGAAGATTGACCAAAATCGGCAAATATCAGTACGGACACTTGCCGACGACCTTAAGGAAGAATGGGAATTAGATGGGTCACTTAAAGCAGTACTCTAGGCCACCCTACGGCATAGGTACACTTGAAGAGTTCAACACAAGAAAACGCTACTCGATGATTTACCGATGCAAATGTAGAAAAGCGATCCAATTTCGCTGTGAACATGATTAGTCAGTTGGCAGAATATTTGCAAAAATTCATATTTTACAAACGGTAGTAACCAAATTTAAGCCTTTTTCTTCATATACCGATGAAAGCAGCATTTTCTTGCGTGCAACTCTTCAAGTGTACCTATGCCGTAGGGTGGCCTAGAGTACTGCTTTAAGTGGCCCATCTGATTCCCATTCTTCCTTAAGGTCGTCGGCAAGTGTCCTTACTGATATTTGCCGATTTTGGTCAATCTTCCGCTTAATTAAGCGGTCTGTCCGATTGTAACCCTTGCTTTTACGCCCACCTGTGCCCTTTTCTTCAAGGTTGCCTTCGGTTTCTGCGCGATTTTTGGCATTGTAAATTGTTTTCCTAGAAACAGATAACTCTTCAACTAATTCTGAAACAGATTTTCCCAACTTGTGAGTATAATAAATCAGTTGGACCACATCAAAGCTTTATCTTATGCCAGGCATTATAAAAATTAATGTAACTAACTTTTAGATGATATTTCTGCCAAAATTCATAAATAAATTGAAAGATATGCAAAAATAAACATGTATTAAGAGACACAAAAAGCATAGATCACAGAAGGGCACCGTTGTTTCCAAGAATTAGAGCAAAACTGAATCCGAAAACGCAATGTGTAAACAGTTTCTTGACAGCTTGAAAAGTGAGTAGTCTTAGTTTTTGTTGTTTATTTTGTTACACACTTTAAGTTTTGCTATCTGTTTTTGATAGTTAAACTTAAAATTGATCATTAAACAGCTTAGCATCAAAAAAATTTCAATTATTTGAATATAAGGTTATTATTTTTGCATCTAAAATCAAAAAACTTAGTTTTTTCTCAGTGTGTAAAGTGTTTCTTGACAAACTGTACATACTTAACATGGAACGTGCTCCGCTTCTCGCCGTCTGCTTTTAGTTAAAGGATAGCCCGCAACATCTTGCACTTCAGGCACTCGTTTGCTGTTAGCCAATGTGGCCCGAGCATTGCATTTGGTTTTTAATGCCGTTTGCTTTAGCAAATAGTTTCCATAAATGTTGCTGTTGCTGTTGCTGTTGCTTGTCGCGAATTGTGCTCGCCGCCACATTCTGTGGTTGCATAAAGCAAAAGGCAGCGAACGACAATGGCAATGATAATGGGCCGAGCCGCTGCAACAACTTGTGGGACAGTGCAATTCCTGGCTGTGCCATTGGAGTTGCCCCTTTTGCTTTTAATTTTTGCAACAAAAAAAAGGCAAAAAAACAAAAAATAATAATAATAAAGTTAAGCCGGGGCCAGAAGGCTGTTGTTGTTTGCATTGTTGTTTTCGCATTTGCACGTCTGGCCAGTGTGTACACCACACATAATTGAATTAAGGCAAAGCTGCTGCAGAGACCAGCTCTACAGCTCTTCAGCTCTCTCACACTACCGCTCTCCCGCGCTCCCGCTCTCCCACTCTCTCTCTCTCTCTTGAGCTTTTTGCTTCCTGTTGTTGTTATTATTCGTTTCGTTTTTTTTTCGCTTGTTGCGCCGCGTTGCCTTTGTTACGAGCTTAACGCCATTTTGAGTGCAATGCAATGTAACATACACTCACTCTCTGTCTGCCGCTCCCTCTCCCTCTCCCTCTCTCTCTTTATAACTGTGTGTACACATGGGCATAAAGAAAAAGTTGTAAAGCCAATAACAACAACAAAAACAACAAGCGCTAGGAGCAACCATTTGCAGCAGGCGCCATCGCTTTATTGCCGACTTTATGTTTAATGTTAACAAAGTGCGCACTTTGTTATGTGCTTGAAGAGGCTTACGATTAAGGGCGCCAACGAACAAAATCTACCACATTAATTCATTTTATAAGACACCAAAACAAAATACAAAAAAAAAAAAATATACAAAACTCACACACCGCAAGAGACAGTAAACACAAAAGCAACATCAAGTGTGAGCAGAGTTGCAGTTGGGTATGCACGACTGCACAAAAGTTGTGCAATATGTCTTAAAAATTCTTATACTCCTATACGCCCTTCTCCTCTAACAGTTCTTAACTTAATTTATTTTCATTTATCTTAAATATTTCAAACATTTTACTTGCAGCAACCAAAACTCTTGCCTGCAATGACAGCAAGCGTAGGCCATATAGTATTTTCTTCAGGACAAAACCACATGACATATACTCAACCTGTCAGCACATGAAAAGCT
Source organism: Drosophila nigricruria (assembly GCA_037075265.1). NCBI lineage: Eukaryota > Metazoa > Arthropoda > Insecta > Diptera > Drosophilidae > Drosophila > Drosophila nigricruria. Next base: position 11,940,102 of record JBAMCI010000150.1, on the reverse strand, counting down.
CTTATACATGTAAGTAAGCGTGTGTGTGTGTCTGTGTGTGTGGTTGAAGTAAAAGTATCTTGGCAACATATCGCACTTATATTATGCATGCAGCTCGAGCAATGACCAAAAGAATATTCAAAGCATTTAGCAACTCATTGTCCCTTTCAGCAGCAACATCAGCAGCAGCAACAACAACAACAAAGATGAGGTATAAAAATGTATTCATGGCACCCAAATTGTATAATTTAAGTTTTACACATAAAATCACACCACAAAACATGGACATGACCCAAAATGGGATCTATAAGTGAGCTCACAGCAACACGCAAACACATTGACATATTTGTATACTAGTCATACTTAAGCTTATACTTACACTTATACTTAATACTTACGGTATCTCAATGAGGAGTTTGTCTACAACCAGGGCTGCACAGTCAAAGGATTTTAAAGATATATAGAATACAAAATTGAATAATAGTTTCCCTTATTCTAGTACTCCTATACTTATACTTTCTTATACTTATATTTATACCTTGTAGCCATGCCTTTTCAAACAATATCACTAAACACTTTCAGTTCATAGCCCTGAATCCTATGAAAGCCAAAAGCTGGAGCACTTACCTAACCTGAAACCAAAGGCATATCGAATTTAAATATTTTAAATGCTGTGAAGCAGGATGCGTGCACTGAAGGGTTTTGCCAACAGCAACAAAATACCAAACTTGTCTGCTATAAAAATGCTCTAAAATTGGTTTACATATATATATATATAGTATATATCTGTATACAAGTTGAGAGATACATAAGTATCTGCTGACCTAAGTGCGGATACACATCAACTTTTATGACAGTGTGTTTGTGTGTGTGTGTGTGCGCATTGTCAATCCGTAAACTTTAAGTATTTGTCGTTTCACATTGATGTCGAGTCATTGTCGTTGTTTTATCCGGCGTCTCATTTGTGAGATTATGCACGCACCTTTTCTTTTAATACTCGCTCATAAAGTGTTAAGGGTATGTTGGCTTTGTGCAATGTCCGCCTGTCTGTCGAGCTAAAACCTTCAAAGGAAATCTTAGTCCCATGGTAAATTGCCTTTATAGTTTTAGAGCTAAGATAACCCAGTTTAGAATACTCTTGACCTCTTCTAGTAATAGACCTATCAACTATATAATATTTCAAAACGTTTTACCAATTTTTATACCTTGAGCGAGTATCATGGAGTCGGTTACGCACGACTGCAAATGTTCTTACTTGATTTGCCCTTAAGTTTTACAGATTTTATTTTAATTTTTTCTTCTTCTGCTGCTTCTTCCTTAGTCGAACCCCTTTTTAAGTGGGTTACGTGTACGCACACATACAAGAAAGTGAGTTATATGGCGCTCCGAGGTTTGCCACACGAAGCATTTCCGTACGACAAATTGGACAGAAAAAAATAAAAAAAAAAAGGAGAAAAGGTTTCCAAACTGTGCACAGAGCGGAAAGTGTAAATTGCATTGGGTGAAGTCAAGTGAACTGGGCGGAAAGCGTGTTAGGATTGGATTGGGGACAAGCAGTGCCAGAGGGGCAACTGAGAATAGGGTACACACATAACACAGTGCTACATATGTATGGGTGTATGAGTGTGTGTAATAATAGCCATTAGTTTGCTTGTGGCTAGTGCAAACTTGGGAGACATTTGCAGAATTATGTCCATGTCTTAATTAGAATGCCTCAGTCAGCTACCTCAGCTAGCTGGCGCACGGCTCATAAATTATTTATATGCAATGGGCATGAAATTTAAATAATCAAATTCTAACTCAAATCCTGGACGCACACACACACACAGACACACACAATCAGCAATTGTCGTTAACATAATCGAAAACTAGTCCTTGGCCAGATCCATGCATAAACTTGGCACAAGAGTGGAAAATCATTTTACATAAATTACGCTCTCACTCGGACAATTTCAAATGAATACACATTTGAGACTCGGCATGCCCATCAATCATTCATTTCGTATGCCTCTCGAGCTGTCACTTAGCCCATCATGAAATAATCGCTATTAGGAAGCTGTCAATTCGATTCTGGTATCAATTATTATATTTAAATTATATTCATTTAAGCTTGCTGAATTTAATGAGAGAACTGAAACTTGAGCTTGAGCTGTATAATAAGAGAAATTAACTGCTTTTTACATACAGAAAAAGACTCTAGAGGGCTGGGAACTCAAAGTGTAACCTATTCGAAAGATTGTAAACTCTACAGCATTTGTGAAAATAATCAAAAACTCAGAATCAATGCAATTTGTTTCAATGTGTCAACCTTAACTATAGCCATCAGACGATCAACATACGACTGTAATTAAATGCTAATTTGAACAAGATTTAATTGGAATAAAGAACTAACTTTCTTGCCTATACAATTGACAACTCTTCTCCTCATCACATGATCAGTTAAACCATACCAAATCCTCTGATTAAAGCATACCACTCCCATAGCATCACCTTAGATAAACTTTCCTCTAAACTCTGCTCTACAAATAGCTAAATCATTTTCCATTTTCATGCGTTTCAGAGTCAGCTCTAACCCAAACATGTATGCGATACAACTTTAATTAAATGAAAATTATGTTTTGGTTGGGCTATCGAAAGAGAGAGACTCTCGCTCCTGCTCCTTTTTCTACTCCCCACTTGCTGCAACTCTGGCTCCAGCTTCGTCGGTCACACGTGGCGTATGAATTATTTAAGTGCCAACTAATTAAGCAGCATAAAATGCATTAACAACTTTCCTGCACTGCAACAATTTTGGCCAACACCCATATATATTCCGTTGGCTTTAATGAAACTTTTTACATGACTTGATGTGCTCGAATTTGGTTGTACATATAGGGATAACGATATTTAACACTGCGTTTAAGCATCATCTCGTACATGTCGTCATCGAGTATATCCGGAAAGTCCATATCGTCATCTAGATAACTTGGATCCCAGTTTGGTATTGGAAATGCCCTCGATAGCAACAGTATATTCAGCAACAAGACACATATTAATATATTTAAAAACATTTTATATATTTCAAATTGAATATTTGACACGTCTCTGAAAATCTCGAATTTTTTTTTAGTAGTTAGGTTGATTTCAGTAAGTTCTATGGATATTTTGAAGAAAGTATTATAAATATTTGAGATACTCAAAATGCTTTTGAGCCACCTATAGTTTATTATCTGAAAATAGTTAAAGATGGGTATATTGGCTTTAGGGAAACAGAACAAAGAAGGCGCGGCCTCAAAAACAGACAATTTACGCAGACTGCCGGGTATCTCGTAGTCGTGCACACCCGTTTAGAGTACATTTACTAGTTTACTTCTATTGAAATTATCTTTTTTATAAACTCAAAATTCATTTTAAACGCAATAAATAATAATAACCATATTTTAACAGAGTTTAATATCAAATAGAAAAGCCAAAGTGTTGAGAAAATTCTCTTCTCCAATTACATTTGAAGTATTTTAGAATATTTCGAGCAACTACCAATCCAAAATAGTTTCTTAAAAATATTTCACAGTTAGTTTAGGAATAAACATAAATGTCTCTGATATTTCTTTTCACTTAATGATACACCTCAGTGACTCTCTCTGGTTCCGCGGAGGCCTCGGCCTGCGCTTGTCTTGTGCCCATAGCATAGGGTTTCTTATCATAGGTCTTGACATAGAAGGTGCCATTCTTTGGATCAGAGGGCTCGCCGCCCATGCGAAACTCCCCATCGTTGTCCAGCAGTATCCAAGTTTTCTTCGACAAGCGCTCACAGCGTACACCCCAGAAGCCCTTAGTACTATTGATGGACTCGGCAAAGTAGTCATGGGCACGCTTATGGGAACAGCCGTACACATAGCACTTCTTTTGATCCTTGCCAAAGTTCGGATAGAAGCTGGCATGACCCACGGGCTGTTCAAAACCCAGGCCCGTGCTCGTGTGTATGGACTCCACATAAAGTGCATCGCTTGGATCTATGCGATATTCATCGGTTTGCTCCCGAAACGCGGGACCCGCCGGATCCAATGCAAAGATCGTATTGAATCGATGTGGGCTGATCTGCTTGCCAGCACTGCCCGCAATCTGAGCGCCCAGCGAGTGTCCAATAAGGTAGACATCGTCGAAACGTAGATCCGCACGCATATGAAGATAACGCACAAACTCGGCCAACAAATAGCCCAGATCCTCAACCATTTCGGCGACGCCAAAGTAGTTGACATTCGACGATATTTTGCTCCAGTCACAGACAATGATATTGAAGTCCTCATACAGGGGAGCCTTCATCTTCGGCTCACCCAATGCGTCAGCCGTATCATTTGGTTGAGGCTTCGTTAAGCTAAGATATGCCGTCTTCACATCCCGATTCAATGAACCCTTGCCCTGACTCATCCAGCCGTGTATAATAATTCTGAAAACATACAAATTCAATTAAATAGATATCGGGGAATTATTTGCAACAGTCAAATAGACTGTATTGCCTATCTTATCTTGCTTATGCAAATGTTCAAATGCTTAATGTTAAATTCTCATGCTAATAATTTGTCGACAACAATATAAACCTTTTTACTTCATTGAGTGTGGCTCAACTCCGCAACAAATGTTTTATGACTCATTGATAAGCGCTTCAAATCGACACGAAAGCGTGGCGCAAAAAAAAAACACAAAGAAATACGCAACTTATAAGTAGTCGACTATAAAATACCCTATAGTAGTATATTTTTAGTAGTATTTAGTGAGGAATGTGGTTAAAAATTTAATAGAAGTTTGATGTGTCCGCCTAGAAGAGACCACGTACCTCATGCTGAGACGTTGAATAGGACTATATGTTTATAAGAGCAAAACTTTTTATAGTATCATACTTTCTAATATTGAGTCAAAATGAGGACAGGTATACAAAGTGTGAAGTACTTAATACTTTTTTGGCAACATATATCAAACAAATTCTCGTAGAGATATGCTCTTCAAATAAAACTTTAACAGATTTCGAGCATACAGAAAAAACTATAGTTTACTTAAAACAAACTTAAGGTGTGTGCTCTATCTAGACTTACCTAATAACTAATTTAGTTATTTTCTCTATCTATATAGCTACTAAATCTAACTCAACAAACTGAGTCTCCAATCGAATATGCCCATGCTTCACACAGCTTCAACTAATGAGTATTGCAAGCTGATAAAAACAGCAAACCAGTTTTAACATGTGAATAAACAAAAAAAAAAAAAACAAAAACAAAAACAATTCATTTAGCCTAACGAAAATTTATTGTTGCATCTGGCAAAACTATTACCAAAATGATGTAAAATAGATATTTTTAGAATGGGAAATATCACGAGTACCAGTATAAAATCTAATATACGACTGCCTTGCATATAGAATGCACAATTTTCAATCATTATCATACAAATTTTTCCCAATCTCTTATCAGTCGAGTGTATTTGAGGTAGCGCAAAAATCCCTGTATGATCACTTACCTTGTGGGATGACGTGAATTGAAACCGGAACGTTCCAAGGTCTCATCATCGCTGACAAACAGTTCGCGGCCGCAGTCAGGGAAGTCCCGTTTGAATAGAAAGAACTGCATCTTGGAATGTGAGCTGCTGGTAAAAGGTACCAAATGTTTGAAGAACTTTTTCCAAAATGGATAATCCAGGTATTTATTCGACTTGGTTAGCTTGTGATCGCAATGATTTTCCTCAGGTAAATCGGTAGAGGAAGCTTCATTTGAAGATGCCGCTAATTATTTAGAGAAATATATATAAATAAATATAAGTAAAGATGCGTAAAGCTAATATACCCACCTCTAACTACGCTAAGAGCAGCTATAACTACAAATAAGATCGTAAACAAGTGCATGACTATTTCTTTGTAACACTCGAATAGTTGTATTCGTATTCGTATTCAAAGATCACCCACGCACACTTTTAGCGACCAATTTAGCAGCTCCGCAGCGCTCAATGGTGCTCGCTCAACTAACGTCTGACTGACTGGCTGATCAGCTCACGAGCGCACGAAACTGGAATTAACACTTTCAACTAGGGATGGGCGCGAGCTCAAATTGCGAGACAAGCAGCAGCACGAAAATATAAGTGGAGATAAGAGCTCGGCGCATAATCCCAAAAATATGCTATAATTTTTGTTGTTGAGCAGAGGAAGGTAGCATGGTAAAGACCATAAAAATATATATCTGTTCCTAATCAAGATTAATAGTCGGGTTGATTGAGCCCTGTTCATATATTTATTCCTATAACTGCTTGTACCTCGGAGCCATCAATGAAAACGATGTAAATCGATCAAAATCTTAATTTAAAGTAAAGATTAATTGTTATATTCCAGTATAGCTACAGTTACTACATCTGTTTCTTATATTATTTTCATAAAAAACCTCTAAATGCTTTAAAACTAATTACACAGCCTACAACGACTATTGATCTACATCGTGCTATCCAAGCTGGGCAACAACACTATCACGAACACATCTCTAGTTCGTACTGATCGGCGACTTCTTGTCTGCGCTCTCTGCCCCGGAGCGCCGCAGATAACGAACAGCGAAACGAGAGGAAAGAGCGCGAGAGGGCGCCGGCTATTTAACATCGGCGTTAATTACTTAATAGCTATCATTATAAACAGTTCTAGCTAATCTCATAGTTATGTGGGAGTAAGAGCGAGAGGGAGAGCGAAATAGGAATAGAGAGAGAGCGATGGCCCATGCGTTTGGCAAACATTAAAACAGTAGCTGAACTTGAGTTTTGTTTGTTTAATTATGATATCAAGTGAATATGTATTAAAAGCTTAATAGATATGTAGAGCACTCTAGATCTACACTATAATTAATTTATAATAATTAACAATAAAGTGCGTTTGTGTTTATTGGTCTGTGATATGTGCAAACGTATTATATTAAATTTAAACAAATTTTAATTTTATTTAAAATTTTAATTTTGTTTTTTTATGATCTATAGATCTATTATAAAGTCAATAATATACCCTAAACTATATATAATAATATTTTCTAGAAATTATTTAAGTTTAAAAGAATGAAGAAAAATCTACTCTCCAGAATTCCTAAATAAATTTTTTTGTAGAATTAAAATATCATTTTACATCCTTGATATCTTCAATTGTTCATTAAATAAAGAATTTTCTTAATGTTAATTTATAATTTATACTAAAATATTGATTTGAACATTTTGAGCTATAAATAACTCAAAAAGTCTGTTATAGAAGTAGATTGAATCAGGCTTAAGTTTTAGTTTTAATAAACTGAAACAATATTTGAATATTCTCTTATATCTATGTAAAAACAAAATTTTTTAAATCAATTGAACCAAAATAAAAGGTAGACTGATTTAAAATAGGATTTTCTAGTAAATAAAATCATTCATAGCCCTAATCTAAAATGCCAAGAATTTTGTAAAAAAAAAAAAACTCCACAGTAAATACTTGGTAATTGCTCTTATGTGATATTCGATGATTTACTTTGAAAATTCAGCCAAACCGGGATTTACCCTTTTTAGGTAGAGGATAACTTTATACGACAATAAATTCAAAAGTTTGACGCGTTATGCCAGCTGTGCGCTCGAGGGTAACAAATAATTAGTAGAAAATTCCACTCAGGGACTCTCTGTTATCGGCTAATTGCTTGGCTCAAATCAGATTTGTGGCACACCTGATTATGGGCGCCGGAGCATAATAATTTATTTATGAGACACCAAATGAAGCGACAAATTTCAGGCACTTAGCAAGTCAATCGCTCAGGCGCCGAGCACGACTTGTCGTGGATGCTGTTGTTGTTGTTGCTGCTGCCGAAATGGGCGTGGCAAGTTTTCAGCACTTTGGTCACGGACACACACACAGAGAGAGAGGCATACCTGACGAACGTGAGGCGGCATTTCAATTATGCAAATTTCGTGAGGCTCGTTGATTAGAAAATCCGAACAAAAACCCTTGAGCAGTTGAGGTGGGCGACTGCCAGCGACGCTCAGCCAAGCTGCAGGCGTCAATCAATATGCCGATGCGGCACCGAGTCTGAGTTTGTTTGACGCCCACGCTAATGAATTGGGGCGAAGCAGCAATTAGACTACAGGAATTAATTGGCAAGCGCCCGCGGCTGGGCGTAACATTGGCGCCCTTTTCTAGTAGCTGCAGGACACTTATTGAGCATTTGGATGCCCAAGTGGCAGACCCACTTGTGCGGCCTCTCAGCGAATTAAAATAATTTTGTTTCGTAGCCTACAAAAAAAACAAGAAAAAATTTACTGCACTTTTGGCGCATTTTACTCTTAACTTTGTTCGCTCGAGTGTCACAAAACTTTTGCCCGCAGCTCCTTTGTGCCACTGACAAGTGGGGGCAAACAGGGGTCGGGCTGGCGGCAGTACCCAGCAGCAGCAGCTGTGGGAGCTTAGGGCTTTACTTACACCCAAAAGTCGTTTGTCATTAAAAGCATTCGACTATAAATTATATTTCAAACAAAAAAAAATGTTTTAAAAAACTCAAATTGAAAAGTAACTGTTAAGCACGTGACCTTATTTAAAGTCAAAGGCTTGCCTAGCTGAAACTACAATATTTCTTTATTTAGAATGAATTTAGATATGTCCACCTGATAGACTCTTAGGCAGGGTGCATCAAAGAAAGTTTTATATATATAAGTAATAGATTCGAGAGGAATCTAAAGGGAGTTTCATTTTATAGAATAAATATATCTAGCCAACAAATCGAACCAATTTCTAAAGTTGAGTTTAAACTATAAACCAAAATATAAACTTAGAAAATTTATAGATATGTATAAATACTATACCACTTCAATACGGACCTCCAAACAATTTGATACTTTATTAAAATTATAAGAAATTCTGCAGCTTAAACAATAAGCAAATCATTCACATGCCTAAGTTGCCTCTACACTGCCTTTTGTTGGCCAACATCCTTTTGTACTTTTCGTTTCTGCTGTCAATGGCGAAAACTTTTCACAATGGGCGCAAGGAAAAAGTTTTGGACTTGAACCCTAAAACTATAAATCCGTAACTAACATTTTTAAGCATAACAAAATGCGACGAGATTTGGCGAATAAATCTTAATGCCGCCCTTTTTTGGTTTATTCAGCCGTTGCACTGGGCGCTTATTATAAACTTGCTCGGGGGGGCGCGTAGGAGGATAGAAGCAGGCGTAAGACAAGGGCTTCGCTCTTTGGGTTTTCCGGTTACGGTGACTGCAACTTTTCTGATTGACTTAATGCAGTTGGCAACTGCACAGTAAAAGTGTTGCCAGCACTATATTTACACGGCTAAGACTAGCGCCAAAGAATTATATTACACGAAAACTTTGAACATTTGCCAAGCGGTCACAAGTTGTGTCTCACAACTTCGGCACAAATCACTCGCATAATTAAAGGTCAGATTAGAGACAAAAGAAAAGTGTATATATTTTATAATTATGTTTTAGCTATTTGTAGTACTAGATTTAGTAATGAAATAATTTTAAAAATATATATATACATAATTTTAAAATCATATTTTTATTTGCTCTTTTTACATTGATGATTAGCTTTCTGCTTTAGTTAATTTTAACTTAAATATATTTATAAAAAAAAAAAAAAAAATATATATATATATATATATATATATATATATATATACATATATTTTTTTTAATAAATTTTTAAAATTTATGAAAAAGTTTTCAAGAACTTTTTCAAAATAATTTTAAATTAATGTATACTTAAAATATAATATTCATTAATTAATGAAAAAAAAATGTTTTTGAATTTGAATAATATTTAAAGATATTTTTAAAATATATAGATAGTTCTATATAAAAACAAATATTTATATACATATATATATATTTTTTTTAATTTTAATAATATTATAAGAATATATATTTTTGGCGGGGAGGAGTAAGACTTTTAGATACCGCAGCAATTCTTTTTATTTTCTTGATATCATGAGCTCGAAATTTGTTTAGGCTATATAATTAGTAATAAGGATAATTAGGAGGAAGATTTAAAACGAAAAGTTGCATTTTGTGGAAAATATAATGTGTTTAGTGATTGTCCCATTTACTTACTTCTATCACCTTAGTTTCGAACTCATACTTGACTTATCTTTAATCAGCTACTTCAGCTTTATAGTTTATTCAATTTACATTTCATTTTCATTTGTTTAAATAAAAAACTTTTAAACTTAACACTGGAGCACAGCCAAAACACGAACTAAGCTATCTTAACTAAAATTATATATTTCTAGTTAGCATTAACAATCGACAGATTTCTTGCTCTAAGTTATAGGGCTACGATCGGTTAACATACTACTTGTAGGCTTGCTGTCAAATTTGTTTGGGCAAATGTTTATGGATTTGATGTCAGTCAATCAATTCAATAGTCTTTGATACATCGGGCGCATACATACATCACTTTGATTTACAACTCTCAATTGAAATTTCCATTGGAAAAATAATTGAGCACGCTTTAAATTCGAATTGAAAATTTTTAGTTTTCTACTACATTTTGTTTTATAAATTTCTTAGCTCTGGACTCGCTGGTGGAAATGTGGACATGGATATGCCGTTAAGTGGTAAACTGGCTATTGTTGCTGCCACAGCCGGTACGTTCTTTGCCTTGGGCGCCTACTATCAGCACCAACATGTGATCCGTAACATTAAGAGATTGGAACAGCACAATCCGCATGCCTATTTCATACGACGCAAACTCTACGGACTGGTAAAGGGCCTCCTAGACAGTCTGTCTGAGAGCAGTTTTCATTTTAGATTTATATTTCAGCTGGATATCTTTCAAGTGAAAGCGATCAGTGAATGCTGCGATGTTGTCGGGGACAGCGAATCGCACAAGATGGGCTCCATTATGAAGTATGGATTCCCAAGCATGAATGAGATCAATCTAAATGAGACATTCAATTTTGTCACCTCGTTCGATCGTCGTAACTCGTCCATTCAATGGATGTGCGAGCGTGTGGATATCTCTACCTATACAAATGCAATTGGGCGAGAGTTTCGAAATCTTGCGGTGCGGCATCGGCGACGTGCAACACCGCCGTCAATCGTCTCGTATCAGCAATCGGAGGCGGCACGCGTCTTCTTCATGTCGAACATTAAGCCATTTCTGAGTCGCGGCTTCAATGCGGCCATCTGGGAGCGATTGCTGCACTATGTACACAACATGACCGAAAAGTACGGCATTGTTTTTGTGTATACCGGATCCATCTATTTGCCACGCGAAATGAAGAGCAACAATTGGTACTTGGAATTTCAGCCAGAAGACAATACCATTGTTGCAATACCCACGCACTTCTTCAAGATCATCATCATCGATCCAAAAGAAATGAATAGTACACCATATGCGGAGGCCTACGTGATGCCCAATACAACGCTCAATGACGACACCGATTTGCGTACCCTGCTCTGTGATGTGCGCGACATTGAGAACGCGACGGGCTTGAAATTCTTTGAGGGTCTCGATCGGAACTTTGTCAATACCCAAGTGGATGCACCGATTGAACTATCCAATTCATTAAGTCAAATAAGTGATACGCTGTTATAATTGTTAGTTATATATAGCTATGAGTATTGACAGAGGCCGATTGTCCTAAGTAATTTGCGGAAACTATCCAAATTTTTCAACTGTTGTCCTTTTTTTCTCAATTTCTCTTATCTATATATTATCAAATTTGTTTATTCAGATCACTTATTATATTTGGAATTTTTAGAGTAGCTAATGACTTATTTAGAATTAATAAATGCGTAAAAGCTAACGCATATTTTCTGTCTAACAGACTTTACATCTGTTGCGATAATGAAACACCTGGGCGTGAGCTTTGGATACTTTCAATACTCTTGCACCGCGATCGTCTTCTATTTCCGAGCATTAGTTTCTTCTAAACATACATACATATATAATTACTTTAATCTTTATTTAATTTATAGTATAAATTGAACACAAACAAGTGTAGAATAACAGTAAAAGCCAAACAAAACAATACAAGAATATATATCACGAACTTGGCTCTAATAAACAAGTATAAAAATATGATATTGTTTCTGTTAAGGTGAAAAAATTGAAGATCAAACTTACAACTTGTAAGGAGCATACATATTAGCGCACTCTCATCATGCTCTCCTTGGTCGGTCGTTATACATTTTTGTGCCAAATCAGAGGGAAGAAGCCGCGAGTTGCAGTTCAATCCAAGTATAGTTGATTGCACAGTTTCATTTTAAAAACTGTTTATTTTCATTTTAATCGAGTCCCTTAATTATGTTGCATATGGCACTAATAATATTATATTATATATGTTTATCAAATTTCAAATGTGTCGGTCGGCAACGCCACCTTCAGTCTACTACGTGCAATGTCGATATTCACTGGATTCCCCATTTTCAATGGATTCCGAGCACTGTTAAATGACTCAAACGGCTATGTTAACAACGGCGGTGTCAGCTTTAATGTTAACGACAAGCTCTGTTATGGCCGACGCATATTCGCATTGTTCTCTGTTAACTATTTACAGCTTGGCGCGCACAAATTTTTAAAACTGTGCCGTCACACTGTTAATTTAACTGACACTAACAGTGCCAAAATGAGTAGTAGATTGGCACGATCGAGTTACAGTATAATATTAATGTTTTATTAGTGGAATTTGGTACTAAATACTTTATTATGGTTGCTTTGTAGCACATGCCAGACGTTAGTTTAAGTGCCCGCCAAACAGCAGCTGGGATAACAGAGCACAGGTTGAAAATGTGACGTCACAAGAGGCCTGTTAGTTAACATTAAAAGTAACAGAACTGATATTTGCATAAACGAAAGTGTCATAAACAACAGTGTCGATAAGCCTATATAAACTCATTCGACACAGCTAAGTTCAGTTGGTAAATTGTTTCCGATACGGCTTCGTTTATGAGTGGCTCGCCAAAATTAATATATTCATATATATATAATATATAATATAATATATATAGCAGTGTCAATTGATCAACTATTGCTCACAGGTAATGGAATTTTCGCTATCCATAGATTTATCCGAATCAAATTAATTTGATTTGGTTTCTCGAGGGAAACATATTTTCAATTTCAGGCAACTCCCAATTATTACACAAGTATATTCAATCATCATCTAAAAATGACAGAAAAGAAGATTCTAGGTTACTATGAGGACATAGTAAGTGATGTAATATTTAAAATAGAAGATATTAAAGTGCACAATATGACGACATTTGATGTGGATGAACGAGTTTTGAAAACACCCAAAAGCATTGGCTATTATCGTCAGCCCACATCTGATGAGTATCCAATGGACTTGGCCAAGGGCTTTTCGGATATGATCTTCAGCACAACCGATCCTGACCATTATCTGAAGCAAAAAACATTGGACTACATCATGACACAAAAACAGAAACCAAGATTTGATATATGCACAACTCGTGGCGCTCTAACCGATATCAATTTTGACTGCGATGCAGATTTGGCTGCCATACATTTTAAGGACTGTATTTATATTAAGGCTCTAGGCGATGCAGAAACTCCTTCACCACGTCATAGCTATCAACATGAGCTACGCAAGAATCTGTTTGTCGGTGAGTGTAACAGAGATTAAAAAAAAAAAAAAACAACAAAAATCTGACTAACCGATGGATATATGTATGTATGTGTCTATCCCAGAGACACCAGGTGATCTACCCAATAAGGAGGAACGGATTGATGTGCGGAAGCAAATCTATGCCAACTTCAGCGCGAATCTGGGATTGTTTAGGATACTCTACTCGGCTGAGATGGTGGGCGTGGATAATACCGAACCGCTTGGCGATCTGTAAGCAATTTTGAAATTATCAAAAGAGATATTCTAATGAATAAATGATACAAATATAGAAACGATCCTGATGTGCTGAAGCAGCTACGCTTTACCATGGCCAAAGTTCGTAAGATCAAAGATGGCTTCGACTATTGGCGTGAGAGCTCTGTTGAGCCCAATTGGCTAATTCAAGCCCATTTGGCTGGCATCGAACAGCTCAGATTGGCGCACTTCAATAATGACGCTATGGTAATAAGTCCAATTGAAACTATTCAAATTGCCGACCTTTTCAAGGTAAACATTTCAGCAATTATGCATTTATTTAAATGCCAAAAGTCACGCAATTTTCTTTACCATTCCAGAAGCATGAATCGAAATTGACCAAGCGCCTGCAATTGCTGCACAGTTTTCTCAGCAAGATCAATGATCTGATGGCTGACGATGACTGTCCATACACAACCTATGTCTTTCTCATAAGGAACAATTGTATATCCTATGAACGTCATGCGGGTCCCAACGACAATTCCTTTCTCGATGACGAATACATTCAATTTGTCAACGATCAGTACAAGGACTGAAATGCTGTCCTTACAACTTTTATATTGATATTTTATATTTAAAAAAAAATTTGTATGAATAATTATTTAAAATAAAAACCAAAAATGTGTTATATGTATAAATTAATGTTTTCTACTACGCATATTTCCTGGAATGCGATCGCGATCAGTGGAATTAAGGCGTGAAAGTACTCGGCTAAGCAGTGCTGCCAATTTAGCTATTTTCCCGTCAGTTCATGCCTTTGTGATATAGCAGCCGGCGGAAGTTATAGCAATTTTGAATCATTGAATGGCTTTCTCTTAGCGTGTACGGAATATGGGAAAATGTCAAAATTTCAAGTTTTTAAAGGTATAGTAGATGAAACATCGGCTTTACCCGAATATACTACACCCTAAAATCTCTTTATTTCTATGTTAGTATATTCGTAGTATAGCTATAAGAAGATATAAATATATATTTTAAGTTTCTGCTTAGATTAAGTTGCCAAAAGATAACAGGACGTTTACCAGTTAATATTTCATTCAAACTTAATTATAAAAAAAAATTATAATAAAAATTTTAATAAATAATATATATAAAAAAAAAAAATTGAGAACCGCAAGCAATAAATCAATATCATAAAAAAAACATCATCCAAATCAGATTTTACCAAATGTTGACTGATTTCGGTGTGCTTTGCAGCTGTCGATACGAAAACTCATAAAAAATTCTCTTATAACCCTAAAAACTTAATTTCTAGCTATTTCTAGCCTTTTTCACTAGTTGATTTGGCTTGAAGAGTTGGCAGCACTGCTTAGCTCATGACGGAAGTCTGTGCAGATATGGACGATCTATATAGACAAACATACATACATACATACATACATACATACATACATACATAAACATTTATACTTACATATATATTTTCTTCACAATGTGTTATTCTTTCTTATTTATTTCCATTGCAATTTAAATCAACGAAAGCGTACATACATATGCATATGTATATAGTTGCTAATAACGATCAAGTGCAATCTTATCAAATATATAATGTATGTATATCATTGGGTAAATCGTGTTCAGTCTAGTATATACATACATACATATATCTGATACCACTAGCCGCGCATCCATAAACAAAATTTATTTCAGTACAGTTTAGCCAGTTTCAATCATAATATACATTAGAAATAAAATATATGTTTATATTACATTTTCAAGAGTAAATCATATTTGACAATAGGAAAGCGTTGTAAAAGCAGCAAAATGTATTTGTAATAATTTAAAACGCAGCGCCAAAATAAAAATACTAGAATTTTAATACATTTTATCGATTGTGTATGCAGCTGTTTTGTGTGCTCATCTCGAAATGTTGGCGATAGTTAAGTGGTGTCGATGCCATGCGACTGTTAAAAATTCATTATTCGCAACTTTAAATTGTACGTATAAAATAAACTACGCAATCAAATTAAAGTGCGCCGCTTGAAACGTAATATTTAATAAGGAAATAAAATACAACTGATGCATTTGTAAATAATCTGCTAAAACGAGCATTAACCGAGAGAAATACATTTTCTTTTCAAAAAGCCGGTCTGGCAGCCATGGGCAGTGTATGGCAACCACATATTTTTGCAGTATTTTCGGTATTTTGAGCAGTGTGGCAGCACTGGTTATGCATTTCAAGAAAACGGCGCAACAAATTGTTATTAAAGCTGTTTACATGTGTTAAGTGTACAGCATGTCATATACAGGAAGCCGATGTGACTACTGCCAGGCTGCCATAGAAGACGACAACTACTTGGATTGCCAGAAATGTAAGCAGAGCGTGCACATCAAGTGTCTGCCACATGCCAGCACGCCTGGCGATTTCCTGGGCGATGTTTTCTTCGATTTCACGTGCATCAAATGCGTGCGAGACGAGTCAGCGCCAGGTGCAAGTCAAGAAGTGGCGAAGGAGCGCTTTGTGCGACAGCGCATACCCTGGTTGCTGGTGTTGACGCTGGCGCTTTACAATTTGTCCATCAAGTCGAAGGGCTTGAGCCATCACGGCTATTTCCACTGGCGGACGCACATCATCAGCTTTGTGGACAAGAACTGGAACTATATCTTTGAGCCGCGTGTGTGAGTAGATGGAGTCAGTGGCAGAAGCAAAGCAAACGACTAATTGTTAACTAATTACCAACAGGCGACGGCGCAAGCAATGGATTGGCTCCGTTTCGGGCACTTTGTCGCACAACAGCCCGGCGTACTTTCAATCCGGCGTCAATGTGTGCCTGGAGCATGGCTGGTGGCGACTGGCCAAACCGAATCTAACGCCACGCAGCGTGCGCGCCGAATGTAAATGTATTATGTATTGAAATCAGTACAAAGTGCTCATTGAATTAAAACTTTTCCAGATGAGCAGCGCCTGTTGGAGCGTCAGCAGCTGCGCACAGATCGTCGCCTGCCGGCGCAAGATGAGAACAGCTGCGGCAGTGATCTGTCTGTCACGGATCATCTGAGCGATGCCAACCAACCAACCATGGACGAAACTGCTGAAGGTTTGCCATCGGCGCCGCCCAGCGAGGGCTGTGCGCGTGCCATGTGAGCGAAGATAAATTTAAGATTTGTTTAAAGAAATTTATGAAATTAATGAAACATCTCCTTCACAGTCCATACATGGGTCGCCTGCCGAAGCCAGCGCAGCCACAGCAGCAGCCGGAGCCCGAGGACCTGCTGTCACAGCCAGAGGAAGCATCCGAGGCGGCCGCACAGCTGCAGCCGCTGAGCAGCGTGCAGGCAAGCCTGATGGATTTTCTGGCCGAGAGCTTGGGTGGCGATGATCTGAGCATGTTTATGCCGCCTCCGTTAATTGGTGCTGGCGGCAAAGGCGATTTTTTCATGTCCGATGCGCTGCTCGAGGCGCCCGGCAACAGCGCCAGCCTGTTTGAGCTAGAAAATAATTTTGGCTTGCCGCCGGCCGAGTGTGTGACGACTGCAGCTGAAACGGAGCCGGAAACTGAGACGAAGGCAGAGATAATGCCAAAGCTGGAGCAGCCAAAGCTATTGTCAAGCAGCTCCGAAAGCGAAGAGGAGGAGCCCATGGAGCCAGAAGAGCAGCAGACGGAGGAGAGCAACAGTTACCAGCCGCGCATAGTGCAGGTGACAAATTTTCAGGCACAGGAACATCAGCAGCAGGAGGCGTCACACATTAAGGAGGAGCCGCTAGAGTCGAAAGAAGACCAGGATGACCTGGAGCTGGAGTCAGGCGCAAAGAGCAACATCAGTTTAGAGCTTTGTAAGCCAAGCGGTTTCATTAGGCAACCGCGTCGCAACTGGCCCTGGCTGCAGCAGACGGATTTTGAGCAGGCACCGCACCAGGAAGCTGCACAGCAACAGCTGCGTCTAATGTCTGTAAATGAGGAGCAGCAGCTACATCAGAAACTGCATAAGATCTTCATGCTGGAGCAGCACAGCCAGAACGATATACCCGCCTATGTGCGCCGGCTCTATCGCAAGCTGTGCGTGCGCAAGTGGAAGCGGGAGCATAATCGACCCATATTCAATCTGGACGAGCAGATAGATCCCAGGGCGCGTGCCCATCAGCAGCTGATGAAACAACAGGCGCACATTTTAGATCGCTATCAGCTGCTCGAGCAGAGTAATCCAAACAATCGAAGTTCTTTCTATGCCCGCATTGCCGGCAGCACCGACTACGAACTCTTCGAATCGCCGTACACGCAGCGCGTCCTACACCCGTTCATATATCGCAGCCAGGAGATGGGTCCGCCGTGGCTGCGTTTGATGTGCGAGATCCAGCATCGCGTCAATAGATGCTATCCCACCCGCTCCACCATTGACTTCTGCTACGTACAGCCGCAGCATATACCGGCGGTCAATGCGCTGCTCCAGAACGTTTTCTGGCCAGGCATTGATGGTGAGTTGCTGCACTTATTTGACCTAATAACTAGTCGTAATCGTTGTATGTTTTTTAACAGTGAGTGACTGCCTTAGCTATCCGGACTACAGCGTGGTCGCCCTCTACAAGAAACTGGTCATTGGCTGCGGCTTCCTGGTGCCGGATGTCGGCTACAATGAGGCCTACATTTCCTTTATGGCTGTGCGCCACAATTGGCAGCGTGCCGGAATAGCTAGCTTTATGCTCTACCATCTCATTCAGACCTGCATGTCCAAGGACATTACGCTTCATGTCTCGGCCAGCAATTCGGCGGTCATGTTGTACCAGAAGTTCGGCTTCAAGATTGAGGAAGTCATTCTCGATTTCTATGATAAATATTTACCTACGGACTCCAAGCAAAGTCGAAACGCATTCTTTTTGCGCCTAATGAGATAAGCAATCGAAGGATTACCCAAGAGCCTTAATGAGTCAATAACTACATGTATAGATTATATATAATCAACTTTTCTTATGTTGACAACTTTAAGTATTCTTTTATTTTTACTGAAGAACTTCGAATTGGTTTTAATTAAAATCTTAGGCAAATATTTTCTCCTCGCGTCGTTTTTTGGTGACCACTGTGCCGGGCTTGTGCTGTGCCTCCGGATGATTCGTGAGCTCTGGCGGGCACACCGATACGGGGCTGGCTGTGACGCACTGCTTCAAGTCGTAGAACAGGCTGCTGTCGTCCTTGGTGACAAAGGATATGGCCACACCTGTTTTGCCCGCACGACCTGTACGTCCAATACGATGCGTATAGTCCTCAATCGACTTGGCCATATCATAGTTGATGACCAGCGAGACATCCTTAATGTCAATACCACGACCAGCCACATCAGTAGCCACCAGTATATCCTTGGCACCAGATTTGAGCGCGGCCAATGCATATTCACGCTGCTCTTGTCCTTTGCCGCCGTGCAACGTGCAGGAATTGTATCCAAGCTTCTCCAAGCCCTTGGCCAGCACATCGGCGCCCTTCTTCTGGTTGACGAATATGATAACTGGCGGCTCGATGCCGGCCGAAAGGATCTGCATGAGCTTCTTGCGTTTGTCATTCTCGCCCATCATGTAAACGATTTGGTTTGTACGCTCCGTGGGCTTACCCACTGAGCCGATATAAACCGTGGCCGGACGACGCAAATAGGAGCGCGCCAAACGCTCTACGGCTGGCGGCATTGTCGCCGTGAACATCACCGTTTGCCTGTACTTCTTCTTGGTGTAGAAGTTCTCCATTAGTTTCTTCTCGTCCTCGGCCTCCTCCGTGTCTGGCTTGAGATTTGTCACGGGCATATATTCCAAAATCTTTTGTACATCCGGCTCGAAACCCATGTCAATCATGCGATCCGCTTCGTCAAGCACAATATACGTGCACTGATTGAGCACCAGATACCGATTCTCGAGCACATCGATCAGACGACCCGGCGTTGCGATAACAATTTCGCAACCCAGACGCAAACGGAAGCCCTGCTCCTCCCTGGACAAGCCACCAACGACGACCACAGTACGTATGCCTAGCGGCTGGCCAAACTTTGTTGTCTCCTCCTCAATTTGTTGGGCCAATTCACGAGTGGGCGCCATGATAATCGCATACGGACCCTGATCCACATCCTCCAAACGTTCGATCTTGGGCAGTGACTGAATCCATGAGAGCAGCGGTATAAGAAATGCTAACGTCTTGCCGGAGCCAGTCTCCGCAACACCAATGATATCGCGATTCTGCAGGCCAATGGGTATGGCCTGTCGCTGGATGGGCGTGGGCTCCTTGTAGCCGACCGTGTCGATGATTTCAATAATTTCCGGCGGGAAGCCGGACTCACTCCAACTGCGAATGGGATTGGGTATCTTGCCGCCTTTGATGGTAATGTTGTAATCCTCGCGAAAGATGCGCCAATCGCGTTCGGTCATCTCGTCGTTGTCTTTTTCAGACCAATGACGATCATCCCACTTTTGTTTATCCTCCTTGCGCTTCATCTTCTTCAAGCGTACCTTCTCCTGTTCCTTTTCCGCCTCAGTACGCCGCTTCTCTAGCAGATCACCGTAGAATTTGCTCTGTGTCCGCTTCTGCTCTTTAATGTCGATGCCGGCCACGTTGCCGCGTCCGAAGAACTGCACATGATGGCGTTCCTTATATAAATTATTGTAATCTATGGAGGTGTCCTCGCCCGCATCCCAGTCGAAGACGAACTTACGATCATTGAGGCGACGCACTCGTCGCTTCTTCTTCACAATACCCAGATAGCGTTCGCGTATGGCTTCCAGTTCCTTTTCCTTATCCTTGTGCGTCAGATCCTCAACACGTTTGCTGTCCTTGTCACGATCCCGATCACCGCCACGCTCACCACGATCTCCGCCACGTTCACGACGCTCCGGCTTGACGGGCGGCGGTGGCGGCATGGCAACCGGCATGGATGCGGATGCTGTCGCTATGCCGGTAATGGTTTTGTTATTAGCTGCTTGAATTTGATCCCGTGCAGCATCTCGGGCGGCACGCATGCGTTCCACTTCTTCCTGGCGACGTTTCAGCGCCTCGACGGCTCGCTGCTCTTTGGTAAGGAAGACGGGCTTACTCCGTGCCTCCTCCTCACGTTTCTTCTTGTCCAGTAATTCCTCCAGCGACAGAGGTTCCTTTTTTATTTTGCTCTCGCCCTTTATATCCATTGGCTCATCCTCTGGCTTAACGGACGTACCTGCCGTTTCGCCTTTCACTACACCCGCCGAATTATCCAATTTGGGCTTCTTCTCTGGCTCGCCGTTGCGTGTTCCACGCTCACGCGACCGCTCACGTACCTGACGCTGACGCTCCGGCGAGCGTCCGCCACGTCTGGCACGGTCCTCCCTGCGAATTGATTTGATGATTTATGACATGTTTTTCAGTAAGTTATTTACTTACCTGGAGCGGGATCGTCGTTGGCGTCGATCCTTTTCTCTGTCTGCTTGCCTGTCGCGCGCATCGCGCTCTCTGTGCCTCGGCACTTCTCTGTCCCGCTGTCGCTCCCGCTCCCGTTCGCGCTCTCGCTCACGTTCCCGATCTCTGTCGGCTGCGGCGACGCCACGCTCATCTCTGTAACGCTCCCGGGAGCGCGAACGTCGCTTTTTATCATTCACCATTGCACTAATTAACAGCGCGTAAAATAATATAAATATTTTCCGCAGCTAAACGTTTGGCAAAAAACAACAGAGAAGCAGAGTGGGGAAATAAGAGATGAGCGTTGCCGGTGCAGTCGTGAGTTAATACAAGTCACGGTGATCACTGGCGATATATGCAAGTGGAAAGTGTTTCATAATATACCAATAATTACTAAATAAATTAAATATATAAATATATATAAAAGAACACGTTTATTTTCTCTTTATATATATTACATATTCAAATATATATATATGCATTATAAATATTTGAATTCACAGTTTTCGAGTAGCCACAACATTTATCTCCTCTCTTTTAAACAGTGTGACCCTTCGTCAACTGCTTCGAAATACTCAATTTCAGTATTTAAATACTGTCTCATCATTAATGGCGTCTTCCAGCTGTGTTATTGGAGCCTCGGCCCTTACGGGGCACTTGGGGGACTCAGTTTTGCGTGTTTTCTCTGTGCCAGCAGACAAACAATAGCGCAGCGCCCGCCACAAGTGACGCAGTGAACCAGAAACCCACTAAAAAAAGAAGAAAACAAAAGAATTAAACGCTTCGAAGCGGCCCAAATAGCCCACATCAAGTAATTCCCTTGATTTGCGCCAATTGTGGGCGTACAGAGCGCGCTTGTGTGTCTGTGTGTGTGTGTGTACGTTTCGCTTAATTTCCAGCTAAGCAGCTGGCAGCTGCTGCAATTATGAGAAATAGCAGAGATCAGGAAACTGCGCCAATTGCAGCGCCACGCAACGGCAGCGCCTCGAACATGTTTCGTAGCTTTGGCTCGCTCTTTGGCGCTGGTGGCGGCGGCGGCACGGAGAGCGCCCGTCCAATGACGCCACAATCGAGCGATGGCTACGTTGAGTTTGGCATGCAGGATCCGGAACGCAGCGGACGTACACTGGGCACATTTGCGGGCGTCTTCAGTCCTGTTGCGTTGTCCATGTTCAGTGCTTTGGTCTTCATACGTGTGGGTGAGTGTGACGTCATAGACGGCGACTCCATCTCTCCATCTCGCTCTCTCTCTTATTCTAATTATACCCTGAACCCATTGAAAATTGAAAATTAGGAAATGATGGTTTTGAAATGTATGTAACAGGCTGAAGGAGGCGTGGCAGATCCCATAAAGTATATATATTGTTGATCAGCTCGAAAAGTTGAGTTGATATAGCTCTGCCCGTCTGTCCGTCCGTTCGTATGTATGAACGCGACGATCTCAGAACCTATAAGAGCTAGAGACTTGAAATGTTGTATGTAGGTCCCTATATAGCACGCGTATTTCGAGTTTGTTTAAAAAAATCGTTAACTATTCCCATTTTAATATAATATACAAAATACTAGAGACTTGTGCTTTGGCTGCGAACTTGGCAGAGCGCGCTTATGAGTGTTCATCTCAGGGTTCAGGGGATCTCCTAGTTGTGCAGTCTCGACTAGAGCATTTTTACTTGTTTTTATATTTGTTCCACTTGCAGGTTACATCGTGGGCAATGCGGGCTTGTACGTCACGCTGCTGCAGTTCCTCATCGCGTACGCAATTTTACTATTTACGGTCGCCTCCGTTTGCGCCATCTCCACGAATGGCGCCGTGGAGGGCGGCGGCGTCTACTGTGAGTAATCATATAGATCAAAATTTGAATTTTTTGATTTAATGAATTTTTCCCCATCTTAGTCATGATTAGCCGCACTCTGGGCCTGGAGTTTGGCGGCTCCATTGGCACACTGTTCTTCTTTGCGAATGTGGTTGGCTGTGCGATGGCCATATCCGGCTGCACGGAGGGCATCATCGATAACTTCGGACCCGGCGGCCGCTTCGTCAGCGTCAATGGCCCACATTTGCCAGATGGCAAATGGTGGTGCTTCCTAATTAGCAGCGGCATCAATACAAGCATGCTGCTCGTCTGTCTGGTAGGCGCCGCCCTCTTTGCCAAAACTTCGGTGATTATTTTGGCCACGGTGACCATTTGCCTCTTTGCCACATACATCAGCTTTTTGACCGTGGGCGCCACCGACGATACGGTAAGAGGGAAGGGGGCAGGATTGCAATCAATCATATAGAACTAAGGCTTCACTAGAATTATCAATCTCTATATTCGCTATCAGAATTTCACTTGCTGAACAAAAATCCCGCTTTGTGCTGCAAAAACTATGTGACATAGATATTATTTTGTTAATTTCATGAACTTGCGATAATGACTGTTGTCCAAAGATAATAGTAGCTTGCATTCTTTTTAGGCATCGGTCACTTTTGTTCTTTTGCTGGAGTAAGTCCCATTGAGCTTTAGGTACAGTAAAAACTAACTAGTGTAGGCAGTAGCACGACTAGGCATGACTAGGAGTTACTCTATAAATGTGAGGAGTTACTCTATATATATAGAATATGAATACTAAACTATATGAATACTATTCTATAAATAAAGAAACTTACACATAAATTGAAAGGCTCTATAATCCATAGAGTTGAGCTCTCAGTTCATCAATCAATCAGTCAGAAAATCAGTTAGATAAATTAGGTATATATATAATATATATATATATAATTTAAGTAATTATAATTCGAATTTCTACATTCCATAGTTTCTACTGTACATGTGTTTGCAGACTTAGAAATGTTTTGGACATAAAAATGACGTGTTACATGAATCATTTGAATGCAGCTGATAACAAACGAAAATGCCCGCACATTCTCAAAAATGAATGGGTATCATGTGGATTATCAATTAAGTGTAATAAGCTGCTGTTATCTCTGTTTAGTATACACACATTAATGCATATATATCTATATATTCAACATACATATATACTTCTTCGACAGATTCCTGTGCCGGTAGTGAATACGCTTATGAATGCTACGAAATTTTTGCCGTATACGGGTCTTAGTAGCAAAACCTTGAGCGAGAATTTGGGCTCACATTATGGCACGGATTATACATCGAATAACAAGAATGTGGATTTCTCTACAACGTTTGGTGTGCTCTTCTCGGGCGTTACGGGCATTATGGCCGGTGCGAACATGTCCGGGGAGCTTAAGAATCCCTCAAAGAGCATACCATGGGGCACACTCTCTGCCGTTTGCTTCACATTCGTCTCGTATATCATACTCTCGTTCCTGATGAGCTGCACAACGCCGGCTGTGACCATGCAGAATAACTATCTGTTCCTGATGCCGGTCAATCTGTGGCCTCCATTCACAACCATTGGCATTCTGACGGCCACCTTCTCGACGGGATTGAGTAATTTGATTGGCTCCAGTCGCATTCTGGAGGCGCTCAGCAAGGATCAGGTCTTTGGCTCGCTGTTGAACTTTGTGCTCCGTGGCACATGGAAGGGCAATCCCATCTGTGCTGTGGTCATCAGCTGGGTGCTGGTCGAGTGCATCCTGTTGATTGGCTCGTTCAATATTATTGCCCAGATTAATTCGGTGTTGTTTATGCTCTCCTATTTGGCCACAAATCTGGCCTGTTTAGGCATTGAGCTGACCGGTGCGCCCAATTTTCGGCCACTCTTCAAATACTTCACCTGGCACACCTGTCTCGTTGGCTTGCTGGGCACATTGATCATGATGTTTGTCATCAATCCTATTTATGCTTCGTCCTGCATCATATTATGTTTGATCCTGGTCATAGCACTGCATCTGTTCTCCCCAGCCACGCAGGCGGCGCAGTGGGGCTCAATTTCCCAGGCGCTAATGTTCCATCAGGTGAGTTGCGTATTTCAATTACATTTCTCTTATATTAACTCTATCTTTCTGCTTGGCAGGTTCGCAAATATCTGCTTATGCTGGATCCACGCAAAGATCACGTCAAGTTCTGGCGTCCACAAATTTTACTCTTGGTCTCTTCGCCGCGCTCCTGCTGTCCTCTCGTGGACTTTGTCAACGATCTGAAGAAGAGCGGTCTTTACATTATTGGCCACGTTAAGATTGGCGACTGCAATGGCGCTGAAGATGCCGTCGAGAACCAGCAATGGTGGTCCTTCCTGGATCATATGCGTGTCAAGGCCTTCACCGAAGTGACCATCAGTCGCAGCATACGCGAGGGTGTTCAGCATTTGATACGCCTGTCCGGCATTGGCGCCATGAAGCCAAATACTATAATTTTGGGCTTCTATGACAATGAGGCACCAAAGGACTTCTTTCAAAAGTAAGTAAATTGGAGAGTATTAGATTGGAAAATCTATTCAGCGTGCATTTATTCTTATAATTGCCTTTAATTTTAGTGGCAGCTCCCCCTATAAAACGGATGGCTTTAATGAGGGCGACACCCTTAGCTTTCCCATACGACGCGATGGTGAGCCAAAGCATTTCGAGGTGCAGGAATATGTGCAAATCCTTTGCGATACGCTGCGCATGAAGAAGAATCTGTGCTTGTGCCGCAACTTTCAGCGTCTGGACAAGAACTTCATAACCATGTACGTTCGAAACGAAATGAAAATCAAATTCTATCGAATATATATTCAATTTCTAATTTTACAGAAGCAAACATGTGAAGTATATAGATGTGTGGCCCATTAATGTATTCAATCCCACATCGGGTGATCCCTTTGACATGGTCTCGCTGTTCATGATGCAGCTGGCGGTTATCATGTTAGCCAAGTGGAAGCATCTGCGAGTGCGCATCTTTCTGTGCGAAACAAGCGAGGAGAGCGCTGTGGGGTAAGTAATATATAAGGCTAAAAAAAAAGAGTTGAGAGTTAAGAGAGTTGTTTTGCAGCACCTTCGATACGCAAGCACCGCAAATGGATATATTCTCTAAGCTGAAACTGGAGCAATCACTGAAGGAACTTCGCATAAATGCGGACATTATTGAGATACAAGAATGGAGCCGGGACACGGACTTCACGCGTCATGCACGCATACTCAGACAATTTACAGCGCAAGCGGACGAAGCGTTGCTGGACGATGGCGATGAAATCGCTGAAGATAAATTCAATCATTCGCTTTTGTATATGCAGCGGGTAAATCAAATAATACGTGATCGTTCCGATCAGACGGCTCTATCATTCGTTTATTTGGCTGCACCGCCAAAGCCCTCATTGACGGACTTTAACGACCGCAGCGCTAGCTACATAGAGCTACTCACCGAGCTAACAGCCGAGCTGCCGCCGACTATACTGGTGCATGGCGTCAGTACTGTGACCTCGACCACGCTCTAAACTATAAAAAACCCAGACACCTACAACTCTTTCTCCGATTCGCTCGTGCTGGAGATTGCAGGCGCACAGTGATATCAAATGCATTGCATACGCGGCACATACACACAATGGACTTTAACAAGCCGCACATTAAAACTGGATTAAACCAATTTCGTAATACGTTCGCTCTCTTTGAAATTTGTGAGCCCCTGGGGCTCTCTGCTATCATTTAACATATGATTATTTGTTTGTTTGTGTTGTGCGTAGGCTGAAAGCTATAGCAAATTTTATGTATATATATACATTTATATATGTGTATGAGCATAACGTATAATCATGTATTCATGTTTAATTTTAACTCATTTAAAACAACAACAAGAAACACTCTAATATCATCGAAACACTTTGTACTAATTATCATATCAGCAAATTCTCAATTTAACACCAACTTTTATACGAATATACAACAATATTTAACACACAAGTGCGGACCATTTAAAGACAAACAACCAAACAAACAAAAGAAAAACGATAAGAACTATATAGATATATATACATATATGTATACGTTCTGTGCTCGGTTCGATATTAATGATTTTGTGATTCGGGAATCCGCTCTCTATTATAGCAAAAAGTATTATAAAAACAAAACTTTTAGTTTCACAAAGAAAAAAAAAACATATAAAATTATTCATTTGTTTTAGTAATTAGTTTGGTGATTCACAGCGTGCAATTAACACTTAACTGTTGCGAAATTTTTAAGCTAGACATATTTTAAATTATACTTACATATATATTTTTCTGTTTCGACAGTTAGTGGTGGTTGTGCCTGTGACGAACCCCTATATATATATAAACATTTTATTTATAATTTTACGTGAAATGTATTCAGTTCTTTCCAATAACATAATAAACATAACGATATGTCTTAATGTAAATGTTGAAATAATTGAGTTTATTGTGGAATTATGGGGGCTATATGGAATTGTTTGATATGGGGGAGTGGGATGTAGTTGTATGAAAAACTTCTTAATAATTTAGTCGAGTTTTATCAAGAGTTTAGATTTGACTTTTTATCAAGAGTTTAAAGATTTCTTCAGACTATTTATCAATAGGACTGGATCATCAAATATAAGTAGAAAACTTATATTTTTGCTTAACCAGATTTTTCTATTATACAAAATATTTTTATTAAATTTTTAAAAAAATATAACTTAATTATTTCATATATTTTCGGCGTTTTTAGAAGTTCTTAAACTGATTTACAATCATTATAATCATTAAAAAATATATCTCTCATAAGAAGTTCTTATAAGAAACCTCTTCTTAAAGAGTATTTTTATTTCGACTATCTAAACAGAAATACTTCATATTTTGTTTGAATGAATGAATGAAAATCAAGTGAAGATCAAGATATAGTTGCAATTCGGAGTATAGAATTGCATATCATGCAATTTCCGATATGTATGATACTCTCGAGTCATCCATGAGCCACAAAAAAAACAAAAAAAAAAAACATTTAAGTGAACTACTTTCCATGGCGATCAGTAGAGGGCTCCCGCCCAGTTTCAAGGTAGCCGCAACGAAAGGTTAATTAAACGTAGGGAGAAATCAATTCAAACACTTGGCTGCATTTCTATGGAAAACGGCCAAAACAATTCTAAACACAGACAATCAACTGAGCGCCGGCCATGGCTAAAATGTACAAATGATGGCCCAGCCGCAAGAGTTGTCCCGATATTTCACACAAAGATGCGCCGACAAAAGGCAATGTCAGGATCGTGACGTTTGATCTTGACGCTCGCTTCTGGCTTCTGCTGCTCGATGATGAGCCGCTGATCGATGTGCCACGCGACCGCAAAAAAACCGTCGACATTATGCTGCACATTTCTGGCGAAAGGACCGAGGACGCCAAAGCCAAAGCCAAGGACTGAACTAATTATGGCCCAGAACCTGAGTAGTTCAGAGATCAGCTAAAGATCGGCAACGCCTTGACTGGAATTTCCAATTAGCATGTACGTTTACCTGCCCAGCCTTTTGGCCACTTGCATGTCCTTGTCAAAATAGCAAACAATAGACACGTAGGCGTTGCTGCGGCCCGAAAGTCAAGGCAAGTCAAGTCGTGCTCGACTCAACAATAGCCCAACTGATGATAATCTCCTTTCCTCCTGCGCACAGGATTAATCGTTTTTCGCTGTGCGGATTAGTTGTTGGCGCTAAATTGCGAAAATGCGATTAGTTGCTCAACTATTGTTCAACGATTGCGTGAGATTGTCGAACGAGAGCAAGAAGATTGTGTCTTTTGTGCCTGGGAAAGTTACAAGTGCAGCCCCTTTGTTTGCCCAAACAATGCAGTTGTAGCACTATTTTCTATTGTTTTCTGCACTTATTGTCTGTGTCAGCAAATTACCATGTAATATTCCAGCATTATGGCTAATATTCTATGCATTTATCAAATATTTTCTAATATTTTTGTTTTGGTTTCTGCGAAAATTCGCTTTGCTTGCTCGCCAGACAGCTTGTCGCTCAAGGGATTAGCTTAGATCTTACGAAATATCTCGACAATTTGAATAGTTTTTTAATTTTTGAGTATTGAGTCTATTTCTAGGAACACAAACATAACTTAAGACACACGACAAGCCAAGTCGGCCTCTGCCTCTGGCTCTGCCGCTGTATCAGCATATCCGTTAGGCTCTCGTCTGCTAGCCCAAATGTGTCGAGGCAATTGCAACGTTTATATGAGAATTTATTGACACTTAAGCGTGATTTGGAAAACAAACAGTAAGCGAACACAAAATCAACTAAATACCCTTTTTATTTGCTGCTAGGATCCTTTCGGCAGGTAGCTCCTCCGTAGCGCCTTTTGAGCGGCAGTCCCTCTTGATGGGTATCATAAATTGTCATCACATAAATAGCGACGTGACATTTATGACTCTATTGCGACTGCCGTTGGGTAATCTTTGTCCTTTTCCTTTTCGTAACAGACAGACACGAGCCTCAAGGATATACATATATCTTAATAAGCATTTAATGGTAGCGGTAAAAAGGCGCTCAAACACAGTTCCATTCGTCAGCTGAGGCAGCAGAAGTGTTAAGTGGGCGACTGATAATTTTTTCTTTCTTACAACTAGCAACAGCTAGCCATGGGGTGCCAAGAGATAGTACGTCTTGGCGATTTGGTCAGCAGATAGTTAATAGTTGAGACAAATTCATTCAAATACAGCTAGCTTTAGGTGCTGGTTGAGATATGGCAATAGTCTTTGGACTACAGCATAACAGTTGTATGATATAATCATATCACAATTTCTTACATTCTAATATGATATACACTAGGTTGATATATAGTCTGAGCTTATTATATGTTTTTATATATATCAGGATAATATATAATATGAAAAACCAACATATATTTATAATATTATAAACTATATACAATTATAATATAATAATATTTCATTTCATTTTCATCTCAATATTAAAATAATCCCTCACCTCGGCTGAGGCACCTCGTTTCCACTCATGAACAATTCAAGTCATATATCTTATCATTCAATATTTTAGTGAAAGTCGCAACAGCAAACTTGAAAAACATTTACAAACTCAAATTATAAATAAAGTTTATTTAAGAAAAAATCCTTAAAATTTTAACCTAAGAGAAATTATAATTCTAAATCTCTAGCATTTCCTTTTATTTGACGCTACATCATATGGAAATCTTAAATGACTCAGTTTTGTAGAGCATAATAAAACTTGCGGATTTTGACTTTAGATCAATTTGTTTACTAGAAAATATACTTATATGAAACTTATACAAACCCTTTTAAGACAAGTTATCTTGAAATGTAAAAACCAAAAAATTGTTTGAATATATTGTATTTATACTGTTTATTTTTATTATTATATATTTTTGCAGCTGTTTAGTTAAAGCACATCATAGCTCTTTACTTAAAAAGTTATATGCCAGCTGAATAAGGATACAGAAAGCAAAATTTGGCTCTTTTTAAACAAATTTTAATCGTATAGTTATTAAATTTTTATAGCTTCTGTTGAACCAGTAGGCGATAGCGATATGAACAGAAGAGCGAATCTGAAGTAGCTTGACAATCTGCTTATGTTTATAGCTGGACTTCAAGTCGGCTAATCTAATATTAAACTGAATAAACAAATAAAAGTTTCTTTATATTTATTTATTGATAGGTGTTTTCTATGGCAGCTAACTATAGCTGGTATCGATCAAATACAGAGTGAGTCTCATTTGTTTTTGACTATTATATATACAAGTCAGATTCATTGGCTATTTACCATAGCTGCTATAGGCAAGATCTGTCAGTTGAAACAGATCTGAAGTTTACAGAAAGAGTGAAGAGTGAAAAAAGAAGTCAAATTTACATATATCAGTTTATATATATAACATATATATATTAATTTTTAATAGACTGCGCTATATGCCCAGATTTTCATGTGAACCAGTTCAAAGTGTTTGATGAACTCTATGTTTAACAAGAGATATAGATAGATAAAGAATACTCTTATTTTGCATTGACCATTGATTCAGCTAACAGTATTAAAGAGTCTTAAAATATATCATATAGATTATACCTACACCAAGATTATTTCCATATCAAACAAATATTTTATCATAAATTCATATCAGTTTTAAAGCTAAACCTTCTTTTTGATCGTGTGAAAAACAGTTATGTTTACGTTCTGTGAACCGCAACTGTTGGGAATTTCTTTTTGTATTCATTGAAATCGCTCGAAATAATTTCAGTTTAGTTGACCCAATAAAGCACAATGGTTAAAATCGAAAGTTGCAATAAAGTAAAACCGCACTTGAGAGAAATTCTTTTGTTTGGTGCAACGAAACATTTACTGAAGGATCACTAGACCACAAACATGCAAACTAAATTGGCAACTGGCTACTGGCCAAAAGTACAATAAGAAGGCTCAGGGTGAGAAAGATGAAACAAAAAAAAAAAAGAAAAAGAATTGACTTCATATAATATGCGGCAAGATATGCGGCATATAACAAAAGCTGGCTTTAAGACTGTTTGTGATCCCTGATTGACCTTGGCAACAATTGTTTGACATATGAAATTAAAATTTTAAAGAAGATGCGCTAAATACATACATATATATATATATATATATATATAGGTATACATAATGCTCTAAGTACATATTTATGCCAGGTCAAATCGAGTTGCTTCGCCTTGGCAATTAAGCGTTTTGACCGCAAGCCAATTTAGGGCACGGGCTGCGGCAGGTAAACGCCAGGTAGAAAACAGGATCAGGCCAAGCCAAGCCAAGCTGGGCTCAGCGAATCAGGTAAGAGCAGCGGCTGCAGCCAATCAACGTTGACTGTTGCTGCTGCTGCTGCTGCTGCTCCTGCTGCTGCTGCCTGAGCTGCCTATTTAAGGTTCCGTCTTGGCCTGCCTTTGCTTCAGTTATCCTTTGGCTTAGCACACACGCACAACATGTTGACGAACAACGAGCTCATCGAGCATTTCTACTACAGCGCCGAGAGCCTGGAGACCGACTCTTCGGAGACCATACTCGGCCAGGACAGTTTGCAGCAGCAGCTGGAGCAGTTCATGAATCAGCAAGAGGACAGAGACTTTAGCGGCAGTGCGGACAGTTTATCCGATGGCACCACTAGCTGCTCTCTGGAGCTGTACTATGATACGCCAGCAGTGAGGGAGCTAGAGCAAATGCTCAGCGCACAAACCCAACAGCAGCAGCAACAACAACAGCACCAGCAACATCACCAACAACAGCAACTGCAACAGCAGCAGCAACAGTTGCAACAGCAACTGTCTGGAGGCGCCAGCAAATACCAGGCAAAGGCAGCCAAATATTGGCAGAAGACAGCGCGCAGCAAACCCTATGACGTTCATGCCTATCCGAGTGCATCCTACGAAGAGGAGCCGGAGGAGCACGAGGGCTGTGGCAAAGATGTCCTGCGCAAGCGTCGACTGGCGGCCAATGCACGCGAACGTCGCCGCATGAACAGCCTCAATGATGCCTTCGACAAGCTGCGCGATGTGGTGCCATCTCTGGGCCACGATCGACGACTCTCCAAATACGAGACATTGCAAATGGCCCAGGCGTATATTGGCGATCTGCTCACGCTGCTCGAAAGAGACTATTGAGCGACAGCAGCAGCAGCAGGAGAGTGGAGAGGAATGGTGAGGGGGCAACAATGCAACCGGGACGTGTTGCTGCAACACTTGAACCTAGTGTCAACTTTTAAAGGCTGTTAGTAACTACAATTTAGCTGATTAACTATACAAAATATATAAGTTAGTATATTAAGAGGGTTTTTTAAACATAATTATAATATATTCATAAAAAAAAACTAAACTGATTTTTTATTTCTTTATAATCGTGAGTAAAGGTAAAGGAGTATAATGGCTCTGTGTAAGGCTTCTCTCTCTCTCTGACGGACAGTCGGCATGGAAGCAAACCATTTGCCGCTAGAAATTGGAAATTTTAAACATAGCTTCGTCTTATAAAGTGTTGTAAAGCCCAATAAAGGCGTGGCAAATAGAAAAATACTATATCGTTTTCAGTAGAAACACAAGAATTTGATATGCTAGATACTAGCAAGACATAAATATATTATATATATATACATATATATAAAGAACGTGTATAACTGTATCTCCCACAGTCATGCCTCATTGGAATATTCTTACTAGTTCTTCTTTATATTTGATATTCTAAAATATATTTTAATATAATATTTATAATATAATAATAATTATTATTATTATTAGATAAATAAATATTATTATATATAATATAAATTTAAGAAAAAAATAATTTTTTTATAATTAATCAAATAATTAAAACCCGAAATATTAATTTTAAAACATTAATTTGAATATTTTTTTTATCATTAATATTTCAGAAACTATTTAAATTTTAAAATTAAAATTTTTCGAACTCTTTATTAATATTTTGAAATAAAATTAAATAAAATCTTACAACATTTTTTTTTATAAAATAACAGTTTATTAAATCCCAAAATATATATATGAAACCAAATCCAATTTTCTGTTAAGATAACTCTTATTATTTTACCTTTCCACATATATAAAATTTTAACCCAAAGATTTGGCTCATTAATTCACAATTTCTGTCTTTGTGGCCCAAAACAAAAAATAAAAAAGGTCCTTGAGAACGCAATATGCTGAGCAGCGGGCGTAACGCCCACAAAATAGAACAAGAGTCAAAACAAGACCAAGCCGACATACGATTGATGAGTTCCGACTTCCGATGTCGAATAAAGAAGAAACAGCAAACAGCAAGAGCAAGAGCAAACCAGCTCCTAACTGGAGGTGATTAAGTGCCGTCAACATCAACAGGTAAACAACACTAAATGCTGCCTTAGATCCTGTGCCGCGCAGGACATGAAATTTGATTTGAACACAGCAATTTGAGCAGATTAAATAAAAAAGGTTTTTCAATTTTAAATATCACATTTAAGTTTTGTATTTAAACAGCTAAATATACGTTACTAAACTTAACTACACTTAGGCATAAAATATATATATTATCTATTTAATAACTAGTATTACTTTATATATATAGTACAATTAATTTTGATACACATATGACTTGCTGATCAACTGACTACAATTTTTATTTACTATTTAATTTCTTCACAAGTTTTTGTTTTTAATTTGGTTTTGGCATGTGACGATGATATGATATTTGGTTTGCTTATGGCAGAGTTTGTACTTAAGGGATTATGAGAGTTCTTTTGTTCGAGAATTGGACGATAGATTGGAAGTTACTACCCTCATGTTCGGCAATGCCCCTGTAGTGGGTTTTTCTAGAATACCAAATTAGGACATTTTTTTTTTTACTATAAAGAAACTCGAATCAGTCTTGAAGTTCGTTTGGAAAATGTCAAAATTTAGTCACGCCCAAAGGGGCGTTCAGTCATTCCACATAGCTAAGTCCAATAGATCAATGAAAAAAAATAATTAAAATCGATTGTTCATATCTATAAGATGTGCCCCCTTTACTTTCGAGTAAATGTTTAAAAGAATTTAATTTTTATTTAATTTGAAATTCTTTGAACGAGATTTTTTTGTTGTTTTTGTTTTTTTTTTTTTTTGGTTTTTACCGAACAGAGGGTTATTATTTAAATATTTCTTGTATGTAGACATTTAGTGAAGAGCATAAAACTTTGGCATAACCGAAGTTCATATGGATACAATTAGTTGCTAATTTAATAATTACATTTATATTATTTACAACATACTTTTGCTTACGTCTAGGGCTGAAAACTAAAAGCAATGTTTGAAGTTAACTAAATTTTAGGATACATATTTATATATATTTAGGGTATATATAAGTGTTATAAGCTAAGGCAACTCTAAACTTAAAGGAAATTTTTGTAATTTGTTTCTAAAGAAGTCTTGAAGTGTTTGTTTTTCTTTGTTTATGTTGTGAGAGCAATTGAAATCGAGATTTGTATCGTTGACTTTTATAAAAAACTATAGGCCACATAGGAAATGAACAGAACTTTGGCACATGACTCTAGGGATTGTAAGAAATCAAAGCCATTAAAGCAATAGAAGTTCATTAAGGGAAGACCCAGATAAGCCCAAGAATTCACATCGTGAAGATCGTGGATGCATTTTATTAAAAGTTCTTTAAATCTTTTCTATTGACTTGACTCCAAAAGTTTGCGTCTCTTAGTATAAACCCAACTAGAATTGCTTATTATGCTTTAAACCATATAGATATATATTAGAATCAAGACAAAATCGAGAAGGGCGACCAGGCGTAAGACTGTCATATATGCATATAATATAGATTATATTGTATTTATATCAGGAAATTGTAAAACTTTATGCTTAAACATAGTTCGCAGTTAGTTTGGTGTCCATACTGTTGCGTTCAAATGGGCTTCTATATAGTTTATTAAATAGCCAACGATCCGCAGCTTTGAAGCAAGATAATTAAAACTAAGTGTGTGTGTGTGGGCTGTATATGCGTCGTAAGGCTAAATCCAAATGAGATAAAGTCAGCTAACAACTAAAATAAACTTTGCACTTCCATACGCGTGTGTGTGTGGGTGTGTGTGTGTGTATGTGTATATTGTATAGAAGCTATAATACGTAATTACATCCAAGGTTTACCACGCATGCGCCCACGTCCGCCATTGCCGCGCATGGGTCCACCACCGCGTGGGAAGAACGGTCGTGGTCCTGGCCCCGGTCCACCATCAAAGGGCCCGGGCATACGTTGATAATTGGGTCTATACGGTCCAGACCAGCCGCGACCACGTCCACGTCCGCGATTCATATTATCTGGACTATTGCCAAATGGCTGAAACGGAAATGGACCACCTGTAAATGGCGGCCTAGGAGGTGGCGGCACGCCGGCTCCTCCATTGTTGCCCTCATTGCCGTTCCAGGGCATTGGCGGTTGCATTTGGTTCCACGGTTGTTGCTGTGGCGGCAACGGCGGCGGCTGTTGCATCTGTTGCTGTGCATCGGCCTGCATGTCCTGCATGTTGCCAGCGCCTGTTGGTAGAAAACTGTTGTTAGCATCCCATTGAAAGTCCTGCGGCGTTTCCAGCAGCACGGGACGCGGAGTTAAAGCGCCATTCGCGTCCAGTTCACCATCAGCATTGTCTAGATGCAGCTGCTCGGCATTGACATTAAGCTCTGTATGGAAATTGTTACATGTCAAATCCGGAACTAAAGCTAAGCAATATGTTTTATGACGGCTGTTGCCATTACCTAGCTGTGACTCTTCGAGATCCTCATCGGACATGTCCATGTCTATGACCATATCTGCCGGATCATAACGCGCCGAGCCATCTACACGATCGGATTCCGAAGAGGAGCCTTGAAGGAGATTTTAGGATTAACTTGAAGAGTACTTATGCGGATTTTAAAGTTTGTACTTACTCGCATTAGATTTCTGCGGCGAGCTGGTCTTCTTCACATAGCTACCTGGCGGCGCCATCATAGGCGAGTTGTTGCCCAAACTGCGTATAGCACTACCAGCCTCCTCATTTTTGGGCGCAGTACGGTAATCGACATCGCCGCCGCCAAAATCCTGCAAAGCCATAAGCATTAACAATGTTTTCTTCAATAGATTATACAGGACTAAACGTCTGTCTAAGCTGAACCAAATGCAGTTTATAAAGGTACTCAGTAATTACTTTGAAAAACATTTGGCACAACTTTAGAAAGTCTTTACTCTACTGCCTAAGAACACACCTTGTCGGCACCACCTGGCGAACCAGTCAGCGAAATTAAATTTCTATGATCAATGTCCACTAATTGCCGCGTTTGCTCATCGCTCAGCGCCGACTTGGCACGAAAATTGAATGCTGGCGGCAGCTGAATCGTTCGATGATCCACATCTTGTGCACCCAGCCCAGACACATTGTGATGTTCGCTGTACTCAATGGGCGCGCTGCTGCCTTTGCGCTCGAAATGGGGCGGCGAGTGCGGCGTGGATTGCGTTGGTGTTGTATAGCTGGAGCTGGCACCGCTGCTGTTTAGGCTGTTGTCGAGCGGCGTCCACGTCATGCTCATGTCCCAGGTGCTGTTGAAGTCATCCACGCTGCCCGACGACGTGATAGCCGGCGGCATCGGCGGCGGCGGTGCCATCGGATTGCTGTTCAAGGGCGCGGGCGTATACTGACTATCCGACTGGCCATAGCCTAGATGCGGCGGCGGTGGCGGTGCATATTCTTGTGCCGAGCCACCGAATATGGGCGGCGCTGGTGGCGGCAGCACACCGCCATAGCCTGATTGCACCTGACTGGGATTGTATTCATCGCTGGAGCCGCTGCCGCCGCCGTTGCCACTGCCGCCCAGACCCGGTATGGCACTGCCGCCGTTGCCATTGGCATTGTTATTGCTGTAGCTCCTGCTCAACGGCTCGGGCTTGTAATAACTGGAGCCGGGCGTATAGCTCTCATCATCCGAACGTGAACCAATCACCTCAATGGCGCTGCCACGATCCTTGCCGCTAGACTCGCGCTTAAAGTCATTGATATCGAACGGCAGCTGACCGCCATCCAGATAGCTGGCAAATCCATTGAGGCCGCTGCCGCTGAACAAGCTCTGAGGAACATAAAAATCAGAAGAACTATATAGGAGTGTTCCCAATATCGCCTTATTCTGAATATTAGTTGGTGAAAATTAAAAAAAATTAGCATGCGAATTGACAAAGAAAATAATTCAAATAAAACTTGGAGAAAGTTTCCAATTTTTATTAGATACATAAGAGATACTTAAATACTATATCAAAATATAATCTAGTGAAATCAAAAATTGGAAAAATGAATATATAAAATATATAAATAAATAGAAAATATATAAGATAAAATGATATAATAAATATAAAATATATAAAATGATATATAAACAAATCTGTAGCAAATTATAAGCTTGTGTTGCTATTAGCGAGCGACTACTGTACTCTCATCTACTCATCTACTTTACATTTCTAAAATACAAACAATATAAAGTTCGTTTATATTTGTTGGGTTTTATAGCTTACCACGCCCAGCGGTGAATTATTCTCATCCGGCAGCTGGAGATCCGCATCGCGTTCCGGTGACGGTGCATTGATATCCGGCGAGGGTATCGGGCTGGCTAGCGTTGGTATAACCTCGTCCAGCTTGCGCTTGACTATCTTGATGCGTGTACCAAAGCTTTTATAGGCCTGAAATGGACAAATCAATTAAAATTATTTATTTATATAATTATCTATATCAATATCTATTAACTTACACTAGCCACAACTTTAACTTCACGGCCCTGATGCTCGTAGAACTTTTTGGCTGCCTCGATCGACTCCAGCACTGATTTCCGACTCTTGATCTCGTTTTGGAGATTCTTGTTGTACGCATTGATGAAGGCCACACAGCGTTCCACCTCCTTCTCAATGTCGCCCGAGTGGCTTTTGTCTTTTAACTGTTGCTTAATGGCTTCGATTTCGAAATT
This sequence comes from Drosophila nigricruria, assembly GCA_037075265.1. Classification (NCBI taxonomy): domain Eukaryota; kingdom Metazoa; phylum Arthropoda; class Insecta; order Diptera; family Drosophilidae; genus Drosophila; species Drosophila nigricruria. The sequence continues at coordinate 11,901,580 of JBAMCI010000150.1, read as the reverse complement.
CGGTGGCTTCGGCAGTTTCTTCATGCTCTTGTCCGTCGTCTCGGCCAGCTCCACACATTCACGCACCTGCGCAATCAACGTTGCATTCTGATACTCATTACTTGGATCGGCGCTGGCTGGGGCTTTCTTTGGCGGCGCTATATTGAGCAGACCGCTTAGATCGCTCAGAAATTCTTCGTTGTAGATTTCGCGCTGTTCCCAGATTTTAAAGATGCGCAAAATTTTGCCCTTGACACGTTCATCGCTGTGGAAATTGAGTGAAATTTGTTAATATAAAATTATAATATTATTTTTAATTTAATTAATTTAAAAATAAATAATAAATATAATTAATATAAATTTATAATATTATACAATATTATATAATTTATTTAAAAAAAAAAACATTTATAAACATATTATTATGATTTATACAGGGTATATTGAGGTTGATACCAAAAATACAATAAAAATATACTTTAGAGTGACCATATAATATTTAAGTGAATAAAATAAATACTATGGTAACTCTATAGCAAAATACAATAAATAATATATAAAAAATAATTTTGTTCATAAATTTAATAATTTGAAAATATGCTTAAGAAATAAAAAAAAAAAATTGCAGCAAAGCCCCTCATTAAAAGTTATTTAAATACTTTTACAGGGTATCTTTAGGTCGACTACTACCGATCCCTTCTCTTCTACTTACCGCACCATCGTGGTGGCTCTTTGGAGCGCCGTCGCCCAGCACTCGACAAATTCGTAGCGTTTACGCTTGCTGTACTGGATGACATCGTTGGCCAGGTAGAACAGAACCAAACGATGATCGACGCGAACTGCAGCAAAAGGGGGGAACAATTATAGCTAACAATAATAATGTGGGGCAAGTGGCGCAAGTCTTGGTACACACCTCGCTTGAACACGTTCAGCCAGCACTGGATGATCTTCTTGTGATTGAGGCGATGCTGCAGGCACCAGTTGGACATTTGCTGTATGCACTCCTGCGTGTCCTTGAGCGCCTCGAGGCGCGTCTCAAAGAGTTCCTCATCGAAGGCTTCATTTGTTTTGGACATTTCGCTTTTTGTTGCTGTTGTTGTAGTTGTTGTTGTTTGGCTCATGGTGCATTACAATGGCGCCAATTTATTTTGGTTCTGTAGTTTTCTGTATATGCACCCAGTTTACCCTCGCTGCGGCAGCGGCGACTTTTTTTCTTCACTCTTTCACAGGGCCACACAAACACGCGCACTTTTTTTCAGCCGCAGTTAGGCAGTCAAGCGGCGCTCTTGACTTGCTTGCATATTGTTTAAATGCTGCTGCGTAGCTGGACTTAGGTTTTGTGTATGTTTATTGAACTGAATTGCACGCGGTTTTTGCCAATTTTGTTGTTTTTCTCGGGAGTTTGTATCTCAAGTGAACATGCTACCAAAGTGAGCAAACAATATTTTAACCAACACTGGTAGCTTTGCTTAACAGCTGTGGGCACCCTAAACTGTTAGCATTCGCTGCTGTTAACAGCGCGCAATAATTGATTCTTTTACAAAATACAAATAAAGGCTGTTAAATATTTAAAAATGCGTTACTAAGAAAATAATATTCTTTTATCTATCAAACAGTATTTACAATAATTTTAATAATTATTTTAATTTTTACAATTTGTACATATTTATGGAAACATAACAGAGCCCAAACCGAGCAGCTGTTCGCTAGATAACATCGGTTTCCAACACTATCTGGGCATGGCGACGAGCTGAGCAGAAACAGAAATAGATGAAGTGAAATTATTTTTAGTATATAGGTGGGTCTTTAATTTAATAAAATAAATAATTAAAATAATAACAGTTTAATAATTTATATGTTTTAATATTCTACCAGATTATCTCTAGCTTTAAATTTACAGCTCCAGTCTTCTGTTAATAGTTCTGTTCAAAATAACCCGCGCACTTTACTGCTTGGCAATGCTGCGCAGGATATAAATTTGGTATTTTCCTTAATATATTTTATTTGGCATTTTTTGGAGCATCTTGCTTTGAAGCACGGTGCATTGCAGCAGGTGGCGCCGACTTGGCGTCAGTTCCATTTGATGAATAGCTGCAGCAAGTAGGGTTCGCGCAAGAGTTGTAACAGTTATCGCGCGTAAAATTTCACGCGCACGCTTCTAATACGCTCCGATTGCCGGCAGTGTAAGGCTGCGTAAGTGATAACAGTAACGCATTGATAACGGTGCGCGTGGGTGTTGTGTTTGTTGCTTTAGTTCTCTGTTATACAGTTAGTTTTTGTAGTTCTGTGCTTCCTCTTCTTTGCCGGCATATGGCGTCTGCTTGGCTATTGGGTTTTGTTGTTGTTATTGTTATTGTTTCTCGTTGTTGTTGTTGAATTGCCACTGGCCCAGCCAAAGAAGCTTAGTGAAAGATTAAGGCTTCAATTGAAAACATAATTAAGGCATAATGATGTTTAACTTGCACAAAATGCGCATTACAAGAATTTTGATGACCGCTACCCATTGATTTGTTTCTTTTCAAAGTGGGGCATATTGATTTTGTGGTAGAGTAGGTAACAGGTAACAGAAAGTTGATGATTTAGAAGGGTTTATGATCTGGAACTGAGTTTTATTTTATTTTTCAATTTGATAAATATCGATATTTAGTCTGTTGACTCCATGATCATATATTATGATCTGGAACTGTATTTTACTATATTCGATAATTAATTATTATATTTAGTCTGTAAACTCCATGATCATATATTGCACATAGATCAAGAATATATAAATATTTTTCCACTTATGTAGTACTTAAATCTACTTGAATATAAGTCCTCAGCGGCGCTTACAGGGTATTTGCTAGTCAGTCATTTCACGATCAACATTGTTCTTTTACTCGCCTGTCTAGTGCTTCGCCAACTGTAAACTGCTTCAATTGTTTTGCATTTGACGTAGCGCGTCCTTCGGCCCATTAGGGCCACGTAATTATTCTGATTACTTGGCACAGACCAAGTAAACACCACCAGCACCAGCTGAAACAACAGCAACAACAACAACCACAACAACAGCAGCCGTAGCAGCTAGAGTAAATTCCCATGCTGCGCTACTGACCCAGTGCCATAGTCAAGTTGCGCCATTTGATTGGCGACGTCACAAGGGGAAATGCGCCGCAGCAAAGCAAAAATAATTACGCTTCAATTTGATTCAGGATTTCGCTTGATTGAACCGAACCTTAGAAAAACAACAAGAAAAAATAGAACAGCTTAAAGAGTCGTGAAAAAATTTTAAGAAATTGGGGAAAAAAAACTCCATTAAATAATTCAAATTCGTAGTAAATGAGCGCTAATAAAGTAAATAAATTTAATTTCTGAGGTAAGTTTAAGACATTTTATATGACAATCTTGAGACTTTTTATATAATATAAAATTATATTTTTACTATTTAAAATTATTTATATTTTACTTTATATAATATGAAAGAAAATATTTTATAACATCATATATAATATATATATAATAACTATATATATATTTATTATATTTATTATATGTATATATATTGAAATACTTCCCAAAGCACAAAAATGTATCTACTAATTTAGTTATATTCACTAAACACTTAATACAGATAGAGCTCATCTCCTACGCATAAGATCTAATAGCCTTTCCTTTGTTTGCTTTGCTTTTCTTTAACTATCGAACATAAAACCAATTGCAATCTATATATATACATATATATCCACCTTCAATGGCGTCATTAGTTGCTAAAATTACTAAACTTATGGAGATTGTCCTAAGTGATCCCACGCACACACACACACGCACACTTACGCGCAAGACAATAAACTCTAATTAGAAGCTAATTCAGTGGGCGATGCTGATGTGCTGCGTTTTTTTTGTATCCTAGCTTGTAACCTGATTGCCAGCTGCCCTTTTGGCAGGATACACGCTCGCTCGCTGGCTGGCTGGATGGCTGACCGGCTGGCTGACTGGCTGTCTGACTGGCTAGCTATTGCTGGCTGTTGCTCATCCAAGCACACATTTGTCAATTAGCTGTCCATTTGCAGCGACAGTCTCTCGCTTCCTCCGCCGTGCCTTCCCCTCGGCCACTCCATTTCAAAAATGCCACCCACACTAAGCCCTTAAAACTCGAACAACTGCGTCGCAGTTTCATGACGGGAATAAAAACCCTGTGGGTCTGCCTTTTGCTGCTTGGGCGTACCATAAAAATGGTATTTAAACAAACGTTTATAAAGCGTACGTTAGGGATCTCTATGGTCTCCATACATTTATAGAGTTTTCATATTTGGTTTCCATGCCAATGGATTTACCACTTAATTGGCTGGCTCTAGACTGCACTTAATTGTGTGTGCACTATAGAAATATATATGATATTTTCACTGCAATTATGTTTTTCTTGGAACTGCGACTGATTTTCAATTTCATGTTAATTTTTCGATGTGTGCGAAGAAAGAGAGGGAGAGAGAGAGAGAGAGAGAGAAAAGTGTAGCACAGTTTTCAGCTGATGCAATATTTCCATGGAAATAAATATACGAATCGAACATCGTCTCTGATTGACAGATGAATAGATATCATTAGCGACTATCACAATACACTTGCAATTGGTTGTGTATTCAAAATCAATGGCGAGGGCTGTTTAGTAAGTTGTAGATAAGATAAATTAAAAGGATATAGGAAAAGATATATGTCTATCCAAAATCGTATCGTTTTCAACAATTTTAAAATGTATTTTTTTATGAATTTAAAGACTTAAATTCGTAAGAAGATTTATATAGATTTTCATCAATCAAAAAATAGTTTTTGTACAATTTAATAATATTTAAAATATAAACTTTTATATTTCAATATGCTATTAATGTATTTAAAGCAAATATCTTATCAGCATATACTGCTAAAGCTAACCTAGAGCTTAAATCTTAGGTCTTCAATCATGATCAATCGAATTTTGCTGCTTCTAATAAAACTGCTTCAATCAATTGAGGCAGATTATATAAATAAAATATTTAAAAGTAAATAAAAGTTCTTTGAGTTTTGAGCCATCAATTTTTGTTTATGTTGTAGATTGATTGATCAATCATTGCCTTTCTTCTAAGTCATTGCCAAACTGCGTGATTTTAGTAGCTGCCCTTGAATATGCTAAGCGTCAATAGTCAACGCGTATGTGGAACTGAGCTGAATCAGGCAATAGACGTCATCCGGGCCCACGCGAATCGAGTAAACAAGTTTACGTGAATGAGTTGACATAGACGGGTGTGGGCCTGAGGGATGTTGGCATAGAGTAGCTTTAGTCTGGCATTAGTTTAGATTGCTGTTGCTGTTGCTGGCTGTTGGGGCAGGTTCATGTCAATTGTCCGTTGGCAGTTAGCCCCGCTGCGCGTGTGTTAGCTAATGACAAATTGAATGCAGCTGCTGTCGGTTGCAGTTGGCATGATGGATGCCCGCATGGAAGTCGGTAAATCCCTCAGAATGCGAATCAAAATCTTTGCTTGGCATTTTTAATTTGCATATGTGAGATGAGCTCAGCTGTGTGCTTTGACAAAGGACACGCTGCCGCCACTTAATAAAAGAACAAAGCGTCGTCGTCTCATTCGCTCTCTCTCTCTCTCTCTCTCTCTGTTTTTATGATGATGGCAAAGAAAATGAACATTGCAATGCATGACATATTAATGGGCTAAAGACGACCCGCTCTTTAGCCAGCTCAGCTCATCATTCATCATGTGCAGGTCATTAATATTTTATTTTCAGCTACAGTAATTGCTCGTTAAGTGGAACGGCTTCAGTTTAACATATATATGGAAATTTAAAGAATTTTGCCTTTTCTTTCAAATGAATTCTTATTAGTCTAAGGTTTAGTTAGCGAGTGAGTACTGTAACTCTAAAATTACGTTAAATTTGTATATTTTGTTAATTGAGCGCTCTACGGTAACGCTTAAAATCACATTAGCCAAAAATGTAGACAAAACCCTAGATAAAAACTTACTTAGAATTCACCTAGAAATATATATATATATATATTATGGAAAGCATTTCTCACTCTTTCTATCTTCTTTGTCTCAGTTCTCACACTTGTGTGCTGCTTTTTTTTTGGCTAATAAACGTTTTGCGTCCCATGCGGCGTATACGCAACTTGCAGCCAAATGTCTGCTACGTGATTTCCAGTTGTTGCCACTTGCGACACGTTTGCGCGTCAAATGTTCACTTTTTGCCAACTGTTTGTTATTGTTGTTGATGCTTTTGTTGTTGTTGTTGTTATTGTTGTTTTCTTTTGTTTGCTTTGCTCGTTGCTTTTGCTCAACACTTGCTCTTTGTTGTCGCACAGTTGGCTGGATGAAGAGATTACAGGGTATGAAGAAGGTTTTAATGATGCTGGTTAGACATGCATATATATATATTAGTTGAGTTGTCTATATACATATATTTAACTAATATTTTAGTGTAGTCCTTAGTAGATCCGATGATCCCAATTGAAATTGAATATATAATACAATAAATATAAATATATATTGATATCAACAATCATTCCTTCTATATTATATGATATTTAAAAAAAAAGATTTATTTTTGGATTCTATACTGGATTCTAATTGGGATTTTTGGATCTACTGAGAAGTCACTTAAAAGAGGCATTTTCTCAAGGATTTTAAGCAAAATAAAATTCATTTTAAAAGAATTTTGAACAGAATTTCCTATATGATTATAGTTTTTTCCTCTAATACCATATACTATTAATAATACAATAGTATATGGTATTAAAGTAAAAACTATACGTCTAGTAACTTATTCCCTTATATAAAAAACTCCAAACGCTTTCAATCTTCATATTCTTAATCCTCTTTGCATATAGAGTCATATAACCTTACTTCCTTTTTTTGCATTTGCCTTCACTTTTCTATTTTCATATTTGAAAATTCCCCTTTATATATTCAAGAGTATCGCCAAGTCATAAATGTAAGCTTTTTACTTTTTTTGTTGTTGTTGTTGACTTTTGAGTGCGTAGACTCAACTCAGCTCAGTTCAGCTAAGCGTCTGCCTCAGTTTCCTCCACTTTCACTTCTGCAGTCTTGTGCCCTGGTCCTGCTCCTGCCCTTGGCAAGGGATTCACGTCAGCACGTTTGAGCACGTTTTATTTTAATAGCACTTTTGTGGCGCATTTCCTTTCGCTGCGGTAAGGACTTGCCTTTGGGTTCGAGTTGCTACGAGCGCGTCTTTCATTGTGAGTTTTGGTAGTTGCTGAGCCAGGACTTGGACTACAAGACTACGATAGTCCTGTATTCAACGACACTTGCTTTACGCACCAGGGCAACCGCACATTTGCATTCACTTGCAGTCGCATTGAATTTCCTGAATGCAGTTGCTAAATGTGTTTAAAAAACTTTTTCGGTTGGCCACAAGAAAATAAAGCAAAAACTAAAACTGTTTTCATGTATGCAAATGACGCTAGCCAAATTGTCGAAAGTTACGGCATTGTTATCTATGAAAACTAATTGAATATGCAATTCAAGAGTAGTTTAAACAGAATCCATTATCCGTGTTTATTATATAAACAAAGTTCTACGGGAAATTTAATTCCACATTGAATTTTTCCATGGAATTGAAACGAAGCGTAAATTTATTTTTTTTTTAAGTTTAAATATTGAGGGGCGAGATAGGGAGCGAAAAGAAATTGAAGCAGCTGTGTGTGGAATAAATTGGGATCGAAACACTTATTTAATTATTATTTTTTAATTGACCTAACTGAATATTCTTTATTTGGAACAAAATGGAAATGTAAGTCATGACATTTTGGGATAATTTGTATCATTTTATGTGAAAATTAAATTGGAAACAGCTTAAAAATCAATTTTATAGATTCCCAGGAAATTCACCGATTTTTAAATAGCTCTTAAGGAAGGAACATAATGAAATTGAAATTCTATTATAATTTTTAAGTAATTGAATGAATTGAAGCATTTCCTTGTGGAGCAAAATGAAATTAGAACTTCATTACGATGTCAAATGAAGTGAATTGAAGCAGCAAGCAGTAATTGGAACGAAGTGGAATTGAAACAGTTTTAAAAGAAATATCTTCACAATTTATCTTATGCGCAAGCCAATTGAAAGCATGGAAAATGGGTTTGAAACAGTTATAAAATTAAGGCAGTACAAAAGTTGGTACAAAGTTGAATTGAAACGGATTTCAATACAATTATTCTTTTTGAATGAATTGAAGAAGTATGGAAACGCAAAAAAAAACATGTTTAAATGGAATCAAAATGAAAGAAAAAAAGCCTGGAACAAAAAGAAAACCTCAATTCATTCTACTCTCTTTTTCTCAAACTATTTCTGTGGGATTTGTAGTTGGGTCTAAATGGAATGCGGCTCAGTTGTCTTTGGCATAATATATGCCTTGATTTGCATACATGTTGCAGTTGTCTGTGTAAGCAACTGTTGCAAATGTTTGCTGCAACCTGTCAGACACTTGGAATGCAATTGAGAAATGCTTCGCATTTTTAGCTGCACAACTATTTCGCTATGTGTACATTAATCATTATGCTGGACGATATTTCATATTTTATGTTCACATTTATTGCATTAGGGAGAACATTTTGGAATTCCAAACACACATTCGAACAATGTAGTGTTTTGGGGTCAGTGCAGCTATTGAACTGTTCGGTGCCTCAAGGTGCTTCATCTTGACCACCCGCACTCAGTCGGTGCAAGGACATTCGAAATGTATGTGTGTGTGTGTGTGTGTGTGCGTGTGTCCCTGCTGCCATCGAACTAGATCCTTTTATTCGTATCAATTTCAATTGCTGTTGACTTCAGTCTGCTCACAGCAATTGGCAGCGCTTTCACCCAAGCTCCTATACCTTATCTCTGTGAATGTGAAGTATTTTCTTTATCTCTATCTCACTCTCTCCCTCTCTCTCGACCTTGAGCTACATTTATTTGGCAATCGTTGAGTTCTCGCCCCACAAAAAAAAAAATCACTTCAGTCAATTAGAGCTGTTAATCTTTTTTCGCTTTTCCCACTTCGCTTTTTTGCTTTTTTTTTTATGGCTAACAAAAAACACTTTTTGCGTTTATTTGTTTTGTTGTCGATAAGCGCTGAAAGCGTGTAATAATAAAGGAAGAGACTGACTAGAAAATACCCTAACTAGAAGGTACCCTGACTGGGAAATACTCTAGCTAGAAAATACTCCAACTAGAATATATTCTGACTAGAAAATACTTTAACTAGAAGAAACCCTGACTAGACAACAGTCTCACTATAAAATATCCTAACTAGAAGATATCCTGACTTGAAAATATCCTAACTAGAAGGTACCCTGACTGGAAAATATCCTAACTAGAAGATACTCCGACTTGAAAATTTCCTAACTAGAAAATACTCTAACCAGAAGATACTCTGACTAGCAAATATGACTAGATAAATGGCCAACTTCATACTAAACTTAAGTTCATAAGAACCTGAATACTCTTTATACTTAAAAATTATTTCTTTTTCTTTCTCCTGCTTATTCAATAACAATCTACCCCATTTAAGATAATATATCATACGTATATATTTGTAGAAAACACCCAAAGCTGTGCGAGTGTGTGAGTTTTAACGCATTAAGCAACACCTTTAGAACCCCTTTGTGTTGCTCGTTCGGCTAAGCTTTTTACGACTCTAAAAAGTTGTTTGGCGCTGGGTTTGGGCAGGTGCAACAGACTATAATTAATCATGTCGCTGGCGACAACAACAATAGCGCGACAAAAGCCAGGTGACAAGCTCAAGAATTTTTGTTTTCATTTTGACGCATAATTTAACTTTATTGCATATTATGCTGCATACTTTTTGGGGGCCGCTCGACTCTTGGCCCAGTCGTCATTTACATTAGTGACATTGCCAATGTGTAAATCATTTGTCTTTTGCGTCGAAACTCATTCTCTTCTTTTATGGCGCAACAGAGCGATGGGTTTTATGGTTTAACCAGGGCTGAAGAGGATGTTTGAAGTTTGAAACGGGAAAGAAAAGATGTGTTTATAGAGAAGAATCTGTAAAGGTGACAAGATAGAAGAATTTTCTTTAAAAAAAAGTTGCATGAAAGGTAATATTTTCAAGAATTATTGAGGTAAATGTACCAAATTTAAGTATATTTAAGATGATATGTATTTTCCAAGTCTTGGTCTTCACCAAGGCTCTTTTTAAACTTAAATGAATATGAATAAATTGAGATAAATGGAATGAAAATGGATCTTAAAGAGTAGTTTGGTGAAGACTCTTTCTAGTTGTAAATGACTATGAATAGATTGAGATTAAGCAATAAAATAAAAGTAGAGATACAAAATAGCACAATAAGTGGAAAAAATTTCTTTTAGGTATCTAAACGACAAGAGTCTCGACTATTTCTTTCATCGAAGTAAAACACTAACTAATCTTCTAGTTTGGATGGAAGGCAAACAGCCAATAATAGCTTAAGCCTTATTACAAACTCCCTAGTTGAAATCTCACTTAAGAAAATAGGCTTAAGATTCATTAATCTTGTAGACTAAATCTTCTCACACGAAATAATTTCCTGCAGCTTCACTTCAAACCCTTTCTAAACACCAGATGAGTATCAAAATTATAACAATTTTTACGCGCTGAAAATTTCACTGCTTTAAAATGAACATATAGAATCAGATCTCTTAGCCGATGCCATAAATTTGTCACAAAGATTTTTCTCACGCACATTTAATGATGCCTCGCGGGTAGCCAACTCATTTGCAGGCAGTCAAAGTGCAATTACATCGCAGCCAACATGGGCGAATGCCACGCCCATGAGCAACATTATAGGCTTTCTGTCATTAGATAACTTTATGACATTATCCTTGGGCGGCTTCTAATAAAAGTTGTTCACACACACACTGACACGAAGAGGAGAGTAATGCAAAAAGTAATTAGTCGACAGCTTTCAAATTCTTAATGCTAATTGGCTTTTAATGCGGCAAGGGAAAGTTTTTGTGGCCACATTTCAGCCGCAAGATCATTATACGCACGAGCACGCACGACCACGCCCACGCTGGAGTAGGAATTGCGATGCCAAAAATGTGTCTTCCAACCCAGGAGATTACTCTGTAAATTATGCGAGCAATCCTTTTAAGCTGTCACTTTTATATTGTGAATAATTTTGTGTTAAAATCAAAATTGCGCACACGCGCCGCGAGATAGCCCAAGGAAAAACTGCTGTGGAAAAGTGGCAGTGGAAGAAATCAACATAAGACATGGGATGAAGTCAGAATAATAAAAGGAATCGAAAAAATGCTTGAGACAATTGCTTCTGCATTTGTCCTAAAACCGAGAACCCTAACCAAGGGAAACCAAACGAAAACCCTTTAAGCCTTAACTGCCATTCACGAGATTTGCATGCGATACACATACAATACGCACGCATGGACACACACATACACGCACACACACACACGCACACACACACACACACACACACACACACACACACACACACACACACACACACACACACACACACACACACACACACACACACACACACACACACACACACACACACACACACACACACACACACACACACACACACACACACACACACACACACACACACACACACACACACACACACACACACACACACACACACACACACACACACACTCACACACACACACACATACACATTCAGTCATACTTTGACAGCGACCTGTCGTTTCTGTCATGCCTTCTTGCAGCCAAATACCAAAGTTTTGTGTCCTTTGGGAACTGCGTAAAGTACTTGAAAATTGTTAGCTGTTATGCTACAGATAAGTGTAGAAGTTTTAATGATAAACTAAAACTACCCTGTAACCTTAAAATATAGGAAACTGTCCGCCTATTTGACCTGGATGCTGGCTTGGAGATGTGATAGATAGCTGGATGGATAGAGAGGTAGAGAGATTGATAGCTAGATAGATAGATATGTAAATAGATAGATGATAGATAGATGGATAGATAGATATATAGATAGATAGTTAGATAGAGAGATATATATTGTATATAGATAGCTTAGCCTTATATGGCATATTTTGGTTATGGTTATCTAATGTAATAAATAATATAAAGCGAAAAGCTTTAAGTATATTTTTAAAATATTTTCATTCCATCATACTTATATCTATATATCTGTCAATAATCCATCTCTTTTTTCAATTTTTCTATAAACCGTATTTTCTTTTACACAATTTATCATTTCTTTAACTCCAATCTGCTCATTTTAAACCCAAATTGAAATATTCATCAATAAATTTAACTGAATTGCAATAATTAAAGCTGAAATAATAAAAATGCTTTCCTCTTTAAAAAAATACAGTGAAAAGATAACAAACGATTTCATTACCTTTTTTTTGTTATTATTAACATAAAGGTGTTTATTTATTCCTTTCGCTCTGCGACTGGAAATTTACATGAAATGTTCATGAAAGGTAAACAATATATTTTTGTTCAAGAAAAACAATAAAAATGTATTTTAATTAAAATTTGTCTCTGTTAAAGGTTTTCTGTGTTGAAAGTGATTGCATCTAGCAGGTGATAGGAGAATCTGTTGCTTAATTGAAATGATTAAAGAGGGTGGACAGGAATGTATTTATATTGTTAGGCAAGAGCATATAAGGTACATAGAAATTCGTGTAATTCTTATACAAGTTTCTTAGAGGTAGAGATGACTCTATCTGTATAACTCTTACACAAGTTTCTTATCATCTCTATCTGTATAAATCTTCGAACAGCTTTTTATCATTACTTTTATATCAGCCAGACGACTTAGTACATAAACTTTCAAAACAACAGTTTTCTGTCTACTAGATCAAACGCTTAAAGTAGCAATATAACTAATACACTCAAGGTCTGCTTTTGTTACCTTTAAGGCAGCGTGACTTACAGCTAAATTATCATATATGTTAAAAATATTATAATTCATCCTTCATTAGCTTCTCTGTCTTCCCATCTTTTAGCCAACAGCCAGATTCCACTTTATTATATATCTTTATATATTTCATATATTATCTTTATCTTCAGCTGAAAGCCCTTTCGCCGCCTTCAACAAATGTTGTTCATTTACAGACATAACTAACTAGTTAGCAAAACAAGTTATAAAAGTTAATTCCAAAGTGATATCTCATGGAAATTGTATCGTAAATTATAAATTGTATTTAAATATGAGAAACTTGTGGAAAGTGTTTCACTTGCACACACTCACACACACACACACTGTCAAGAGTTAGAGCACATGCACATTCGTGTATTTTGCTTTCGCATGTTTTCTATAGCTTTTCTTCCGCTTCTACGCTGCCAACAGCAGTTTTCAATTTCATTGATGTGTGCTCGTGTGTGTGTGTGTGTGTGTGGGCTATATCCTGGCACAGTGCCTACTCAAAGTTGGCCAAGCTCACACTCTGGCTCTGGCTCTGGCATGTAATGAAATTGTGTTGCCTTTTTTCCACAAAATGTACAATATTCTTGTGAAAGTGTGTGCGTGTGTGTGTGGTGTGCTTAAGTGTGTGGTGTGTGTGGTGTGTGTGTTTGGTGTGTGTGTGTGTTCGTTTGTTGGTTTGCCGGCGCGTGTATTTATTTACTTTGGTTTGAATTTCATTTTGTGGCTGCCATTTGCTTATACAATTTTCACTCTCTGCTTCTTCGGCCATACAATTCTATTTATTTCTGTCCAGCCCCCAAGACCTCAAGAAATTTCGTGTTATTTTAACGCATTTTGAACAACTTTGCATTGCAAATTTTTCTCTCTTGGTGGCTCGCAAAATGACGTGCGAAAATTGACGTCGCCTTTTGGCTTTGAAGTGCTAAAAATTAACGTCAACTGCCTATTTCTTCTTCTTATTTTGCAGATACCCTGTAGCTATTAAATGGAAAGGGATGCATCAAGTTTAAGTTGAATAAAGTAGAATTTATGTGGAATAAGCAGAAGAATGTAGATTTTAGAGAGATATATTTAATATGATTTATATACTCTGAACCCATTGAAAAAGGTTTTTATTTGAAGATTACACTACAACTAGATATATAGAGAGAAATCGTATTTCATATGCATTTTATAAATGTTTAAAATTCTCTTTTATTTTGTACATGGAATCAAGTATAAAGAAGTTCATTCATATCACATACTTTATATAGTGCTTAACAGGGCATCTTCTTGTCTATCACTCACATAATTCTTAAAAATTTTTAAGACTGTCGTCTCCATTGGACATTTGCATGGAAATTCCATTAGAAGTGCGAGAAAAATGAATTGCGTTTTTGGTATTTGCCAAACATTTTACCAATAAGTAACTCCGCTTGCTGGAAAGTGCGACAAAAAAGAGAGAGTGTAAAACACTCATATGTTATGTCAAAAGCCAAAGGGGATAAAGAGAGAAAGAGAGAGTGAACGTGAGTTCAACAAGGCTAGTTAAGATAAATTAGGTTTGTAAAGATATCTTGATATTATAACAACAAAATTAGGCTGTAAAATACAAAGCATTGTTATAGATGGTTGGATATATGTCTATTCAGCTGAAGATTGATTAAGCTAGAGGCAAGGATGTAGACTTAAAGTTAGTGAGACATAAAGATATATACTTTATTAGAGGCATGGGAATTGATTTTAGAATAGTTATATAAATATAAAAACAAAATTTGGAATAGAATCAAATATGAATGTATTAAGTATCAAATACGATCTTTATCTTTTTATAACGATATGTATTTTGTTATATCCTTAGACAGATCTAGATCAGATCATAGATTAACTAATGAGATTTATATGATTCGTATATACATAGAGTCATTAAACTCTCAAGTCCACTCCATCTAGAAAACTATTTAAAAAATTAAAGATAATTTCTATATTTTCTATTAACATTAGAGTCAACAAGCAAACGTAAAACTAATTGCTTATAATTCCCAACAGATTCAGGCACTAAAGCTATTGTCAGTAAACTCCGATAAGATTGCCCAACAAAAACATAAAAATTTTATATAGATAAATTAGATTAGATTATTCCAACTAGCAATCGATTAGCTGCCTTGGCATAGATACCAACTAACATGATGGTTAACAAAGTTTAAATATTTTTCAGTTAATTCTAAAATTATTCCAAACTAACTTATGCTTCCCTTGCTGCACAATTTGTTGCGCTCTTTTTGGGGTCTTTTTCTTTTATTTTTTTTAATTTTTGGGTCCGTGATTTATGCGCACCGTCATGACTTTATCAACACTGCATTTACATAACAATGTTTATTCGAGCTAAGCGAATGTGGCTATGTGTGCCAGGTCTGGTTTGCTCTGGTCTGGTAATTTATTGATAAGAGAACCTCATCAGCCACGTGTCGCCAGCCAGTGGCAACGCGCACTCAATATGTTTGCGATTAACATGCTCTGGACATGAAAAAAAAAAATGAAAAAAAAATAATAATAGAGAGGAAAAAATTGGGACTTTTTCATGGCTCAATGATGCCAAAATAATGTGCCCACAAAAATGCCGCAACAAACTTTGCCCCAGCCCAGTCCCAGCCCAGCCTCCACCTGCAGCTCCAGCTTAAGCTGAACCTGTTGTTAAACATAATAAGGCTGATGATTTGTGGGTCCTCGCTAGCTGGCTTTAATTTATGGGCACAAACGACTCGTGGATAGGCCGCTGCCTTCCTATTTACGAGCCCCACTCAGCCGTTGTCCATAAAGTGGAAGCTGCTGTTGTTGTTGTTGTTGTTGTTGTTGTTGTTGTGGGCCTACCTAAGTGATTTTCCATGTTTAGGGCTTACTTTAGCTATAATTGGCTTATATATATTTGACTAATTGCTGCACTTGAAGTCGGGACGAGCGGGCATCGGGCATAATTTTTAATACTCATTAGTGTTAATGAATTCAAATTGGGATTAACATGATTTACCTTGTTTGTAAATATGTTTTTTTTTTTTTTCATTTGTAGCTTTTAGCATTTGTGCAGACACAGTAAGAAATTTGAGTCCATATTTAATATAAAATGCTCTAAATTGAGAGTTTTTCAAGCTGACTTTCACAGGCTTTATTATATTACTATGTACGATAGAGCTGCATAGTAAATTCTGTATATCAACTACGTTCTTTCTACTTTGCTTAGTTTCATATATATTCAATTAACTCCTGCATATATGTACACTGTTAAAAATTTAATGCACACAAAAAATATTCATTTGTAAACATTTTTATATAATTGAAATAAAATTTTGAAAATAATTAAAATGTTTATTTAAAAAATAAGTTAATTATTAAATAAACAACAAAATATTTTTAAAATAAATTATATATATTTTATTTTGAAATTTTATAAATAATTTTTTTTTCTAATATATGTATTTTATTTAAATATATTTATATTATTTGTATCATTTATATATTATTATATTTGTGTATTTTTCGATTTTATATTTTATTTTATTTTATTTATATGTTTTCAATATTTTATTTAATTTATATTTTTTCAATATTTTATTTTATATATTAAATTAAATATTTTTATTTTATATTTTATTTTTCTTATTTTATTTAATTTTTAAAATTTTTATTTTCCTTTTTAAAAATAATTTTGTTTTAGTTTAGGTTTTGTTTTATTTGTTTAAAGTCAGTTTTTATTTATTTTGCTCTTATCAAAATTTATCTATTAATTTTTTTCTCTGTGTATATTCTACTTTTTTATATTTTTTTGGTCAAGTTTCCAGTAAATTGTGTTAAAACCACAGCGTAAATTGAGTGAAACGAACTGTAGGAAGAGTAGCAGCTATGGGGGCAGGCGGTTCGAGTCATGCAACAGGACAACTGAACAGAATAGAACAGAATAAAATGGAATGAAACGGAAGTCCCAATGGTCAAATTTATGATATAGCCTTCAAAACGAAGGTCGCCATTTGGCCAGATGACATTTTGTGGAACTGACTCGCTTGAGCGATCAATTAATTTAAGCGCCAATGTTATGAGTGACCCTGAAAGGGTTAGTCGATAGGGGGTAGGTGGGGTCAGTGGGTCAACTGGTTCGGCGAATGTTTTATTTGTTCAAGGCTCTCTCTGTCTCTCTGTCTCTCTCTCTCTCTCACTCTCTCACTTGTGTGCTAAGGCTGAGTTGAGGCCCACTGTCATTTGCATGCTCTGCGAGCCTTGGATGTCTTGGGTGCCTTTTTTGTTTGTCTCTTTCAATTTATGAAAGTGCATGAAAGGGCAATTATTGTAATTGAAATTGACGCTCTGAATGACATCATTTTACAATTTATCCCTTACATTTCTTAAGTGATGGACATTGTTAGCAAAATACTTAATCATGTTGAGTGCGGTGAATGGAAGGTATATTGTTCATATTGAATAAAGGGCAGGTAAAGTGTTTCTGACTTGAAAGTAATTGAGTTATGAATGTGGCACAAAAGATTTCAGCTATATCAATATATTTAGTATTCAAGATAATTGAATAAAGAAATAATAATAGTAAATATATCAATACTTTAGTCATGTTTAGTTCATTGAGCACTAAAAAGCATTACAACTTGAATGAGCAAAAACTTTGAATATTTGAATTATTTTGCTCTCAAAGTTGTTCAAGTTTGTTTCAGATGAACTTACCACTTAACATCTAATTCAGTTGCTCTAAACTTTTCTCTGCTAATTAGGCTGCGTCTGCTTATTGCCAATGCAAGAAAATCAAAAACTCAATTACATTGCTGGAACATCAGTTAAGCAAACTCACATAAATTAGATATAACTTTTAATGGACTGCGCTTCAGAATCAATTAACAAATTTGAACAACTTGCTCAAAACTTTGGAAACGATAAAAAAAAAGGGAAGAAAAGTCCAACTCATTATGTCGTAATAATATTCCAAGCTGCTTTCGATGAGTCATTGGCATGATTTTTGATTTTCAATTTAACGGTCAATGAACTTGATGGGCAGTTCCTTGTGATTGTTGTTGTTGTTGTTGGGGCTCATTAGATAACCATCGATACGATTGGCACTTATACTCTGAAACGTCCAACAGCAGGACATGGCCATTAAGAAGCTTTCTGCTTCCAGCCGCCACACTTTTAACTGATGCTCCATGCATCCGTCTCTTTCGCTCCATCTCATTCCGTACGGATTTCGTGTGATTTATGATTACGGGTCTGTAAAATGTTCGCTTGCCATTTGTCGCTGTCTGTTGTCCGGGTTACCCGGCTATCATCCTATCAAATTGAAGGCTCGCCTCATCGTTAGCCGCCGTAAAAGTTCTGCTGGTTCTTCTTCTCTTTTTATACCCTGAACCCATTGAAAATGGGAAATCAGGGTATAATGTTTTTGTGGAAATGTATGTAACAGGCAGAAGGAGACATCGCAGACCCCATAAAGTATATATATTCTTGATCAGCTCGATGAGCTGAGTTGAAATAGCCCTGTCCGTCTGTCCGTCCGTCCGTCCGTCCGTCCGTCCGTCCGTCCGTCCGTCCGTCCGTCCGTCCGTCCGTCCGTCCGTGTGAACGCAGCGATCTCGTAAACCACAAAAGCTAGAGATCTGAAATTTTCAGAGAATACGCGTCTATAGCCTACGCAGTACGAGTTTTTTTTAGATTTTCGATAACTCATCCCGTTTCCTTATTATCGATAAAAATCGATAACTTTTCTTCGGTTAAGCATACCGTAAGAGCTAGAGATTTCAAAATCACTGTGTAGATCCGTGTAATGAATGCGGACATTTTGTCATTTTTGGATTTTGGATGCCACGCCTCCTTCGCCCCCAATTTGCAAAATTCGTATTTCAAATACTAGAGACTTGTGCTTTGGCAAATACATACATATGAATGACATGATTACGCTGCGCAAGTTTGATTAAGAAAGTCCATCCACAAAAAAAGTTATTAAACATTTAATTTCCCATACAATAGGCATATTGCAGCCCGAGCGCAGTCGCTGCGTCAACTGCGCAGTCAGCAGAGCGCGTGCTTATGCGTGCCTGCGTATGCATGTGTGTGTGTGCGTTGCTCGCAATCTTTGTATATGTAAAAGAAGCATAGCATGTTGGAAAGATTGGCTCTACGCAGGGTTCAGGGTATCTCGTAGTCGAGCCGTCTCGACTAGAGCACTCTTACTTGTTTTATGTACTGTATTGTATTTGTACGGCTACGGTGGTTGTCGTCGCACTGCCAGAACTGTCAAACAAATGCAATAACTTTTAATGAGAATTTATGCGTTTAATTTTATCAACTGACTTCAATAAATTTATCAAGTTCTTTGATTTGCTTTGATTTGGTTGGTAAAAATAACTTTGAGTATTGAATAAAGTAGAAAATAAGTAAGAGTGCTTTAGTCGAGACTGCTCGACTAAGAGATTCCCTCAGCTCTGCGAACAGCCGATATTCTAAAGATTCTATACTTATTTTACATATATATACAAGCCACACAACACACATACGCACGCTCTGTCTATGGCTCTGCTCTGACTCAACTCATGCTTTGCCTATTGCTCTGCTCTAGCTCTGCCTATGGCTCTGCTCTGACTCAACCAAGGCTCTGCTTAGGCTCTGCCTATGGCTCTGCCTATGGCTCTGCCTATGGCTCTGCCTATGGCTCTGCCTATGGCTCTGCCTATGGCTCTGCCTATGGCTCTGCCTATGGCTCTGCCTATGGCTCTGCCTATGGCTCTGCCTATGGCTCTGCCTATGGCTCTGCCTATGGCTCTGCCTATGGCTCTACCTATGGCTCTGCCTATGGCTCTGCCTATTGCTCTGTTCTGACTCAGCTCAGGCTTTGCCTATGGCTCTGCCATTGGCTCTGCTTAGGCTCTGCTTAGACTCTGCCTATTACTCTACTAACTCAACTCATGCTCTGCTTAAGCTCCGCCTATTCATTCGATCTAGTCATATATCTTTCCGTATGAATGCGTCGATCTGGGTAACTATAAGAGCGTAAACTTTAAAAATTTAACTATATTTCCAGTTTGCCAGGCTTACAGGGTATTTCCTAGTCGAATACTCCCCACAACTCACTAACTTTTTCATATCTTGGTTTATGTAATTGGTTTTGGGTATTCGACCACAGTTTTTGCTTTTGATGTTTAATTAAATTGTGTTTTATTAGTGGCCTTTGGACCAAATTGTTTTGATTCACATTCAAAATCGAATTAAAAGCCAACCAAAGTGCGGGCTCAAATTGTATTTGTTTTTATAGCTGAAACTTTATGGCCAAGCTAAAAGCATATTGAATTGCATTAGCTGCACGCTAATTGACTTGGCTTATTGGCAGCATAACAAATAACCCCCATTGGAGACTGATATAGTTACAAAGCTGGCTAAAGGCTTACAGGCTAACAAATTCCCTCCCTACGACACTACTTTAATTGTAGTTGAAAGGCAAAAAGCCAAAGCAGTGAAGGTCATGTGTGCGAAAGCTGGGGATGAGGATGAAGATAAACTGAAACTAACTGGATTTGCTGTCCAATTACAAAAGGTGGGAGAGAGAAAGAGATAAGAAAAGATAGAGGAGGGAAGAGACAAGAGAGTGGAGAGAAGTGAGAAGAGAGAAGTGCTAAGAGAGAAGAGAGAAAAGAGAAGAGAGGTGATAGAAGATAGGAGATAGGAGATAGGAGATAGGAGATAGAAGATAGGAGATAGGAGATAGAAGATAGAAGATAAATGAGAAGAGAAGAAAAATTGAGCGAGTCGAAGAGAGATGTGAGAAGATGGAAGATGAAAAAAATAGCCGAATGAAGAAGGGGAGTGAAAAGAGAATGGAGAATAGCGAAGAGAGAATAGAGGAGAGAAAACCGAAGAGATATGTGGGACGAAGGAAGAAGATGAGGAAAAGAGACGAAAGAAGAAAAGGAAAGAAAACAAAGCAGAGAAGAAGGTAGAGAAGAAAATATATAATATTCTTCGATACTCTCCCATATATATAATCCTTATCTTAAAGTAACTCTATTTATAATTAATTATATATATATCTATGCTTATGCAGGTCGAAACTAATTTGTTTTCTCATCTCCTCTCACAATTCTGCCAAGCACAAATTACCTTCAATTCCAAAAATATGTAAATGTCCTAAACTAAGCTCCATTAACAAACTAAATGTAATCGTATCAAAATGATATATAATTATTTCATAATAACGCAGACAAGTTTCAGAAATGATAAGCTCTTGCAATATTTAATGCCTGACTGCAATCATAATTAAGGCGAATCATTTGGTAAACTCTTTGCTTCGCATCTGAGTCCCAGACATGCAATTAGGGATAGCATACTTATGCGGGCTGCTCATAGCCTGAGCATAATTTAATTGTCTGGCAATCGAGCAGTACAGTAGAAACAACAATATAACGAACTAGTTGAAGGCTGCCGGCTACAATTATCACTTGCTCCAAAAACTTTGGCCAGCAGCTGAGCACAAAGATTTCCAGTGCTTAATTAGCCACACGTCGACGTGAAATTTGCTGAGCTTTAACATGGCCTAATTGAAATAATGTGTGTGTGCGTGTGTGTGTAGGTGTGTAAGTGTGTAGGTGTGTGGAGTGTGGGTGTGTGTGCGGGTGTGTGTGCGGGTGTGTGTGCGGGTGTGTGTGCGGGTGTGTGTGCGGGTGTGTGTGAGTATGTGTTGGTTA